>JAYKAV010003465.1:115603-133354 GCA_035582835.1 Phoebastria nigripes
GACCCCGTGCATCCCCTGCACCTCACGCACCCCCCAGGCCCCGCACACCCCTCCTGGACCCCATACACCCCCTGCACCCCACGCACCCCCTGCACCCCATGCACCCTTCCTGGACCCCGCGCAACCCCTGCACCCTGCGCACCCCTCCCGGACCCCACGCACGGCCGTGGGGTGGTTTGGGGGTGGCAGCACCCAGCAGCCTGGGGAGGGAGCGGGGGCTTCCCAGTGAAGATAGAATCATGGGATGGTTTGGGTTGGAAGGGACCTTTAAAGGCCATCCTAGTCCAACCCCCCTGCCATGGGCAGGGACATCTTCAACTGGATCAGGTTGCTCAGAGCCCCGTCCAACCTGACCTTGAATGGTTCCAGGGATGGGGCATCCACCACCTCTCTGGGCAACCTGTGCCAGGGTTTCACCACCCTCAGCATAAAAATTTCTTCCTTATGTCTAGTCTAAATCTACCCTCTTTTAGTTTAAAGCCGTTCCCCCTTGTCCTGTCACAACAGGCCCTACTAAAAAGTCTGTCCCTGTCTTTCTTATAAGCCCCTCAGCCTTGGTGCGATGGGGAAACTGAGGCAGGGAGCGGGGATGCATCTTGGCTTTAGATCACAATTGTGCCGGGGTGGGGGGACCCAGGAGTGCTGGGCCCAGCCACCCCCACCCCGGGCTGCTGCTGCTTTGGGGTGTCCCCCCTCACCCGAGCATCCGCGCCCATTTTGCATGTGAAGCTCGGAGCAGGATGGGGCCCTCCAGAGAGAGGAATAGCGGCAGCCGCACATGAAAGCGAGCGGCCGAGGAAGGAGATTAATAAAAGCGATTCTTTGGAAATGATTTTTGCTCCATTCCAGCCTGTTTGCTTCTAAACAGCCTCGCTAATCGCCTCCCAGCAACAGCACTCTGATTTCCCCCCCCCCCTTTTTTTCTTTTCTCCTCTCTCCTGCCTGTCCGAGGGGCACAGGAACACCATCCCTGGGAAATATTTTAAAATAAAAAATATCCCAGCCGACACCCCCGTCCCTCACCCTTCACTCCCCTCCCTGAACCCCCCCTTCTCCCGTGCACTCTCGATGAACCTGTGATATTGTAGCAATGGCCCTTGAAGTGCAGTGGGGAGGTGATTTAGGAGAATATTAAAGGCAATGTGGAGATTCGAAGGCGCCTCTCTCAGGGAGATCTGGAGAAATACGAAGCACAGATGGGCTGAGCAGATTAAACATTTCCGTCACATTGTTTTCAAATTGTGTTTGCGGTGCCTGAGGGTTGGTACTGCGGTCAGAGCGCGGCAGAGCCGCGCAAAGCTGGGAGCCGCGCGCTTTATGGAATAAATATTAATACGGCAGTTTCACATGGGCTCCCAATCCCATCAGYGCCGCGGATCGGATGCTGCCACCGCTATTGTCTCCCGGCCCGGCCCCGGCGGCTGGCGGGGCTCCAGCTGCACCTTCTGCCCGCTCCCGCGCTGCACGGGGGCTCGGCCGCCGCCGTCTGTCTGCTCCGGCCGTGTGTCCCCCGCGTCGTCCCCCCATGGCTGCGGCGTCCTGGCGGGGAGCCGGCCAGCCCCGGGGTGCCCGAAGGGACGTGCGTCCCTCCTGCCCCAGCCGTGTCGGCTCCCCCAAGCCAGGTCGTGCCATTGCGGCGGGGTGCTCGGGGTTGGCATGTCATCGGGCGCCTTGGTCCGTGGTGCTGCCTTGCTCGCCTGGTTGGTTGCTTGCTTGTTTTTAATGGGAAATGACTAACGGGCTAAATCCTGAACGCCTTCGATCAGGCCGGTCTCCCCGTGGAAAGCCTGAGAACTCATCTCCAGGAGGAGCTGCGCTGTTGTCCTTGCCAAAACTGCCCACGTGCCTCCCCAGGCCCAGGTGGTCATTTCTGCCTGGCCTTCCCCAGCTGGGGACCATCACCTTCCTCTCCCTCCGTCTCCCCTAGTACTGCTTGCTCTGAGCCCCTTATGTCTGTTAGCTTCTTCCCCCTGGGCTGGGATGTGGAGAGCCTGGTGGGATGGGACGCACGGACCCCGGTGGGATGGGACACTGTGGCCACCCGGGGCGATGCCGGAGCAGGCACCACAGACGGGACAAGGGGAAGGAGCAATGCCTCAGCCCCAGCTGTGTGTCCTCAGCTCCTCACAGCAGCTGAGAATTGAATCATTGGAGACAAGTGGGAATCATTTATTTTGATAGGGATTTACCCTACAAAAGAGCTGGGGGGGGGGGGGGGGCAGGTAATGGTAGGATCTGAAGCAAAGGGTGAGCATTGCCTAAATTAACTCCTCCGTGTGCCAGGCTGGGTGACGTGCCAAGGAAATGGTGTTCCCAGCCGCGTCCCTCAGCTGCCGCCGGCTCCGAATCCCCCAAGGACAGGTAGCCCCTCGATTTCAGAGCTTGCTGCAGCTCCGAGCCGGTTTTCAAGGTAAATAGATGTATAGCTTGACCTGGTATAAAACTCCCCGGTGTCAGCCGACCCCTCGCACGCACGCCATACCTCATCTATGAATTAGATTCCTCCATTTTCCTAACAATAATGTATGACACACAAGCACTAATAATGGGGCCGAGCAATCATAAACCGATAAGTCCCTGACTGATTGGCTTTTCCTTTGGCATCCATCAAAGCGTCATTGATCTTCTGTGCGAGGGGGGTGATTAATGGCCTTCCCGAAGCCTGACGGGGTTGTTTACGAGGGCTGGCGAAGGAGCGCGGTGGCAAGGAGGGCTTGGGGAGTAAATATCATCTCACCGGTGGGGAGTAAATATCATCTGCTCGGCGGAGGAAAAGAGCCCGTGCTTCTCGGTGAGGGGCAGGAGGGATGTTGGATGGGACAAGTTGAGCTTGGTGGAGCAGGGGAAGTGCTGCTGGAGAGAGGTGGCTGCACATTTAGGGTCCCACCAGGCGGTCGTCCATCTGAGGCCATGCAGGGGACATTCCCGTCACCACCTTTGTGGCTGTGGGATGTCCCCCCTGATGGGGACGGRGGGGGGAATCTGTAGCTGGGTCATTCAAGGACTCTGCTTTCCCCCTCCTCGGAAGAGCATCATCTCTCCTGGGTGATGCTGGAGGAGCCGTGGTGCAAGGCAGGGAGAGAAACCGGGTTGTGGTTGTCGTCTTGTTGTTTCTTTTTCCCCCTTTTCCTTCTCCCTTGTCGATGGAGATTAGCAGCATAAAGCTTTTTACGGCCCCGTGCACCAACCCGCCATAAAAGCCCTGATTGCGGGCGATTATCTGAACGAGCGTCTGCTTCGGGTTCGCTCGGGAATGAAACGTGGAGAAGTGATTGAGGGGTTTTCTTCCTTCTGTGAGAAAATCACAGCATTTCGGGAGCGGAGCGAGGCCATCGTGGCTGTGTAGAGGACGGCTGGGCCGGGAGGATGACCGCCAGGGTGTTGGGGTGATCCCCAAATCCAGTTCCCTGTTACATGCCAGCCTGGAAAGGGCACTGGGTTCCCAGTTTGCTCGGCCCTGCTGCATTTCTGGGGACAGGGCAGAGCGATGGCTTTGCTCTGCCTCCTGGCCGATCCCCGGTGCTGCGTGCCCAGGGGCTCCTGGGCATGGCATCAGCACCCATGGGTGCTGCCTCCAGCACCCTGCCGAGCTCCTGCCACGCAGCATCTGATGGAGGTTAAGCGGGCGGAGGGGGCAGAGCATCCCACTCCCCTCTCCTGATGCYGCCGTACCGGCACGCTCGGGGCCCACCGACCTCGCTGGAGCAATTATCTTCCCGATTAGTGGGTTTTCAGTCCCTTCTGTAAAGTCTCAGCTAAATTACTTCCCTCCCCCCAACACAGTCCAGGCAGGTACTGAGCACAGAGGCCCCATTAGCGTGTAATTAGGTAGATTCCAGCAAAACCACCCTCAAGCTCCCTCCTTCTCCTCACCACCCCCCCCTCCAAAACCCGGTATCAGGCATCAGCACGTTAGCAAGATGTAAATTAGCACCTCCAGACGAGAGCAGAGTTCACCCTGCACTGGGCTCTGCCTTGCTGTGCCAGTGCACTCCTCGTTTTAATAGTTTAATAAAAATTAGCATAATTAACGAACATCTGTATGATCCAGAGTGGTGCAATTTGGCACTTGGAAACGAGGACTTAAACATTATTGCTGGGAGTTTAATGTTGTTTTAATTCTTTTTGGCACTGCGCAGTGAAATAAACGCTCGGTGCCGCGAGTTCTCGGCTGGCTCTCATTTGCATTTTCCTCCCTTTGATTATGAGCAATCGCGGACTACCCGGCAATTCATCAAAGCAGAAATTATTTTAAAATACCTCATAGTGTTCAGGCTATGGCAGAGCTGGGGGTGCGAGCGGGGGCTGGGGGCTGCCCGGCACGCCTGGGGTGCATCTCGGCCCCTCTGCCCACAGGTCTCCAGGCTACAACAAATAGACCCCAATTTTTTCCTTCTGCTTTTGCAGCAGGATTTTTCCTCCCTGGCTGGTGAGGGCAGCRGGGGCATCCCTCCCCGCTCCTTCCTTTCCAGCAGCATCACAGGGGCTTCACTCRGTGCTTTTTGCTGGGGTGTGGGTCCCTGGGGAGCATCAGGATCCCAACCCGGGGAGCGTCAGGACTCCCGGGACCCTTTCCTGGCTCCGGCGAGGGCAGCACCATCTGCAGAGCTGGAAGCATTGGGAGCGATGTCTGTCTCGGGTGACCCAGCCGCTCTCCTGAGCAAAGCCCTTTCCCTCTCGGGAAATGCCCCAACCAGGCGGAGGGGTCAGAGCTCGCGTGGGACATGGGATGGGACGTGCTGCTGTGCACATCACTTTTAACATCTCCTTTAAAAAAAAAAAAAAAAATCTCCTATTTTGATAGCAAACTTCTTAAGCCTGTGTGTGTTAACTCCTCCTCTCACACACACCGGAGGGGGGAAGTTTTCTCTGTTATTATTTGTCTCCTGCTGCCAGGGGAAAATCACACRTAAATCTGGGGAGGGGATGTGTTACCCAGGCATGATCCACCTGGAGAGGTTTCACAGAGCTCCAGCCTGGAGCCTGGGACATCCCGAGGGTTGCCATCTGTAACTAAAATACCCCAAAATATCAGGGTGTGAATTAAATGCTGAGTTTCYGAGCAAGCCCCAAGCCATGCCCCGCAGGACCCAGGGCGAAGGGGAGAGCGGGGCAGAAGGAAGGAGGGGGGTTAGGAAGGACAGCGAAGGATTTACAAGGGGGAGAGGTGGGACTGGGGTATTTTCTGGTGGGAGACTGGGGGCTGCTTTCTGTAGATCCAGGTACCGAAGGAAGGGACCTGAGCCATGTCCCCTGCCCCGGCACTAAACCCACGTCCCTCTGGCTGTGTCTCCCCAGGAGTACAACATGTACGGCTGGTGGGTCGGAGAGCTCAACAACGTGGTGGGGATCGTCCCGAAGGATTACCTGGTGGCCGCCTACGACCTGGAAGAGCGATGAGGACCGCGGCACCCCAGGTGAGAGGTGGCACCCTGGGGTGCACTCGCTGGGGATGGGGCATGGAGGCGGGTGCTGGGGAGGTGGCTCCGTTCCAGGGGTGCCCCAGCATCTCCAGGGTGCGGAGCCTTGAGGACTGTCTTTGGCTCCATCTCCTGGTCTCCGTTTTACGTGGGAGCAGGCGAGAATGGGAACCACAGTTGCAGTTCAGGGACAATGCCACCCTGCCCAATGTCCCTCCCTGGATGTTAAGTCCTTCAAGCTCCATGGGAGAAACGTGCCAAAACCATGGCAGCCATCTCCATCAGACCTGGAGAGCTGCGTGTCGCTGGCTGTAACACCAACGCTGACACYAAGCGCTGCATATGCAGTGTTTTTCTCCCTAACAAACCCCATTACGGAGGCATTTGGCAGATGGGGAAACTGAGGCACRGGGCTGGGAAAGTGGAGGGGGTCTGCAGCCAAGCTAGAGGCAGAGTCCTGACGCCTGCCTGGGGCTGCGAGACCTCCACGTTTGCCCAGAGATCTCCCACCCTCCTTATCCCCTCTGTGCCCGTGAGTCACCRACGTGCGAGGCCGTGTCAGTCCCAGCCTGCATCTCGGTGTCCCCTTCCCCACCGTCACCCGTGTCTCTCCCCCTCCCCAAATCCAGGTGCTTCTCTCCCTGGCTATGCTGAGAAACCGGCTACACTGTCCCCACCACCAGCCCCAGCCTCCTACGGGAACCCCTTGCACGAAGAGACCCACGTCCCATCACCCAGCCCACGCACGGTGCCCCGGAGCCCRGCTCTGCCCCGTGGTACCCGCTGTGATGCCACCGGGGCATGGCGGGGGCGCGGGGGGCTGGCAGCCCACAATAAAGCCATTTTCCTCTCCACGTTTGGCTGCTCCAGACTTCGTTGCGGGGCTGGAGCTGGAGCTGGGTGCGGGCAGTGGCCCCTTGCCTCCAGCCCCAGCTCTGAGCATCCCCAGACCCTCTGGTCCAGGCCCATCCCAGTCCACGACTGAGGATTAACCCTCCTCCTCCTCCTCCTCCTCCCGCACTTGGCTGAAGGGCCACTAGATGGTGGTAAGTACCTGCTCACTGCAGCCTTCCTGGGGAGGGTGCCCAAACCCCCTGGGCTGCGTCGGAGCAGCCTCCCGGCACCCACCAGCCCTCGGCCGGCAGCGGCTGGGGCACGTTGGTGCCGAAGCAGGAGCATCGCCCATGGGGTGAGCCCAGGCATTGGCTGAACGGCTGCTCCGAAGCACATCTGTGCAGATGTTTGGAAGCCAGGCACAATCAGGGGGACCCCGTGGGACCCCGGAGGCATGCAGGGGAGTGCGGGGATGCAGCCAAACCCATCCCGGCGCCTGCTGCCTCGCCTGGCCTCACTCACACCAGCGAAGGCACCTCCCTGCCAGGCATTTCTTTGGCATGGAGGATGGGTTTGGGATGCCCAGAGCTCAGCTTGGCAGGGCACAAGCTCAGCTCAAATCCCTCCAGTGCTCCCGAACTGCTCCTCCAGCCCCGGCTCTCCGCAGCGTGGGTGACCCTGAGCAGCCATGGGAGCCCGCGCCGGGGCGGCAGGGATCCGTGCACCCAGAGAGAGAAACRCTCCCTCCGCTCTGCCCCTCGGCGCGATGCTCAGCCCTCCCCTGTCTCCATTTCCCCATCCATGAGCATCTTGCAAGGAACAGTTCATTTTAGGGGGCAGCCAGTATCCATCTCTCCAGCATCATTCCTGGGAGCCCTTTGGGATCCTGGCGGGAGGAACCGATGCTCTTGCCAAGGTGGATGCTCCGGTGCAAAAAGGATCCACCGACTCACCCAGGATGCCTGGGCTGCGAGACCTTCATGCTCTGCTTGAGGAGAAGCTGGGGAGATGGGATAGGAGAGGGAGGTGGGAGCAGGATGCTTTGGCCAAGCACGGGCTGCTCCAGCCCCAGGTCAGAGCAGGAGCCTCCCCCCCCTGCATCACAGCACACTGTGTGGAGCTGGGGGGGGGGGAAGCACCAGGGTTTGTTTGCACAGACTTGAGAGACAGCCTTCCTGGGGGCGGTTGAGGATGCGCTGTCTGGAGAGCCTGGCCTGCTTCCAAGCAGCGAGGCTGTTTTTCTGGCAGGCAGTGGGGAGGAGAGAGACGTGCCAGGCTGCGAGGGCGCGGGGAGGGGGCCGAGCCATCCTCGCCTGCTCCGGGTGGGGAAGGTTACCTTGAGCGGCTCTGCGTGCCCACCGTGTCCCTGACCCCACACGGGTGATGGGGTTGCGGCTCCGTGCCCAAAGCTGACTCACCGGCTGCCGTAACCCCCGGCATGGCAACTCGCCTGCAGCCATGTCAGGCCACCGAGGGGCTGAGCCAGCCCTATGTGTGGCAGAAGGAGCTGTCACCCCCCCACACCCCAGGGCCATTGCCCCCAGCCTCTGCAGCAAAGCAGAGGGGTACCAATGCCCTGGGGGGGGCACCAATGCTCAGCTCCCTATGAGCAGGAGCAGAGCTGCTCCCCCGCCACGGCCAGGTCTGCCTCTGAGTCACTGTTTTCCCGACAGCTTTGCAAAGCTCGTCAACACCACTAAAAATAATTTCTGCCTGGTTCTGAAATGCAGCCAGCATCAGGGCCACGGGGCTGCAGCTCCATGGGGAGAAGGATGGGCACCACAGGCCCTGCGAGGAGGCAGGAGAGGGAACGGAGTCCTCGCTCCAGCCTGGCTCCAGCAGCCCCACGGGCATGGCTGAGCCCCACGGGCTGCCCTTTCCAAGTCTGCCTTCAGAGGGAAGCCCTGGGGCCGGCTGGCTCCTGGCAAGGTGTCAAGCAAAGGATGCCCCGAGCAGGGCGGTGGTGCCAGGCCAAGCTCACGGTGCAAACCGTGCTGGGGGACCGGAGAGAGCCAGGGGCAGGATACGGCCCTGGCCGAGGGCACGTTGCCTGCGTGAGGCTGTGCACMGGCAAAGGCCACGCGTGGGCGCAGGAGCGGGTCCGTGGGCACAGCTGGCCTCACAGCTGCGCCATTTGGAGCCGCACACTCATGAATATGCATGAATATGCATGAGGGGGGGCAGCCAATGGCTCCGGCGCTCCGGCGCGCCAGCAGCTGCCAGCCTTCGCAATGAACTTCTCCTGACATTTTGGATGCGCCTCGGTGGGTTTCCAACCCTCCCTCCCCAGTGTGTCCTGGCCCCTCCCCCCTGCGTGGGGCCGAACCCCCCCCCCCCCCCCAGCCAGGCCCAGCACTGCAAAACTCGCTTCGGGGCCAAGGTGGGACCCCTCAGCCCTGCCTGTCCCCAGCCACCACCTATGCTGGCCCCAGGGACCTCTCTGCTGCCCGGGGCAGGGTCAGCCCCAGGGGTTTCAGCAGCTCCAGCCCCATGGTGAGAGGTGCAGTAACCCCCTCTTTTCCCTAAAGCCATCTATCTGCAATTAGCTCGGCCTCGGCTCGGCTCCCTCCGCCCACGCAGCGAGGACAGACATTGCCAGCAACCAGTAAGTCTCTTCTACTTCATTTTTATTTCAAGTCAGAGCACGTCGACTCTGCCTTCACCAGTGCTGAGGGTGGGAGGAAAAGGTGCAGGAGAGCACAGGGAGAGGCATCAAGAGTAGCCAGAGCCCAAACGCTGCTGGACATCGACTCCGAGGCAGCTACATGCTCCTTCTTTCCGAGCAAACTAGATCCTGGCTGTGAGGCCCCCCATTCCCCGCTGTGCATGGCAAGGAAGGAGCCCATCTGGAAGGGACATCCCCTCAAAAGGACAGGGGAGACAAACTGTCCCCCCCTCTACCTCTCCACCAACTCGTTCCCCTGCCTCGTGCTCCCGGGGGGAAGCTCATCTCTGTTCGTCCCAGCTGCAGGCAGCCTGTGGGGCGAGCTCTGCCAGGAGGCCCCAGCTGTGGATATGGTATCTGCACCCCACGTGTGGGCTTCAGCTCCGTGCAGCTGAGACCACCCTCCCCAGGAGCTGCACAGCGCGGCTATTACCGGGGAAGTGCAGCCTCCCCTGCCTGCAGCACGGAGGGGAACACAGGGGACTAAACTGAAGAGACCCGCTGGGCAGTGGCCAGCCCCTGCTCCCAGCCTGCGGCTCCACCAAGGAAAGCCTTCCTCCATCATGCTGGATGTGAGCCAGCGTCTCCCACCCTGCCCTGGACCATGCCAAGAACACGGGGCCTCGCTGGCACTGCAACCTAACTAAGCCCTGCTACTGCTCCAGTCAGAGAGCAAAGGCCATGGGAACAACAAACACAGGTTTCACTAACCACTAGATCCCTTCTCCAAAGAGAAGAGCGATACGAACACACTGCCCGGGACATCAAGGACAGTCGAGAGTCAGCAGGGAGAGAGCACGTGAGCCCCGGACACCRCAGTGCCCGAGACAAGGCCGTGTTCCCAGTGCAGCCCCAGTCCCACCAGCCTGGACATCCCTCTGGCTCAGCAGCGGTCCCTCTTCCAGCGAGGGCTGCAGGTCCCGGGGAAGGCAGGCGAGGTCGCTAGAGCCGTTTACTGCATCTCACGTCGTCCRCCCAAGGGCTCAGCTGGCTCATCCGGACTGTCCGAGTGGGTGTCATCCATGCCAAAGTCGCTCCAGTGCGGGAAGGTCTCTAGGCAGCTCGGACCCTGCGGGCTTCCCAGGCCGGCACAGCTGGAAAGAGAGAACAGGTCAGAGCGGAGAAGGGATCCGGGGAAGATGCAGGGCCTGAGGCGCCCGCATGTCTCCATGTCAACCGCTGCCTCCTTGGCGCAACCCCTTCTGCGCAGCAAAGGCTGCTTCCCCTCTGCACAGCCCCACCGCAGCCCTCAGCTTCCAGCTAGCTCAGCCACAGAAGCAGCCGCTCACCCTTGCATGCAAGCCCAGAGCAGGAAATGGGGGGGGAGACTGCCACCAGCGAGAGGCAGACGGTGCTGGCAGCTGAGAGGGACGCACGAAGCCACACTGCCTAGGTACCTACCCATTAGCCTGGGCTGCTGCGCTCCCTCAAACCCCTTCCTTAAACCAGAAGGGCTCTATTTAAAAACGGGTCTCTCGCTGGAGTCCAGACACCTCTTTCTTCCTGCTATTTGAAAACCAAGATGAAGAAACACGAGCACTGGGTGGTGCAGAAGGCCAGACACGGCCTCCTGCTTAGCAGGTAAATCCCTCATTTGAGGGGCAGGGGGACCCAGAGCATCTCTGCCAGGCACAGCGGGCTGCCAGCAAGCGCAGCCAGGGACCCCGCGCCTGCCGCAGGACTCAAACACGCAGGTGATGTCTGTGCTTGTTCAGCTTCTTGCAGGGAGCTGCAGCAGTGGCAGATTGAGGATGCCCTCCTCTCCCACCAGGTCAGCTGCCTCCCCAGGTGCAGAAAACCCTCGACTGGCTGCAGGGGGGGCAGCCATCCCACGGGGAGATGCCCAATTAAGTCCCCAGCATGCAGCAAGCACTCTGAAGCTCTGATGGGCATGAGGAATTGCAGAACCCACTCACGCTGCGAGGACGAAGGCAAGACGCACAGAAAGCCTGAGCTCTGAAAGCCTCCAAAGGCTCCTCACTCCCTAGAGATTAAGGGAGGAAAGCAGCCGAAGACCTTTGTAAATCTCAGCTTAAGTTCTTCTGAGAGACTCGAGCTCTTTTCTGCTAAGCCTTGGCCACGGCCAGGACAGGTCACCGTCCCGGGCAGGCTGGAGAGCAGTACAGGAGACTGCTGGTGACAGCCCAAGATGTCCAGCTCTGATTGCCTGACCCCCAGGAATCCTGCCCATTCGGTGTGCAGGGCTGGGGAACACGTGCTCAACTTCATTCCCTCAAACAACTATAGCAAGGATGGGACAGGGAAATTCAAAAACATTCAGGGGTCTCTAGAAAGGCTGGCAGCTCCTCTTATTTCACAGCAGAAGCTGTTTGCTACTGGTGAAAGTCCCTTGCACAGGCACCAACCGTTTCAAATCAGGCTGTAGCCAGACCCACAGCTGCAAGCACTGACAAGTGGAGGTGCAGACAGCAAATCACCAGCTGCCTCAGAGCACTGCCGGTAGCCAGGCCTGCTCCAGCCAGCACAGAGCAGCTCAAGGCATAGAAAGGGAGCTGGGGGCTGCCCCACTGGCGGCACCCCCGGGCCGGTCCTTCCCTGCCTGCATTACCTGCCACGCAGGTCCACTCCCGGCAGCAGCGCAGGGCGGCTCTCTTCCTCCTGCACCCAGCCGCAGTTGGACATGGCGTAGTGCAGGATGGCTTCTGTCACTGTCTGCGAGCCCTGGCCTTGCACGCACGCCTCTATCTCGGGTACAGAGAGCTGGCTCTGCAGGAAAAGGTGCAGCCGGCTGTCGGAGAGGA
Source organism: Phoebastria nigripes (assembly GCA_035582835.1). Taxonomy (NCBI): domain Eukaryota; kingdom Metazoa; phylum Chordata; class Aves; order Procellariiformes; family Diomedeidae; genus Phoebastria; species Phoebastria nigripes. Next base: position 127,285 of record JAYKAV010003465.1, read on the forward strand.
GGACCACGTTCTGCACAACCCTGTGCACGGAGAGAGAAGGGTGAGCGAGGCAGGCGCCCAGGAGCACAGAGCATGCTGAGCCCTGCCCCACCAATGCTTCATGTGCCCCCCACCACCAGGGTGACCATCGACAGCTCTACTGCCACCTCACCGCCAGCATCTTCTAAGCAAGACTGGAGCAGTGTGTCCTCTCCCTCCATCCAGCCCTCACAAAGGCTCTACTCACTTCTCCAGGAACTGCTGCAGCCCCTGTCTCCGCTTCTCAATGAACTCATCCGTGCTGCCCACGAAGAAGGTGGATTTCCCGGGCAGCTCTGGGACAGGCCTGCAGGCACAGAGCAGAGGCAGCGGTTCAGGGTCAGATCACCCCAGCGCCAGAGCAAAGAGACACCAGGGCACTGTGGCAGCAGCAGCAGCCAGGACCCTGCCTTGGGCAGAGCTGGATCCCAGGAGCTCAGGTATCCCGCGTTCGTGTCTGGGGTTTCTATCCACATCTGTTCTGAGTTCACGTGGGTCTCCCAGGGCAATGGGAAACAGTGTCTGGCTGCAGGAGGGGAAAAGGAGGGAGAACAAGGTATACTTACACCAAGCCAGCATTCTTCTGGAGCTGCCTCCTCAGCCACACGAATTCACGGTACCGGCGCCGCACACATGAGGTCTTGGCAGTAAAGGCCTTGCTGTTGGTCTGCAAAAAAAACCCACCATGGAAATAATCCACGTGATTGAGGGGCAGCAAGGCAGAGGAGGGCAGGATCTCACCTCACCTGCACAGACCCCTGAGCTCAGTGACTAAGGGATCCCCTCAAAGCACTGGGCTTTGGGGAACATTGGGGGAGCGGAAAGTGCCTAGAAAACCTCAGCAGGCTCTAGGGGAGAAGTTTGGTCTCAGACCCACTCGGAAACAGCGCAGAAGGAGGGATGGGCTGCTGAGGGTTCCCCCTTCATGGCTGCTTCTATCCCCACTCAGCACAGCCAGACATGGCCGGACAACTCCGCTCATGAGCCTCACATACGGCACGACCGAGCTCTGCAGCTCTGCACCCCTCTCCCTGAGCCGCAACTCACATGAAGGAAGATTTTATAATCCACATAGGAGTTCCAGGAGCCTTCGTTCTGCACCCGGGGGTCCTGAACACGCACCGTGGTCAGCTCCTACGGCACAAACGCTGCCTGAGCGCAGGGAGGCAGTGCTCACTGTCCCGCGCCAGCGTCACCCCCTTCGCAGGGCTCAGAGGGGCTCCCGGGGACAGGTACCCATGACCACACTGGCTTGTCCGGCCATCCTGCCCCAGGGGCAGCACAGACACCTCCAGCCTTTCCCATCCCTGTCACCAGCTGCCCCTCAGCTCTGCCCCACAGACCCTGCCCAGCGTTCAGACCTCTCGCCCCTCGACACGGCACTCAGTCAAGACCACCCGCTCCAGCGCTGCCAAACCCCAGCCAGGAACAGACAAAACCCATGTCAGAAAGGGTCTTACTTCCTCTCGGTTCTCCAACATCCTAGAGCCAGAGCCCAGCGGGAAACATCTGTACAGAGAAAAAAGGATTTAGTAAGATAAGATCAACGCATCAGGGTCCCCCATGTACTCTGCATCCCCCCAGGCAGCTCACACCTCTGTCCCATCCAGCCCCCATCTCCGCACTCAGCTGCCCTCCCTGATCCTCTCCCCTCAGTCACCATGAAATAAAGAGGATGCATTCAAATCCAGCAGCCCACAGGGGAGAGAGCATCCAGCACTAATCTCCCATGTGCTCCTGAGACAACGTGGCCTGTTGGGCTCTCGCTGGGGTGTGCTGGGGAGTGCACCGTGGCCAGAGCCGGAGCCTGCAGCACCTCTTTCCTCCGCAGCTCGTCTTCAGGTCACCCCTGCCCACAGAGAGGCACTGGGATCCTTCAGCCTTCTGGAACAGCACTCAAAAATCCCCGGATCGCAGACAGAGGTGAGCAAGGCTCCCAGCTCAAACTGGCTGTAACCACCCGAGGACGAGATGGAGCAGCCAGCTGCTCCTGCTGAGCTGCCTGCCCTCCTCTCCCACAGCACGTCCCCGCTCCCGGGCAGATAACGGGGTCTCTGGGAGAGCCGGACACAGCTACAGGAGAGCTTTTCCCGCAGTGTAACTCCCGTTAGCCAGGAACAGCCTCCTCGTTGCACAGCACCAAGACCCCAGGTCCTCAGTTTGCTCCTGCAGAGCCAGAACTGGCAATGCAGGAAGGAGACAGGGTGGAAGAGCCCGGCCCACTCCCTGCACAGGCAGGTTTGCACTGAAATGCCAGGGGAGCTGGTTCGGCTGGGGAAGATAAAACCCTACTTTCATCACAGTTTCCTTCTGCTGCAGGCCTCCCTCTCCCCTCGCTGCCTGCCCAGCATGAGCTTGGCTGGGCCGTCCGAGGTGGGGAAGCAGCCAAGCCACACCAGGACCCCGCTGCCCCTCACCAGAGGAAACCTGCTTTTCTCCTGCGTAGATCAGACCCATTCCCCAGCTGCCACCTCAGTAAGTCTCGCATTAGCACCAGACGCAGATAYGCCGTTTCTCTCCGGCTCTTTCACAAGTCATCTGAATAAGCAGCAAACTCAGTACCAGATTTCCCCACCCGGCTAGGTTTCGTGTCTGCATTGTGACCGCTCTCCCTTGCACCCCTCCCTAACCGCCCCTTCCCCTTCTCCTAGCGGGAGCTGGGGGGGGGTGCCCGATGAGCATTAGTGCAAGCCCTCAGGGAGCTGCAGAAGTGCCTGGTGCCCCCCGTGCTGCCCAGCTTTCCTGGCTCAGCGGTGCTGCGAGCTGCTCACACACTCCCATCACACCAGCCGCTTCCTCCGCCACATCCCTCCGGTGCTCCCAGGTCCTGCTGGACCGTGTCAGCTAATTTGCTGCACCATTACGTGCTCCTGCAGTCATTCCTGTTCTGCAACAACACCATGAACACAGTGCCAGGGCTTGGAGGAAGCAGGGGGACAGCGAGATAACCCCCMCACACCCAATAAATGCACAGTCCAGCCAGTGAAACCCCTCCGAGACAGTCCCCCGCCGCAGACACACTGTGCAGACACAGACCAGGAGTACTCGTCAGGGGGAGCTGGAAGACCAAGCGTATCCCGTGTCCTGGTTTCACCTCCTCCGTGGGACTGTTTGCAAGAGGTTTTGGAGCCCCTGAGATGAGCCGGCAGCTCAGGACTTCGCCTGTCACAGCCCAGGCTCCCGAGGGACACGGCTGCCTGATGGCAGAGGCGAAGCAACCCTTCACCTGTTCCCCATTCCTGGAGTCTTGCCTTTTAGGCCATGAGAGCTGCCAAGTGCCAGGCAGCACTGGAAACCCAGCCTTTATTTAGAGGCTCAGATGTGAAGCAAAGCTCTTCTGAAGACGGAGCTAATTTTAGCTGGGACAAGGGGAGGGGTTGAGCCACAAACCACACTTTAAAAATCTGGCTCCACCGGTTTACTGGTACTTTCTGCAAGACTTCAGCCATCCGATTCCACCCGGAGAGCACAGAAAGCGTTAATCACTGCAGAGAAGAGTTTCGGGATAGACAGCAAGAGACCCAAGCCCGCTCTGAGATGTCTCTGAGTAATTGAACTCTTGCTGGAGTTGGGTCAGGCTGCTGCTGTTTCCAATTTGAGCTGTAAGGGGGAGGGCGAGGGGAACCTACCAGAAAAAAAAACCCAACCCCACGCTTCAGCTCACATGATTCTTCCCCTGGGGAAGGAGGGGAGTGAGGGAGCCAAATGTGACATGAGTCACTTTGCTCAGCACGGTAATGGGGGAGCTCCGGAGCCTCCCCCGTGCTGGGGGCTCCCAGCCAGAACCAGTTCAGCAGCAGAACTTGACCATTATGTTCCCCGGCCTCCCCAGGGGACACTGCCACCGTCCCATTGCTTTTAGAGCTCCTTGCTCTGCGTAACAGCCCTGCCTAGATTAAAAATGCAGGAGGGAAAAGAGAGAGACTCAGAAATTGCCTAATGGAACAGCAGAGGGTTGCCAGGAAGAGGAATTTAATTTCCCAGCTACTGAAAGGGTGCTCCGAAAAGCAGAGAGACCCGGTGGGGCAGGGGGGGCGAAGATGGCTCTCTGCAGTCAGCGGGGAGGCGGACAGGCTGCGGGAAAGACTGAGATCAGAGAGTCCGAGCACTCATGTCTTTTACCTATACTTTCATCCAGAGTTCTAYCAAGAAACACATAACCTTATTTACGCTTTATTTGGAGTTAATTGATCTTAACTTGATAAATCAACTTAAACCCAATGGAGAAGGCAGCTCTGAGTTAGCTTTAAAAAGTTACAGCAAAACCTCTTTCCGGGCTTTTGCTTAAAGCTTCAGTTTAAGGGGCCCTGGGATACGTGGTTTGGGTTTGGTTTAATCTTCCTCCAATTTGCATTTCAGTGTTTCCAGGGCTCACGCTTTCAGTGTCTTCTAGCTAGAAGGACGCGAGAGGTGGAAGCCACACAGAAACGCCCCGCTCCATGCTCCTGGAGCCTCACGACTTTCACCTGCCCAGGATAAAGCAGTCTGGGTGTTTAACGAGCCACAAGACACTGTCCAACTCCAGGCGGATTGCCTTCCCCCAGCCCTGTACTCACACTGCTGACAGAGAAAGTGTTAGGTTTTATCTCCTGCTTGCTATCTTTTATCTTCCTTGCTGACTCAGACACATCCGTAGCAGCTGTCTCTACCCCTCCRTAACAGCAGGACCTGCATGGAATACTCTTTCCTAACCAGCACCAGTGATCGTTTAGTCCAGCTCGGAGCTCCCTCCCCCAGCTCCGTTCCCTACCCAGCTCCAGCCTGGCCGAGGCTTCGCGTCCCTCTGCGCAGGCACAGCCGCTGCTCCAGGTGACATCCAGCCACGCAAGAGTCTCTGAGTTTTGAGGAAAACCTCACAGAGGAGCTCCACGGCAGGAAAAAAAGGGAAGGAGTCCCGTTTGTTTCTGCTTTTGCTTGTCACGCTTGGACAGAGCTGTCCACAATGGATACCCGAGAGGATTTTCTGAGGTTGTTGTCCCGTCCGGGAAGGAGAGGGCTCCCCATCTAGACAGGTGCCCCAAATCGGGACCCCCTTGGTCCACCGCTGCCCACTGGAGGGGGATGGGATGTCCCCAGCCAGCCCAACGCCACAGCACATCAACACAAGGGCCGGACGCTCGACCACGACAACTCACTCCGGCGGCAGCGGCCCAGCCAAGCCGCCCCCGAGCTCAGCAGCACGGGCTGGGGCTGGGCCCCGGCGCCGCCCTGTCCGCTCCGCGGCTCCGGCCCGGCAGCAGCCGGCACCGCTCTCGGGGCTCGATGCCGCTGTAAGGCGGCTGGTCCGGTCACCGCGGCCTCGGCCCAGCCCCGCCGGGAGAGGCCGCGGCAGGGGGTGAGGCCCGGCCCGGCCCCGCCGCCCCGGCCAGCCCGAGCCCCTGCCCCGCCGCCCCGGCCAAGGATCGCCCGTCAGGGACCGGGCGCTGCCTGCCGCGGGGCCCAGGGGATCCCCAGCCCCGCCGCTGGCGGGGCCTCGCACCGAGCGGCCCCGGGCCTGCCCCCAGCGGGCCCCTCCCTCAGGGCCCCCTCACCTCTTCGCGCAGGCCGTGGCCCCTTTAAGCGGCGCGGCGGCGCGGCGGCCTTATAGCGAGGGCGGTGCTTCCCCTTCCGGCGCGGGGCATGCTGGGAGTTGTAGTTCGCCCCCCTCAGGCGGCAGGGCGCGGCCCGGGCCCTTCAGCTGCGGGCGGCCTCCCCGAGGGGTCCGGTCACGCCACGCCGCGGTGCGATCCCCAGCGGGGCGGCGTGCCTAGACCTAACCGGAGAGGCCGCTCCGGGGCGGGCGGGCGGCGACAGCGGGGGGGGGTGAGGGGAACGGACGGACTACAGCTCCCGGTGTACCCCGCGACGAGTGGACTACGACTCCCAGTGTGCCCCGCGGTGGCGAACTACAGCTCCCAGGGTGCCCCGCGGCGGGAGGGCGGGCGCAGGTCGCGGCGCAGGCGCAGTACGCGCGGCGGGTACTGGGGCTGGCCGGGCTCTTTTGTTCGAGGGAGGCGGACGGAGAGCGGCCAGGCCCGCGGCGCCACCCGACCCGCCCCGCCCGCCCGCCCCC
>JAYKAV010003465.1:133909-155480 GCA_035582835.1 Phoebastria nigripes
GGAGAGGGGGGTTTGGGGGTGCTAGGAGAGGGGGTGTTAGCGGAGAGGGGGGTTTGGGGGTGCTAGGAGAGGGGGTGTTAGCGGAGAGGGGGGTTTGGGGGTGCTAGGAGAGGGGGTGTTAGTGGAGAGGGGGGTTTGAGGCGCTGGGAGAAGCGTTAGTGGGGGGGTTGGGGGTGCTGGCAGGGCCGTGCCCCTCAAAGGGGCCGGAGGGAGGGGGGAAAGCCGGGTGTCGGAGTGAGGAGGGGCTGGGCCGGGGACAAAGCTGGGCCCCGGAGGGTCCTTTGGGGAGAGGAAGAGCTGAGGGAGGCCCTGAGGGGTGGGGGGAGAGGTGCGGGGGTGCCTTTGGACAGAGGAGAAAGACGTGTCTTGGGGTGCTGGGGGAGGCTGGGTGCTGGGAGGGGGCTGGTGCATGAGGAGAGAACAAGGGGCTGCTGCAGAGGGTCTGGGGAAACGGTGGGGGGGTCTGGGCTGGGGCAGGGGCTGCGGTGTGAAAGCGTCCTTTGGGAGAAGAGAGGCTGGAGCAGGGTCCCTGCTCTGGGGTGGAGGCGGTATTTGGATGGGATGGTGGTTTAAGAACCACTGGTGGAGCCCCTGGGGTGAGGAGAAGGGGAGGGAGGTGTTCCCTGGGGGGAGAGCTTCAGGGAAAGGGGGTGGCTGGGGGAGGAGGGGGATTCAGGCTCTGGCCGCTGTGAGAGCGGGGAGGGGATGAGTGTCAACTTTTGGCGGGGAGAATGAGCGGGAAGCTGCTCAACAGGCTGCGGGAGGGCAGGCAGCAGGACGGCAGCTGAACCCGGGGGGCCAGGAGGAGGAGAGCTGTTGGGGAGCGAACTGGGGGGACGTGGGGGCCTTGGGGCTGGGGGAGAGCTCCCCTGCGGAGACCTGGGCGTGGGGCTGGCAGGAGGTGGAAAAGGGAGGTTGGGGCTGGCAGGCTGGAAGCAGGGATGTGCTGGGGAGGGGGGAGATGCGGCAGGAGCTGTGTTTGGGTTGAGTCCCTGCTCACCCGCAGCGAGGAGGTTTGGGAGCTGGGGGAGCTGAGCCACGCTTGGAATGGGTGTTGTAAAACGTTTCGGGGGAAGAGTAGGACTTCTGGCAAGGGAAGGTGTTGGAGCTGAAATGGATTTATATCTCTAGACAAGGAAGCAGCAAAGCTTTGCCGAGGAAGTGGCAGATATGGAGCTGCCCCGGGAGCGCAGGGGCTGGCCGAGGGGGTGGCAGTGGGGTTTGGCTCAGGGTTGTGCTGTGAAGCTGACCCACTCCCATGCAGCACGGAGGAGGAGGTGACAGGGGCTGGAAATGGCCTGAGTTTGGGTGGGGAGCGTCGGGGACGGGGGGCTGAGTGTGAGGATCCCAGAGATGGGGCAGTGCTCTTGGCGTTGTGGTTGATCAGTTTGGAAGCAGCAAGCACACGTTGTCCCTATAAAACTGAGAGATCAAAGTATAAAAGGGCTTTCTGGCTGAATAATTACAGGCTCTATCTGTGAAAGATTTTAACTTTTTTAAAAAAAAAAAAAAAAAAAAAAGCCCGTGTGCATTTGAGAGAGGAAGGTGTTTGCGATGGGTGTGTTTGGAGTCAACAGTCCCCATTGGGTTTGCGACCCAGGCACGGTTTCCTATTAGTGCTTGAGATCCCGGTAGTGAAAACGATGAGAAACAGATGTGGCTGCTCTAACCTCGCTGCCTAAGGCCAGTGAAATGCAAAAATAACCGGGTGAAGGGCCTGTGAGCGCCGGCAGGCAGCTCCTGGGTGCAGGGCTGCTGGGGGAAATGCCCCCAGATGCGGTCGCTCCGTCCCGAGGGATGAAGGCTGGCAGGGGAAGGTGCTGTAGGGGCCGGGGTTGCTCGTGAAGAGGGAGGTTGTGCGGTGTTGGGGGCACTGGAAAGCTGGGAATCCTGCAGCACTTGGGGCAATGTTATCTCGTCTTTATACAAAAGGGAGAAGAGGAGCGCAAATCCCCGCTCTGATTCCATGAGCGTTTATCTGATCTAGAGGAGTTCAGAAGTTACGTGTCCGCTGTCACATAACAAAATTCCTGTCTGCATGACGGGATTTCTTACCTCAGGTTCTCTTTTTTTTCAGCAGGGAGGTAACGTTCCTACTGTTGCATGTGTGTTTCTCTTAAATCCAGAGGTGCATTCTCTCATGGATTGTGAATTTAACTGGAAATGATGTGGCTGAGCTTGAAGGTTGTGGCTTTTCTTTAGTTTGGTCTCCGCTCAAAGGCTTGAGCTTTCACTCAAACTTTCCAGAAATGTTTTCTGCTGTTTTCAGGTTCTGGAGAGTGGAAGACTTAACATGCTTGTTCCCACTTCAAAAGAAAGATGCCTGCTGCCTTTCCCTGGCGCGTGTGGAATAAACTTGGCGTGTTCATAAGTCTTTAAAGAGATGAGTGATCCCAGCCAAGTTTGAGAAAGGCAGGAGGAGGAAATGTTTTAAGTTTAAAACTCATTAAAGCTGAGCTGAACTGTTAATCCTTTAAGATGCAGCTAATGGAACTAGTCTGTACTCAAATTAAACCTCTGAGTCTCCACATTTTTCTTCTTAGGCTGGTCTTCCTTTCCTTTGTTAAACTTTCTACTGAAAAGATTAGCGCCAGGCATCACAGAAGGCTATTAGGTAGAGCTTCACAATCTTCCGAAGAAAGTGTCCCAGCCGGCGGGGCTGAGTGTATTTGTATTTGTCTGGTAGTGGTTTCACTACCTGGATGCTGTTCTCCAGGAGATCTCATGATACCTGCGTGTGCTTCRCTCTGATCTACTGCAATGACGTGCTGTCAACGCTAGCTCTTGCTCCTCCGTCTGCTCCTCCTGCCCCAATAGCGCAGGCTTTTGTACACACCTTCGTGCTGGGCCTCTTTCTTCACGGCCTTTTACTGGAGTTTGAATTCTTTTCAAGTGGCTTAGGTGTGTCCTGGATCCTTTTCCTCTTAACTGCAGACCAAGAAGTTATTCCTTTGGTCTCTCTCTGTTCTGCTTTCCTCTTCACAAAGGATTTCAGCTTTGCCTTGAGTGTTAGGTAAGAAGCAGCAAATGAAAATGGAAAGATTTGGCATAGGCCCGTCCTGAATTTTGTCTCGAAATCGTATTTTTTAGTATAAGCCAACTTTTTTCACACATTAAGTATAGAAAATTGAAGCTGAATTTTAGGAAACGTGAACTACTAATGTGATCTCTCTTGGGCAGGAGTCATCTAGCCCCAAATTCTATAGACATGAGCGGTCTCCCAAGCAACGTAATAGGAGTTGCCTGCCATCCCCAAAAATGCCCAGGCAAAATGAAATGGCTTCGTTCTGCATCTCTCTGCATAGGAACTCGGTGCGAGTGAAATATCTTTGTTGGAAAGCTCTGGAGATGAGGGAGCAGAGCACGGGGTAAGTCTTCCCTGCGCTGCCTTTCCAAGTAGATGGGGATGGTTCAACCTCTCCCCCTTCCTCCAGAGACCAGAAACCAGCCAGTGCTTTGGGTGGCTGTGGTTTGTTTTTAATAACTAAAATTGGAGGGTTTGGATGTTCCCAGTCGCAGAAGGCTGAAATCTTTGTCGAGCACTCTGTTCCACAGAGGCATTCCTGACGAGGAGGAAGAGGGTGCGGGGAGCAGCTCAGATGCTTCGCAGATAAAGCCACGCGCTGAGTTCGTAGCCCCCGGGGGGGCTGAAGTCCCTTTCTTGCACTCGAGCTGCGTTTTTGACTGCAGTGCAGCGAGAGGCCTGTGCAGCAGCTTGTCTCTGTGCTGCTGGCTCAAACGCTAAAATCTGTACCGTGTCTAGCAGCAGACGCTGTGAACTACGGCTTGGCCTCATCCGCCCGGGGCACCTTTCTGGCTTGCAGGCTCTTGAGGCAACACCAGACGTTGTCCCTGCCGATGAATGCCGAGGGGATGGCTTGTCAGCAGGCAGCTGGGTGCCAGCCCCGTGCCTGCGTGGGAGCAGACATCTTGAGAACCCACAGAGGCAGCGCAGGTCTGTGCAAGGGGGTGACACTGGTACTCTGGTGTAAATGCCTGTAGCAGAAACGGGGAAACGTCTGCTGAAAGGAACAGGCCCCAAGTGACTGGGGACTTTGGAGAGGTTGCTGCCTGCCGTACGCTTTTTGGGTACGGTTGCTGCAGCCCTTTGCGCTGGTATATTTGTCCCTCCCCTTGGCAAGCTCTTTCTCAAAGTGCTCCTGGCCTTGGATTTGCATCTTCTCTGCCCAGCGCTTACCACAATAAAATGATGGATCCGCAGTGTTGCCTTGCTTGCGTTGCTCTATTGCCTCTCCCTCTCTCTTCTTCCCTTTCCACACCTACCTGTCCTACACACCACCTCTAGTCTTAGCAACTCCCCTCTGAGTTCATCTTGGCCAGACTGTACTGTTAGACTCTTTGATCCAGTTGCTGCCTTAGGGAGCCGCTCAAGCGGCCCGGCAGTCCAGCTGAGCATCCTTAGGTGCCTTGAAACCAAGTCCATCTCCAAGCAATAACCACAGTGCTTTCAACTGAAATCCTTTCAGCTGCAGCTGAACAGAAGTCACTGCTGAGAGAGGGGAAGCCTGAGATCTCACCCCTCCAGGCTGTCTCGGGAGTTTATTTGCTGGTTGTAGTCGGAGCTGCGACAGCACCTTCTTGGGAATCTCCTCTGCCGTGGCATGCTTGGCTCTGGCCACCTTCTCCGGTGGCCACGCGGTGCCAGAGGAGGAGGATGGAGAGGAGGAAGGCTGTCCTGTGCTGGAGGAAGGAACTGCCTGAAGAATTCCAGAGTGAAACACGATCTCTCGGCTTCCTGCTGCAGCGCTGGCTCCTGCTCGGGGATTAGATGCTGGCGGTGGGTCAGAGGCTTTACATTGTTGTATTGCACACCAGCTGAGGCGGTGCCAGGCAGCCTGGCCTCCTCCTCAGTGAGTCCGCAGGCGACCGGGAGCCTTGCTGCTTCGGGTTTGCCTCCGTCTGGCGTCTGATTAAAGATGCTGTCAGTGTATTTCAGCCCAGGAGTTGAGGAGGGAAAAGCCTCTCTGATGCATGTTCTTGTACGGCTCCGTTTTAGTGGGCTGTTTCCAGGTGGTCGGGTTTTTTCCCCCCCATTGAATAGGGCAATAAGACTTCATCCTTGGGGGCCTGAGTGGCATTGAATGAAGGATCCATGGGGGAAGCACTGCCTGTCTGTGGCAATATCCCTCCCACCGCCGCTGCTGGTCCRTACGGGGCAGGGAACTTCTCACTTCATTTAACACTTAGAGGGGTTTTAGTTTTCACCTTTGGCAGACACTGGAGTTCTGCAAGCGCCGCGCAACATGTGCAGTAGCAGAACAAGCTCTTCCCTTGTCCCTGTCTGCTCTGCAGCCTGTTCAGGTGCCGACCCCTCTTCTGAGACCACCAGTTAAAAGAAAGGCAGGGGACAGGTCTAGTGCTAAACACGAGCAGAAGGAGGAGAAGGCTTGTGATGCAGAGCCTGGGCTCTGGGACCCCCCCCAACTTGCTCAGTGACCACCAAGCACCCCGAGATGCTAGCAGCCACTTTGGCCTGGCCTTTATTGCCAGTCCTCTGCCTGGCTCATGAGCAGCCCCAGCTCTGGGTGCCGCGGCGGGGCGAAGGTGTTCATTCCTCCTTCTACCCCAACATTGCCATCAAGCGAGGAGGCTGTGGTCGCCTCGCAGCTGGTGCATGCAGGGATGGGGCGTAAAGGGAAGATGTCTGTCTGCCAGCAAGCTCGGCCAGAGGCTGAGTGCCCTGCGGAGCAAGAGCCCGGGTGCTGGCACAGCCTGTATGCCAAGGTCAGGTTGAAAGCAGCAGTGCAATAGCGGGGTCCAAAGTATAAACACATTGGTCCAGCGCCTGCCAAGCGAAGAAGTGYTGCTTTCTCCCTCTGCGCTCTTCCGCGCTCCTCGACTGCCCTCAAGCCCTGTCTGTGAGATAGCAGCAGAGACGGGGTGGTCTGGAGTGTGCCAGCTCGGCTGTGCTCCCTCCCGTCCTCTCTGCTGTGGCTTCTGCTGGTCTGAACTGGTGGTACGTCTTTTGAGCTTTGTGGGGCTTGTTTTTAAGCCTTCTCCTTTGAACGATACTCTTAATGGCAGCCGCTCAGCTCGGCAGCATCTTGTGCACAAGGGAGCTCATCCAGCTGTACCCCGAGAGCCGAGACTGTTGCTGAACTCTGACATGTCAGCCAGTGTAAATCTGTAGGATTTTTGTTTTGCCATATAAACCAGCCCCAGTTTGCATACATTTTGCCAGCTGAAATTTATTCTACATGATTCAAGGTAACCTGAGTGGCAAAACTAAAGTTTCCAGGCAGGTAATGTTTGACCTGCTTGCCAGTGATTTTGCTTGGCAGAAAATACATATTTTACTGGGGGGAAAAAAAAAAAAAAAAAAAAAAGAAGTCGTGTTCCTCAGCGCTTAGGCTGTGAAAGCTCCCTGGGCAGCTGTTCAGCAGGGTGGGGTTTTGGGAGGCTGAGGTACAGAGTTGGTTTCAGGCGGTCTGGGTCCCGTTGCCAGCTTTGCCAGTGGCTCTCCGTGATGGCGTAGCTGCTTATCAGAGATAACAGATGGGGAGATGTGGAACCTCCTGACCCTTCGGTCAGTCTAAATCAGTGCAACTTGTTCAGCGCGCTTGGGTGGCTGCGCAGACTTCTTTGGAGCAGAGGCTGATGGTGAGGTCAGGGTACTAGAGAGCTCTCTGTTTTTCTTGAACCTAAAGAAAAAACCCTTCCCGCGTCCCCTTCACGCACAAGCAGATGCTCCGTTGGGGTCTCCCCTCGCGGGGCTGTGCAGTGGCTCAGGATCTTGTCTGTGGGGCTGGGACCTGTCGGCGTAACTGGTACCAGTCAAGAAGTGGCTGGAGAGCATTTGCAAGGACTGGGGGTGTTTTTAGCAGAACCACCTGCCCCACAGCAGGGACGCAGGGCAGGGACGAGGTGGATGGCGATCCCCGGCGGCAGTGAGGAGAGACTCTGACCCTGGATCTGCCCGGCTGCGGTGCTCTTGCTGGTCTGAGCTGGGTTTCAGCAGGGAAGTGGGGCCTCTCTGTGGTTTTTGGCTCTCTGAGGTGTTTCGTTTCAGCCTGGGGGAAGCGCCCGGCGTGTTGGCAGGGCTGCTCCTCCTCTGCAGTCCCCCCGCGTGAGTGGAAAGCAGAGAGCTGTGCCGAGGGCCGCCCCGTCACTCGTTACCTGTGTGTTGCGGTGTTTACGGCAGGTAGCCTTGGGCTGTGTCAGGCCAGAGAGTTCTCCTAGCTCTGCATCGCTTCTGCCACTTCACAGCAAGCGCTGGATATACATGCGGGAATTTTTGACTGTCTAAACAGCTCTGGAAGATACGGAGGAAAAAAACATTTTCTGGGTTGGTGAGTTAGATAAATATTCCAGAGTGCACATCCATGAACCAGCAAAGAAATGAACATGGGGAGCTCGGTATCAGAGACTGTGACTTGTATTTAACTTGGATTAACTATTCATTAACTTTTAGTTAATATCAGCGGTGCGCTGTCTCTCTCCCGCTGCTGTACAGCTCTGCAAATGCTTTCTGCAGCTCAAGGCAGGGTTGCACTAAGCTGAAGGGCAGGTCAGCGAGGTGAGGAAAGGAGAGAGGACAGGTTGAGAGGGGACACGCGGGACTCGGCAGAGGAAGGACAAGGTGTGGAGCAGCTGAGGTAGAATGCTGCTTTGTTTCTGGAGGTCGGTGGGCAGCACATGGGAGCAGCGAGGTCGAGACATGGTGTGCTGAAGAGTCTTGATGGAATTGGTGAAATAAGGTGCTGGGGAGACAAAAAGGCCAAAGCTGTGTGTCAAAAAGGCATCGTGTAAATGCAGCAGCTCCTGCTGAAGATTCCTGTTTGCCTTTTCAGCTGGCAGAACCATCCTGGCCCATCTCTTTGTGTGTTGCCTACATTGTATGTGCCTGTTTTCTCCAAAGCAGCATTCCTGCGCTGTGCTTTGCCTCTGCGTATCCAGTATGTTTGCTGCCTGGCAAAGGCAAACCTGACCCTGACACAAACGTGTGGTTCTCTCTCCTCTTTTAGCAGCGTCGCCCGTAAGCTGAAAAACTGGCCAGCACAATGGGAAAAAAACAGAACAAGAAGAAAGTGGAAGAGGTCTTAGAGGAAGAGGAGGAGGAGTATGTGGTGGAGAAGGTCCTGGATCGGCGAGTGGTAAAGGGCAAAGTGGAATACCTGCTGAAGTGGAAAGGCTTCTCGGAGTAAGTGCCTCCCTGCCTGCTGCTGCGGGGTGGGTGCTGGGCTGCTCCGGCATGAGCATCTCTTCTGCCTTTGGCTCCCGAAGCCTCTCCGGGCAGGTGGCTCAGTCTCCCTGTGCCTTTCCTTGTCTGTAAAATAGAGCTAACAGGCCAAGGGCAGCCGTAATGATAAAAACAGCGGTGCTAAATGCCTCGAGCTCTAATCAGGGTGATGAGAGCAGAGCCTAGGTGAGAAGTGCCGCTTCTGTCTTGCAAACAGGCTGTGCAGTGCCCTGGTGGGGCTTCCCCCCCTTTAACCTAGTGTGAAACAGGCAGCCAGATAAAATGAATTGCATTTATCTCCTGAGAAGGGAAATAACTGCTCTGCCCTCTGGCATCCCTGCCTGGATCAGGGCATGGTCCTGCTCCATGGGGCGAGGACACCTGCATCCAGACTGCTGCTTCTCTCAGCATCTCCGCATGACCTGGTGTCCAGGACTTTTCTTGGCAGGGAAAGCTGCAGCAAGCTGCCCATATGTAAAACTCAGCTGTTGTCTTTGATTGCAGTGAAGATAACACATGGGAGCCAGAGGAGAACCTTGACTGCCCAGACCTCATTGCAGAGTTCCTTCAGTCCCAGAAAACCGCACACGAGAGCGAGAAGTCTGAGGGAAGCAAACGCAAAGCGGAGTCTGACACAGAGGATAAAGGGGAGGAGAGCAAACCAAAGAAGAAGAAGGAGGAGGTGAGGCAGGGTGGGGTTTCTGTGCTCACCTCCCTACCCCTGCATTTGGCACGGTGTCTAGCAGCTGGAGCAGCCATGCTCCGAAACCTCAGTCAAACTGTTCTCCTGCACGGAGGGGAAACTATTGCACTTCAATGAGACACAGCTGAAGTGCTTTTGAAAAGCTGTAGCTTTTGGAAGGAGGCATGAGCTGTTGTCCAAGCCAGGCCTCTTAGTGAATCCAGAGCCAGTCCTAGCACAATTGAAAGGCCAGTTCTTGAACCAAAAGGGTACGGAGCCCCAGCTTCTCCTGAAGAACCACACAAGGGGTGAAACAGGAGGCAGGGGTTGCCTGTTGCCCCTTGAAGAGGGGGAACAAGGTGGAGCAGAGAGCCTCCTGCTCAGGGTGCTCATAGCTGCTTGGGAAAAGGGACAGTAAAAGGCTCTGCAGCCTGGTTTTCATCCCAGGAGCTGCTGAATCTTGGCCAGCACAAGAGTTTGACCAGCAGGGCCTTGGAAATCAGATCCTCTGCTTGCAGCGTGAGCAGGGCACTCCGCCATGCTGCCCAGGGCCCAGCAGGAGGTCACCTCTGTGCAGTGGGTTTACACCTGAGTGGTCTTCTCAGTTCCCCACTGGCCTTAGTCATTGTAGTCCAAGCATCTGATATGCAGAGCCTTTCTGAACAGCCACCAGTGTGTCCTGGTGACCAGAAACAGGGCTGTGGCTGTCATCCTGTGATGCTACAAGTGGAAACTTGTCTCTTTTCAGTCGGAGAAACCGCGAGGCTTTGCCCGAGGATTTGAGCCAGAGCGAATCATTGGTGCCACGGATTCCAGCGGGGAGCTCATGTTCCTGATGAAGTGGTGAGTGTGTCTTTGTGTCTGTCACTTCTTCACTTATTCTGTGCCAGAGAGGGAAGGACCTGCGCCTGGGGAGTCCCTGCTACCTGGCATGAAATCTCTCGCGATGGCGCTGCTGCCTGAGGTGACCCTCTGCGCTGAGGCTAACGTGGATGTGAAACGAGCAGGTAGGGCCCTTGGGATTGTGTGGCTCTTAAGATGTCCCCCCGCAGCAGGCGCGAGCTTGGGGAGAGAGAGGGGCATGGTGTCATGGCGCGGGCTGCAGTTTCGGAAGGCTGCACCCAGAGGAGAGCTGTGACGATGACCGTGTCCCCTTCGGCTGTAGTGACACAGGGCTTGTTGCTGGCGCAGGTGGGAGCCAAACCAGTCAGGCGTAGGTGTGGGAGCCGTTTGCTTTTGCACCGTCTCAGAAGTACGGAGTGGCTGGGGGCAGGGCYGCAGCTTTGATTCGGCTTCTCTCCCCAGCCCCAACAACCCAGAGCTGAACTCACGCCTGAATTTTTCCTGGGCTCATGTGCTGCTTCTCCCTGCTCCAGAGCCACTCGGGAAGGGGTCGCTTGGATCCCCCGAGCAGCTCGGGGTCTCCATTTACCTGCCGCTTCTTGATTTTTCTCCGGTCTCCACTTCTTCCACCTCCCCTCCGCAGCCCCCTAACTTGCACCTCTGCTCTGGCCTGTAGGAAGAACTCTGACGAGGCCGACCTGGTCCCTGCCAAGGAAGCCAACATCAAGTGCCCCCAGGTGGTCATCTCGTTCTATGAGGAGAGGTTGACATGGCATTCCTACCCCTCAGAGGACGATGACAAGAAAGAGGACAAGAACTAACCCCTGGCACCCGCTCTGGCCAGCCTTTGTATAAAGATCTGAACTGTGGGTTTGAGCAAGAGGGAGAGAACGCAGCTCTGCTCGGTTGGGAGCGTAGAGATGGCTGGAGAAGATGCCCTTTGAAGAGACCAGTATGGTTTCTGTGCCCTGCAGCTGCTCAACTGCTTTATGCAGCTTCATGCTGTGTACAGATTCAAACCAGCCCGGCTCAATTTGGGGGGGGAAGGGAAGGGCAGGGGGATACTGGGGGGTGTTGGGGGGCAAATTGGGGTGTTTGTTTCAAGGCTGTCTATTTTGCAGCTTGTGGGAGAGGAAGCAAAGCCCCTTCCATGAAGGACTATTACTGGTGATGGGTGGGCTGGGGAAAGGGAGTGCAGATGGATACTGCTTATTCTTCAAAGACCATCTCAGCAACCCACAGCCTTCTTCCCAATAGTGTTAACTCTGCATTTTTACGGCGTAGCATGTGTGTAGGTTTTTTTTTTTTTTCTTTTGCTATTTACTGGTGTATTGGTTTGGGGGGGCTGGGGGGAGGGATGTGGGGAAATTGGTCTCTTGTTTAATTGGGGAGGGAGGGAGATGAGGTCTGGTGACAATGTTCCAGATCATTTCCAGATCTTTTTTAGAACCTGAATTCAGAAAAGAAAAAAAAAGGGGGGAGGGRGAAGAGCCCAGTATTGATGACAGAACTAGGGAGACAGGGACACTGACGTGAGACTGAAACTGTGAATGTCCAAATCTCTGGAGCCAAGATCCTCAAAACCCTGCGAGCAATTTTTAGGGGGGTGGGGGGGTGAGGGGAGACTTGTGAAAATGCAAACTTGTGATTCGTATTGTCCTGAAGCAGAACTGCCAGTTACTGACACATGCATTGTATGTGGGAGGGTGGGGTGCGGGGCGGGAATGGATTTTAACCCTTTAAAAGCCTTTCTACCCTTCTTTCCGTTATAAGGTGCTATTTCTCAAAATTGGGGGGGAGAGAGACTTCTGACTACTTGTTCCTTTTCTCACCTTAATTTGACTGTCCAGCCAGCAGCATTGAGAACCCCTTAGTTGTGGGAGGGAGAGGAAATCAACAGCAGCACAAGAAAAAAATCAATTCCATATTCTCCCATAACAAGTGATTGTTTGTAGGAGGCCAGACGTTCGTGCTGGAGCCGGATGTGTTACCCTGAATCTTCTGAGGTTTTTGTTTTTTGTTTTTTTTTTTTTTTTTTAATCAGATTTATTACAAATACTGAACTATTTAACGTCTGGAGTCATGAGCCCCACCAGACTCCTGGCACCTCCTTGTAGGGTGGTATGTATCTAGACTTGCATTGTACAAACCTTTTTTTAAAAGCATGTGTTTAGGTTTCTGTGAAAACGTTGTTTAAATGTAAAGTACGTGTTTGGATTTTAACTTCATACCAAGCTCTGTCAGTTTTTTGTCTCAATAAAATTTTAGATTTATAATCCTGATTTTTTTCTTCTCTACCTTGCTCCTTCCTCCAGCTCTTTGTGCATGAGATGAGTGACAAGGTGTAGAGCAGGTCACGGAGAGAAGTTAGCCTGCGGTTGCGGTTCTCTCTGAGCAAGGTTAGCTCTGATGCAGCCTGGGTTAGCCGGTGGCTCCGATCTGGGTGTCAACAGCAGCAGGAGCTTTGGAGCAGCTGACAGCAGGTTCTCATTTATGTTGACTTCCATCTGGAGAAGAGAAGTGTCGTAGAGGTTAGTGTCTAGAGGCCTGAGTCGAGTCTCACCCCTGGAGACAAGAGGACTAGCTATGATTCGGGACCTCATTTGATGTAGCAAGATGCTGCTTGAGCCGGGAGCGTGCGCTGCGTGTGTTCCTAGCCAGGATCCGGCACCAGAGGTGGGGTAAGTGACCTTTACTTCAATTCTCATCTGAACGTTGAGCAGACTTCATCTTTTTGCGTTTACAGACGGTTTTTAAAGCTCTGGCAATGGTTCTGGTGACTGTTTGGCTCAAGATGGAGATGGCCTCACTTGAGTCCTGGTATGGACTTGCTGAAGGCCACAAGCTCTTGTGCATGGAGAAGAGTAGACCCATCCTCCTCTGCTCAGCCCAGCTGACGCTCCACGCAGTAGCACGGATGGCAGAGTGGGCTGAAGCGTTCCTGGGAGGAGGATTGTGGTCCTGGCTCAGAGGTTTCCAGTGTTTGCGGGGCGCAGGATGGAGCAGGGAGAGGCAGGGAGGTTTTGGGTGGTGGTCAGGGCTGAACAGGGGCTCCACCAGCCCCTCGCTGGCACTCAGGGCTGCAAAACTAYGCAGCCAGTTGAAATCCAGGCTATTCACAACAGCCTATACCCAGCGGGACGGTGAAACGTCTGCCCTGCCCCAGCAGCCAGCAGAAGCAGCAATTAAACCTGTATTAATCACTAGAGATGGAAGGGGTAACGTCCACTTAATTGAACRTAAAGAAGGCTGCAGTCCCCTGGGGAGGCTCTGGGGCGATCGATCGCAGCAGGTAGCTGGAAGATGCACGTTGCTCCATCCCCGGGGTGGGTCTGCAGCCACGCCGAGTACGTGGGGCCCCGGCATGAGCTGCAGGCAGGGCGGGCAGGCACCAGACCTCTGGGTACCAGTTGTCTCTGGCTGTGGCACTGTGTAAGCGGGATGGGTCATCCCTTGAGAAACTGAGGCACAGGAAAATAGTCTCACGACCCTCGTAATGTGCTCAGAGATCTGTGGGCGATGGTGAGGTGGTCTTCCCCAGGCTCGCTGCTGCCCTGGGCTGCCAGAAGCGGGGCAGGGAAGGGCAGAGGCAGCTCTTCCGTCCCCCCGCGCGGCAGCGGAGGCTGGCAGAAACCGGGGTCTATCCCAGGCAGCGAGTGCGCCGGTGCTGATTGCCGCGCTGAGGACTCGGGCGGCAGCCGGACACTGGTTAAAAGGGCCGCTGAGCTGTGGCTCTCGCCGAGATCAGAGGCACGAGGCTCCACTGGTGGCTAAGTGCTTCCTGCTTCGGAAAATGAAAGGTCTGCACTTCACCTGATTACGGGCTGGCAGGCAGCCTGCGCCTCTGACAGCGCATGGCATGACATGCGAGTGACAGCAGTGGTTAAGCTCCCATCTCGCCTGCCCCTCCTCGCTACCCGCAAAAGGCCGGTGCCCAGCTGCCCCGCGCGGGATGTGACGGGCAGGGAGCCACAGGGGAATGGATTTTTTGTCAGGCTTGTTCTCAGCTTGGGCTTGCTGCTCTGAAGCTGTACCGGAGGCTGGGGAACAGCGCTTTGCTCACCTGTAGCCTCCCGACAGGGAGATGGGGGTTTGCTGGTATGTTTGTGCATGAGCAAGGACGTGTGTGAGCGTAGGAGTGGAGATGTGAAGTAAAAGGTCCCGTTCTGCGGGGGAGAGGCAGCAAAGGGAGACTAGAAACTGGGTAGAGCGGTGCATCCTCCCCTCCTGCGTCCAGGCGCTTGCTGACCCCGCTTCCCTTCTCCTGTCAGGGAGGGGCAGTGACCCCCACCGGGAGAGCTGTAACCTTCCCACAGCATCGCTGGGGCGGGGGAAATCCTTGTGGGTTTTATTGCAAGCTGGTATTACGTTCTAAAACGGCCCCTGAAGGAATATCTGAAATAAATACCTTAGAGCCCAGGAAGAGAGACGGGAAGCACCTCAGAGTGTGTATTTTAATGCTTCGCGTTCCCCTTGGCTGAGCTGTTGCCATGCGTAGAGCTGGCCCGGGCTCAACTCCGGCAGCAGGAGTAGATGAACTCTTCCAGTCCTGCAAGGAGAGGTTTAATCCCCAGGAAAATGACATTTGCCCGTGGTGGAAGACTATCGGGGAGCAGAGCAGGGCTGGCAGCGCACTTTCTGGTTGTGTCTGGCCAAGGGAGGTGTCCAAGGCTGCTGGACGCAAGGCTTCGGTGCCCCCAAAGCGGCATTGCACCCAGGCATCCTGGCTTTTATCGATAGGCTCTGTTTATTTAATACTCGATGTAGGGGTGCAGGAACTGCTACGTAATAATGATGCCAGATGAGAAAAGACAGCGCCTACAAGCAGCAATGCCAGTAAGGTGGTGGGTATTAAAGCCTTAGAGAAAGGCATCTATAACTAAAAAAATATAGAGAGATGATAGGGTGCTGAGCCACAAGGAAGGCATCTCAAAATACTTCTTTTAAGTGCAGCGGTTCAGCACCAGCCCAGTCTCTTGCTGGTGCATCTGCAGTTCCCAGGAGCAGTTTTCCATCCCCAGGTTTGTTCATCCGAGCTGCGCATGGCGTCTTCTGCAGGGCCTGGGTCCTTGCCTGGCCCGAGGGAGAGGCTTTCGGCAGCAGCCTGGCTTCGGAGCAGCCTGCCCCCCTCCCCGTGCTGCTCCCTGGTGTCTGCCTAGCCGGGCTGCCTGCGCCCCGGCAGCGCACAATCCCTCACACAAAAGAGCAGCAAAGTCAGGGCCTGTCCTTGAGCCCAGCTGGACGCGAACTGAGCTCTGCTGAGCCCTGCCTGGGGAACAGGGCTGCAAACCAGGGGCCAGAGCCAGCACCGACCTGGCAGCTGCCCGCTGGCTCGCAGCCAGACCTTCCCACTGCCACCAGCCCAAACAGGCAGCGAGGTGGGGACGGCCGCGGCGCAGGGAAAAGCTGAGCCAAGGGGTCAGCAATGCCCCTCCATCGGCTCCGCCGCTCGAAACGCTTCTCCCTCCGGGCACAGAGACGATGGGCTTGGTCTCCTTGCTCCTGCCGGGCCTGCCTGGGCCTCGTCCCGCAGGGAGGGGGACGGGGCAGGAGCTGGCCTGCAGAGCCTGATATAAATACACTCGTGATTGAATAAACTTTGGCTCCGTAACCAACGCTACAGCCAAAACCTGTGGGGAAGGTGGGGCTTGTGTAACAGCAGCGGCGCTGGCTGGAGCTGCAAGAGGGAAGGGAGGTTTCGAGCTGTGCCGATGCCGTTTGCTCGCCCAACAGGAAAGCGGGACACCACGCTCCGGCTCCAGGAGTCGAAGCGCCGAGGAGGGGGATCAGGCTGTGCCAAGGCAGCTCTGACATGGCCACACGCTGCGCCCAGCCGGGCCCCGGCCTTTGAACTACAGCAGCTTTGGTGGCTTTGGCCGAGGGACCCAGGACTTGCTCCACGCAGCTGCAAATTTAACCAGAAACACACTTTTCCTCGGCTTTCTTTAAGAAGATACTGTTGTGAAGTAAGAAAAAAAGCAGCTGAGCCRAAGCTGACTGTTTCCCACAAACGAGGAGCCTTTCATTTTCCTCCCCTCCGAGGCTGTTACCTGCAGGCTGGGACGACAGCGGCTGCCTCCCCAGACCATCGCGGGAGGCAAACCAGACCTGCTCTGAGCACAGCATAGCAGAAGAGAGCCAGGAGCCACTGTGGGCGAGAAGGACCCACACGAAGAGGCTGTTTTGGTTCCCTGACATGCTTCATCTTTTACAAAAATAAAAAAAAAAAAAAAAAAATCCATGAAACAAATGCTCGTACAGTGAATAAGCCATTTTATTTTTGTCCTGTGCTCACACAATCTCTCTTCTTTCCCTGACAGGTCACAGATCATTAAAATAAAGTTTCTAAGAGGAAAATAATTTAAAACATACGCGCAGGGCTCCCTTCCAACCTCCCCGCACCCACACCTCCACCACTTGTGCTTCGTCTCATGCGTAAGTAAAGCCGTTGAATCTCAGGAGTCCGGGATGGGAGAGCCCGCCGGGGTCTCGGCGGGTCCGCCTCACGCTGTTTGGGGCCGCAGCGAACGCACCGAACACCCCGCAATGCGCTCCCAGATCCAGCTACTTTCCCCGTAGCCTGGAAAACGTGCCCACGGCCAGACCTCTTCCCCCTCGGCAGCGCCGCGGGCTGCTCCAGGCCTCCCTCCTGCATTACCAGGTTTCCTTCCCTTGGGTTACCACCCCGAGTCTTCCCTCCACCGCGCCGCCCTCACCCCGTATCACATGCACAGGACTGGCTAGGAAAAGCCATTTTTAAGCTTTTTCAGTTGCTGGTAAAGTCAGTACACTCCCAGCTGTGCTATATTGTAAATACAGCTTCTAGGATCGTCTCCGTGGTGGAGACCGACAGTGATCAAGGCACTACCCCCACCCCCCTCCTGAAAACAAAGGAAGTCAGACCAACACCTAGGGACAGAAGAGAATCCTATAATGTGATCACACGGTTACACGGAATCTTTATGGCAAAGAGAACATTTAGCAGCTTTGAACGTTTGGGCTTCTCCCTTTTACTCAACACAAGCACTCTAGACCCTATAGGGAAAAACAGGGCTGAAGCCCTAAAAATCAAAGCGCGGTTAAGAAACAGGAATCCTAACAGCTGTCTAATTTCTATAAGTGACAAGCCCACGGCCTGGGGTGGGAACCCTCCRCTCCCCTTGTGCTGTACGCTGACCCGGGGGCGGGGGGGGGGGGCTGCCGGGGGCCCAACGACCCTCCCCGCCTTCCTCCCCAAGCAGCTCCCCAGCCAGTCAGTGGGAGAAGACAGCGTTTGCATGCAGGCTGCTGCGTGTGCCGTCTCAGCGTCCCGGCACGGCGCTGGCTCGGCGGCAGTGACATGCTCTGAGTGTGGCAGGGGGGGGGGAAACGCGTATCGCACTGGTTCTGTTAAGCCACTCCAGTCCCACACCACCACCCCACCCCCCCCTCAAAATCCTAAAGCTTTATGTGCCCCCCCACCCCGAGGCGTCACAGCTCCTCCACACGTACAGTAATGGTTCTCCCGCGAGCCCCCTCTGAGCTTCCTCAGACTGGAAAGGGTTAATGGAAGTCACACCACTTGTGTTTCCATGTGTGCACTGGTCTGATCTGGGAAGGGATGTTGGTTAATCTGGAATTAAGTCAGATTGAATCACACACACCGATGTCAAAACTGGTTCAGGAAAAGGAGAAGGAAAAAAAAAAAAAAAAAAAAAGAAAAAAAAAACCAACTACCTGAAATCACAGAACTTTGGAAGTTCAGAAAAATGTCTCTCCTATAACTTGTTTTAAGTTCATTTGCTTAAATCTCTTTTCTTATTTAAAGCCAGTTCCTAACAGTAGTTTTTCCACCTCTGCCAATCTCACCACCAGTGATGCCAGCTCGTTTCCTGCGCTTAAAGGATTCCAGGTTGTGGAAGGCGCCGGGCTCGCCAGTGCAGGGTCCGCTCCTCCCCGTCCCTCCCCGCAGGGAGCCCTCAAAACTCAGCCTGCAGGTCCCGCAGTCTCTCCCGTACACTGACCGGCAGCAGTCACGTTTTTTTGAGAAGATATATCGGATAAGAAGGCATGAAAGTTCCTCTAAGTACTTCCAGGCTCAGCCCTTCTCCAGTTCTCACTTGAGCGAGTGTCCCACTCCTCCCGCGTCGCCGTCCCTCACTTCCTCCGGTCCTTCTGTTTCCGCTCCTGCCGCCGGGCCTGCTGGTCAGCCACGGCGCGAGGTATCAAAATGACGCTGCCGTCGCTGGCGTACTGCAGGGCGTACTGGCTGGGGGAGTAGGGCTGGCCGTTCTCGTCCCGCAGGCGGCCGAACACTTCCTGGTAGAGGTTCTGCACCTTTTGCTTCATCTGGCGGATGGATTTGAGGAATTCCACCTTCTCCCTGAGCAGTTTGGACTTGTCCCGTTGCAAGTCCTCGACGTCCCGTTCCAAGTTCAGGATGGTGTCCAGTTTCCTCTTGCGGCAGTTCTGGGCAGCCATCTTGTTCTTGCCTCGCCTCCTGATGTCGCGGATCAGGCTCAGCTGCGCCTCGCTGAGCTGGTACTTGGAGAGGAGCTCGTTGAACTCCTCCACGGGCAGGTTGATGATCTTGTCGTTGGTGAAGGGGATCTTCATGGCTCTGGCTCGATGCTCGTCCCTGCTCATCTGCTTATCCAGGAACTCAGAGGGCTTCTCCTTGCTGCTCTTCTTCCCTGCGCTGGGCAGTTTGGGCTCCTCGGGATCCAGGGCCCCCGGCGCCATGTTATAGGTGTGGTTGTGGCCAACGTGCTCCAGGTAAGGCAAGTAGTGGAGCTGCGAGGGGTCCTGGTAGCTCATGCGGCAGAACTTGCTGTACTCTGGCTGGTACCCAACCGCCCCTTCTGCTTCTTCGAAGTCCACGTTTTCAGAGTCTGAGCTGTAGCCGACAGCTCCTTCCTCAGAAAACGAGGAGGAGGAAGAGGACGAGGAGGAYGAGGAGGAAGAGGAGGAGGCTTCTGAGCTGCTCAGAGAAGCAGGACTGTGGCCGGAATCCAGAGAAAGACCTGAGTCAGAATCAAACTCCTCTTCCAGCTGCGAGGCCTGCACCGGGTTGAAACCTTCTTCAATCGCCAAGTCCATCAAGCTGATCTCATCAAGCATGGCTTCGTCTAGAAGACCGCCCAGCGGGTCCGGCAGCTCAGGGCCAGCCGTCTCGTTGACTGTGCTGTTCAGCTGCGGAGGGAAGAAGATGCCGCTCAAGTTGGTGGAGCCGAAGGTGGTGTTGAGGCCGGTGGAGTTGTCCGGCGCCAGCTGGAGCAGGGCCGAGCTGCCAGCCATGGAGGGGCTTTCGATTTCTGAGCTGAAGAGGGAGAAGTCCTGTGAGCAGCTACCCAGAGAGGCCTGATGCAGGCTGACATTCTGATTGATGGGAGTGTTTGGAGCGAGGCTGTAGTTAGAAGTCAGCAGGTCTCCGCTCGTGCCGTTGTACAGGGTTTCTGCAGTTGTGTTGTTCACTTCCATAGCCTGGAAGAGATGCGAAACAGCTCAGTAAATGAGCTGTGCTCAAGCCCTGCCTTTCCTCAGTGCCCTTCGCTCCCAGCCAAAAAGAGACAGGACGATGCTTCTAGATCCCACGGAAGGAGCTCTCTCCAGCGGCCCAGCATCACCCGCCAGCTGCAGGAGGGTTAAGACGGCAGCAGCAGCCGCCGCACGGGCGGCACGGTGTCACCGCACAGGCTGGGAGAAAACCGAAACAGCTGCGGCCAACCCCAAATCACGATTGTCCAGGAATCGGGTGCTTGGGATAGCCATCGAACTTAAATTCAACGGAAGAGCAACACGCTCCTGGAGGGGCAAACACTTTCCCACAACGCCCGCCTCGAGCTCACCTGCATTTCCATGATAGACATGAGGTCCTGCCACTGCTGCTCCAGATCGAAGGGCGACTCGGTCTCTGTGAGGAGAGGAGACAGCAGGCTGGTCTGGATGCCCGCGGACCTGCTCTCACCGGGCACGGCTTCGCTCAGGGCGGAGACATCCGCAGCTGGAAACTAACCACGTGAGGCAGAGTCAGTCCCCGGCTGATCAGCCGCGGCCAGGGAGCCAGCAATCCCGAATGCCCTTCCACCTCCGCGCGGGCAATYGCTTCTCCTTTGTTCAAAGCAAACTGGTTGCAGTTACTCCTCCACAGTTCACTATGAACTAATTAGAAGCAAAGCCAGAAGTCTTTAATTAATTGTGACCACCCCCCCACTGCTAGTTTCGCAGGCACGATGCCTGGAGCCTCCTTAAGCAGGCTAACCCAATTTACTGCCGGTTCTGCGGTCTGGGTTAGGGGTACAAGAGGCACCAAAACCCTGGCGAGCCGGCGAAGGAGAGCCGCCGCTGCCTCCGGATCCGCCGAGAGGCAGAAGCTGTCGCCCCATCCACTCACCTCCGAATTCTCCCCGAAAGGGAAGGTGGCCTCCAGCAGCCTAAGGCACTCCTCCAGGGACAGGGCTGTCTGATCCTCCGCACCGGGCACCTGATGTAAAACACAAGGAATCGTAGCCCCGGGATTAGGGAGGTGGTGATGAGAAACGAGCTCCTTACAGCAGGGCTTTATTACAGCGCATCCAAAAAGAGCCAGAGGCCCCACCCAGTCCTTCGCAGACTCCATCCTCCTGCTCCGGAGAGCGTCAGAGCAGCCCCCAAGCACAGCGGGGAAAGGAAACGTGCTGCCTCTGCTCCCGGCGAGCCTCACCTACTGCCGGCGCAAGGACTCGGCTACGGGCTGGAGGGGACTCTGCGCCTACCCGCGCCACCGCCTCTGCCAGACAACCGAAAGGCACAGCAAGAACCAGCCGCCCTCRTCCTAGCGTCCTGCCGACGGTGACACGGCCATTACCCTGCCCGCCTCGCTGCGGCTCCCCGGCCCAGCAGGCAGCCTACGCTTCCCCAGCATCAAATCTTCTCGTCCACCTGGGCAAACCCTTATCCTGCGGCTCAGCAGATCCCCAGCAGTGAAAGTCACAGGCGATGGCGCTCGCCCTGACAGCCGGCTGGAGGGCCCCTCACCTCCCCTCCGCCTCGGTGGGAGTGCGGACCCCCYGGCGCACTGCATCACCGCGGGCGCAGACCCGAGCCCGGCCGGCCCAGGGGTGTTACCTGCGCAGGGAAACTCTCCCCGGTCTCTCCATCAACTAGTAGGTTTCTATCCAAGATCTCATTCCCTCCGCTCCTCCAGCTGTCCCCGCGCTCCCTCCCATCGCTCAGCTCTTTGTCCACTTCGCTCTCTTTCTGACGGTGGCTGTAGTCAAAAATCTCTCGCCCAGCGCCGAGATCAATATCCTGTCTCCACAGGATGTCAATCAAATCGATGTCCTGAAAGACAGACCAGATTTCCTTCAGCCCTGGGCAGGGTCCCCACCCACCGGCCCCTCCCAAGGGACCCTGGCCTGACCCGCAGCCCACCCGCCGGGCACCCCACTCCTCCGCCCGCCTTCCCTCGGCGGCCCGGGGCCGTTCCGCCTCCCGGGGTCCCCGAGAGCGGCTCTGCGGGCTCTGCATGGCGGGTGAGGCCGGCCTTCCCCTCCTCGCCGCCCATGGCCGCCCGCCCGCCGCCGGGAGAGGCGGCTGGGGCCGCCCGGGCCCGCGTCGCGGCGGTGGCTGCGCCGTGGCCGCCTTGCATCAGCCCGTGGTGCCATCCCGGCCATTTGCATAAGGGGTGGGGTGCGCCGGCAGGAAAATCCCCGCATTTCCACCCACCTGATGCAACTTGAGTCGCCGCCGGGCTGCCCGCAGCCCCCCGGGCACCCCCGCCGCCCTCCCCCGGGTCCACGGAGCCTGCCCTGCGTCCAAGCCGCCGGCCCCCGCCCCGCAGCCCCCGCCTCCGGCAGCCTGCGCCGCCGCGCCGCGCCTCCCCCCGG
>JAYKAV010003465.1:189612-204326 GCA_035582835.1 Phoebastria nigripes
TCTCACCAAGGACCTGGGGTCCTACCAAGGCTCCTGGCATCCCACCAGAGACCTGGGGTCTCACCAAGGACCTGGGGTCCTACCAAGGCTCCTGGGGTCCCACCAGAGACCTGGGGTCCCACCAAGGCTCCTGGGGTGCCGCTGGGCACAGTGCTGTGGTTGGAGCAGAGGGGACAAAGGGGTTCCCCCAGGGCACAGGAGAGGTGGCCCAGGGGGTCCCCAAGGGATGGAGGGGGTCAGGGTACCCCAGGGATGGAGCAGGGGGGTCCCCAGGCTCCATCCAGAACCCGGACGAGAGCTCTCCCCCTCGCCGCAGGAGAACGGGAGGCCCAAACTGGAGCTGGTCCCCAACTCGGGGGTCTACATCACCCACCCGCAGCTGGATGACCTCTCACAGGTCTCCACTGACAAGCCCAAGCTCATGACCCGGCGGCTGCTCGATTACTTCTTCTCCCGGGAGACGCTGGCCCGGTCCTCAGCCACGGGACAGCGCATCGCCCACAACAACACCACCATGGAGCGGCCCCTCCGCCTGCCCGTGGCCGTGGTCAACGCCATCAAAGGTAGGGGATGGGAGGTGGTGGGACGGGGTCCCTCGTCCCCTCCCGGTGCCGCATCRGCCACGGTGGTGGGTCAGGAAAGGCCACGGTGCCACCCGTGAATGGGATCGGGTCCCCCTCCGCCCCGCAGAGTACGTCACCAAGATGTGCGGCCGCGGCTGCAACTTCAACGCCGTCATCAACAGCAAGTGCGGCACATCCCGGCGGGCCGTCAAGAAGATGGTCGTGAAGGTGGAGTGAGCTGAGACCCACGGGACGGCCACGGCCCTCCGGCCACACAGGGGGACGAGCCCAGAGCCCTCTGGTGCCGCAGACGGGGAGAGGGGACATGGAGGGACACGCCGGGGACGGTGGGATCGCGCCCTCATGCTTGGAGAGGGGCTGCGGCTGGGGGATTCACCCTACAGCGACCGGCTGGCTCAGCCCCATGTCCCCGTGGTGGGAGAGCCCATGGCCACATGTCCTGCTCCCTCCAGCAGCGGGGAGCGGGTGCTGGCAGAGGCAAGGGCCGGTCGGAGCAGGGAGATGCCGGTGCCGTGCATCTTACCGTCCGGTGCCGGGGTCGGCGTCGYGGTGCCGGGGTCCCCTGGTGCAGGGGGCAGAGCCAGTGGCCGCGGCCGTCCCCGGYGGCAGAGCTGCTCCCGCACACAGCAGCAGCTCCACGTGTCCAGCCACGGCCCAGGACTGTTTTCCCCGCAAACAAGTTCATTTCCAGCAATATTTGGGATTCCTGTAAATAAACCCCACTTTCTTCCTGCCCGAGAAGGCCGGCGGCTCACCCTCGCTGCAGCCATGGTGCTCGCCGAGCGTTTCGCCTTCAGCTCTTCACCGCCGTGGTTGGCTCTTGCTGCACGTCCCGCTGCCGCTGCGGCCGGCACAGTCCCGGTCACGGCAGTGCCCGGCCCAGCACCACGGCTCGCACGGTGCCAGTCAGGAGAGAAAGGACCCTCGGCGGCACACGCTGCACTGGATTTGCCTCTGGTGACTAAATTTATTTAGCAAGGAAAGCTCCCGGCTGACTCCACACCGGCCAACCAGTTACAGTTAATAAAGTATAACAGATCTGTCACGTAATCCAGAAAACAACCTCGGGCAGTTACAACTAAAAAATAAAGTGGATTTGTTTAATTTAAAAGCTCAAAAATAACAAGCCATATGTTTTTTAAACATGTAGTAAACACAAAAGCAATATAATCTATGATACAATGTACACTATACACAGTGGGGATGGCGGGCAGCACATGGGGGAGGAAAGGGGGCCGAAGTCCCAAAATTCAAAAGGAAATGCCACGTCACTTGGAAACAGAAAAGTGGGGAGAGAGAAATCATCAGAGAGAAAAAAAACCTCTTCAGTATTGGAAAAGAAACGTTAGGAGAAAAGCGGGGCAAGAAGATGGGCAGCATCGTCCAGAGAAATTAAATAAAGATTAAAAAAAGCACTCACATTACACAGTGTTCGTAATTGGGAGCGGGGAGCGTAAGGCAACGATCTCCATAGAAAAAAGGGACCTTCCAAAGGGGGTTATATAGATATTTATAGCTATTTATAGACTTTAAATATAAAGTAGGAATGTGCTGTGGAGCCTTTCCCGGCCCGCCCACACCGGAGCGTGCAGTCCCCTCCGTGCCCGGCTCCTGCGTGGCCRTGAGACGTTCTGCCAGGCTCCGGGCCACCGCTGGGCCACCCCATGGCCCTGGGGATCCACGGGGAGGGTCGGCCCCTCGCACCCTTCAGAAAGGGCTGCTTCTGCGCAGGGACCCAGGCGGCGGCGGAGGAAGGGCAGGAGGATGTCCCCGAGGGCTCCTCTCCGTGGGCGGTGGTGGCCGGGGACGCTGGAGTGCTGCGGCATTGCAGGCTGGTGCCCTCACAGGGTCTGTCCACGCAGCCAAGGAGCCGTGGGGCAGCTCCCGGCCCTACAAGTTCTTGGTGACCAGGTGGGTTTTATAGTGCTTCGTCAGGTGGTCGCTCCGCATGAAGCGTTTCTGGCACTGCGCGCACTCAAATCGCTTGTCACCTGCGGGGAAGAGCAGCGCCGGTCAGGGGGTGGCAGTCGACGTGCCGCGGCCCCGGCAGCACCGTCACCGACCTGCCGTTGTCCCTGCATTTCCCCTAAACCAGCCACGGTCAGGACAGCGGGGACATCCTGGGGTGGCAGTGACACCCCCACGACAGGTCCCCTTTGCAGCCGCTCCACCCCAGCCCCCTCCCACGACACCTCTGTCACCATCGTCATCTGGAGAGCCCAAAGGCCGCAGAGACCCCCCCCCTCAAGTCCTTCAGTCCCTCCCAGTAACTCAGTCGAATTCCAAGGACAGCTTGCGGCRGCCCAAGATCATCCCAGTCCTCGGCTCAGCACATCCCCTTGGCTCTTGCAAGGCTCAGGACCCTGCACGGGCTGGGCCACGATTCAGGGGCTGCCCTGGGAGGGAGGAGACCGCGCCACGGTGCTGAACTGTGCCCCGCGGGGCCGCAGACCTGTGTGCGTGCGAGCGTGCCGCTGCAGCTCGTCGCTGCGTGTGAAGCGCTTCCCGCAGAAGACCCAGTTGCAGACGAAAGGACGCTCGCCCGTGTGCAAGCGCACGTGAGCGCGCAGCAGCGAAGTCTTGCGGAAGGTCCTCCCGCACTCGGGGATGTGGCAGATGTGCTTCTTCTTCCCTGGGTCCCCCGGCCTGGCGAGGAAAGCCACAGTTAGCCTTGGAGACGGGTGCCGGTCCCGCAGGGCTGCCCCTTTCCCCCTCCGTGCTCACCTCTTCTCCCCGTCCTTGCAGTTGGGGCAGGTACACGCCATCCGCCGCCTCTTCTCCCCCGGCTGAATCTCTCCGGACAGCGCTTGCTCCATCTGGAGCTGGATCTGGGTTGGGCTCAGGCCGCTGATGGTCAGGTTGTTGCCGGACACGTTCTGCACAGTCAGCTGCTGCTGGCCTGGGGAGGAAAAGGGGGAGTCAGGCTCTGCCCCTCCGCTCCCGGGGGGCCACGCTGCACCCGCACGCCGGTGCCCAAYGCGTCCGTCCATGCTCCTCGCGCGGGTCCTGCTGAAACCCTCTGGAGGAGGCTGGCCGGAGGAAAGACCCCCCGTGTGTGGGACGGGACACCCCGGGTCTCGATGCCCCCAGCCCCACATGCAGCACTGCCACGGCCCCCCTGCCCCGCCACGTGCTGGTCCCCAAGCGGGGCTGGTAAGTCCCTTTTTTCTGAATATACTGTGCGGTTTTTCAAAGTTTTCGGTTTGACCCTTCGGGGTGGGGAAATGACCAAAGAGGAAACAAAAAAGAAACTTTGAAAAAACGTGCAATATATTGACCAAAAAAACGGGACTTACCCCAGACCCTAAGGGCCGCTCCACGCTCGGGCGCTCACGGAGGCGGCAGCCTGGGCCTTGCACAGCACCCGGCAGCCGTGACAGGGGCTGGAAAGAAGAAGATGGGGTCAGCGTCAGCAAGCGGGATCGCTGCTCTCGGGGCAGCGGGGAAGGAGGAGGAGGAGAAGGAGTGGGATCTGACAGCGGAGCAAAGAAGGGGCGACTACAGAGAGGGAGGATGGGATCGGGGGTGCAGGCAGAGCAAAGGTGCCACCACATCCACTGGGAGGGAAAGCGCCAAGCCGAGGGTCGGGGCAGCCCTTTGGCAGCACTGCGAGACACACGGCCGCTCGGGAGGCTGAACCCAGGCCGAGACCCGACTCGATTCGTTTCATTCACGGGCAGCAGCCAGCAGGTCCTACCGGTCCCCTTCRCAGCCGGGGCTGCAGCAAGGCCCCYGCCAGCCTTGCGGCGCGCTGCGTGCAGCAGCGCAGACARCAGCAACATCTGCCTGTGGCATCTCCCCAACGCTCACGGCTGGCCCCAGATTTACACGCRAAGCAGCAATTAAAAACCCCCTTAAAAGCAACCCCAGCATGGACGGCGGCCCGCYGCGGAGCACAAAACCACGCTGGCCCGTGTTTTATGCTGACATCGTTTAGTCAAGCAAGAAAGAACAGCTTCCGACTGCAAAACCGAGCCGGGACTCCTGCCGGTTCTTGCTGAGAGAGAAACCACCGCATGGCAGCAGGTCTTTCTGGATCAGAAAGCAGATAAACTTCCCTCAGACACAGCTTCCTCCCCTCGGCTCCCTGGTGGCAGCCCACACCACTGGGACTGGGCTGGGGAAGGTTTGCCGGGCAGGAGGGGAGGACAGAGCGGCTGCTGGGACGTGTCTCTCCTGGCAGTGGAGAGATGAGCAGGCGATGCGGGGGCAGACGTGCAACCAGGGCTGTCTGTGGCTCACAGACTGCTCCTGCCACTGGCCAGGGCCATGTCTGGCTATTTTTGGCTTAAGGAAGACACTTGTCCCACGGAGGTGAGGGGCTGGGTTCACTCAGAGGGAATGGTGATCCCTCGCTACAGGGCTCAGAGGAGCACAAAGCTTGCGTGTGTGAACGCAACTCTCCTGATTCGGCTACTGGAAGCCCAAACCAGCAGCCATCGCACCCAGCGGATGCGAGGAGAGATGTCCCAGCCCCGGGAGCTGGCAGTGCTATCTGTGGTAGGGGCTGCTGGCCCAGAGGTGCTGCAGGAGGGAAAGCCCTGTTGCACCACATCCCTCAGCCTGGCTGGGTCCCAGGTCTCCCAAAGACACAGGTCTCACCCCAAGAGCCTGGGCACAGCTCAGCCTTCCCCCTGCAGAGCTCAGGAGCAAACAGAGCTGGTCTGGGCTCTCAGGCAGCCTCAGCCCCTGTGCTCAGACATGTCCTGCAGCTCGGCACGACCGCACAGCCTGACCCTGCAGGCAGCTGTCTCCGCTAACCGCCCTCCCTGACACAGCTTACCAGGATGGGCTTGGAAACACCCAGCAGAACCACCAAAGAGACACCCTATGAAACACTCGGGGCCTCCTGGAGCGACGGGAGCTAGAGAAGCTGATGACATTTAACAGTCAGCAACATTCAGCCTCAGGGTAACAAGGGATCTGTTTACAAAGCTGCAACATCCCAGCTGCAAAGCGTGCTGCTAGCAGGGGGGGCTTTCTGTCCTCCGGATCAGGGAGCTGCCTACGTCCTGCTGTCCCTCCCGCCCCGTCGCAGAGCAGGGCGCAGCCCACCTCCGGTGTTGGTGATGGTGACAGGCACGCCCTGGACTTGCACGCCGTTGATGTTGATGGTCTGCATGGCCTGCGCCGCGGCCGCCAGCTGAGCTGCGTTCAAGCTGATGATGCCTCCGGCGGGGGCAATCTTTGGCAGAGTGCGTTCCTTGCGTGTGGCTGGTTTCTTGCTGCTGCCCCCCGTGCCGGAACTGCGGGACACGGGGCTGCTGCAAGAGGTCCCAGACGGAGCCACCGTCATGGCTGGGGCTTCCTGGAGCAGCACTGTCTGCAGCTCACCCGATGGCGTTTTGAAGTAGACCTGATGGGAGGAGAGAAGAGGAATGAGACCAGCCACTGTCAGCGGGCAGACCCCCCTCCACCATGACGGTCGCCGCCCACCCCCACAACCCAGGAATCTGGGCCTGTGATGAGCCAAAGAGCAGGAGAAGTTGCCCGAGCATCTGAAGACCCTTTGTGGGCCTCCTGAAAAAGGTCCTGGCCTTGCACGGCAGCAAAGGCCCGCTTTGGCCTCGCAGCCTGATTTCCAAAGGCAACGCTAAAGACACAGTCCTACAGGCTGTGAGCCCCACTCCCCCACCTCCCTCTGTCTCCCCAAGAGCTTCTGAGCAGGCTGGCTCATCCCAACCCGAGCTGGTGGCACAGCAGAGGTTCCAAGGACACTGCGCTCCTACGGGTCCTGTGAAAGCAGGTGGCCAGCAAGAGAGACTTAATAAAGCCCTGCGGAGGGAACAGCTGCGCTCCCAACCCTTCTTAGACATCAGAGAATCCATGCAAACGATTCMAAGTTGATGGATGTTTGGCGGCTCACAAAACCCTTCAGCTTTTTAAAGCCTGGGTAAGAGCTCGGAGGAGAAACAGGGCAGAGGGACCTTGCAGGAGGACACAGGAGGTGGTACCTGGGTAGGAGTGGGTTCCGTTGTCTGGATCTGGAAGTTCTGGGAGGATTTTTGGGGGACGGTGGGGAGCGTGGCGGAGGCGGCCTGGACCACGCGCAGGGCCTGCTGTGGGATCTGCACCACCTGCGACTCCTGCTTGGGCTGCACCACCTGTACCTGCTGCACCACGGCCGGCTGGCCGGAGCCTGGGCTCTGCACGATGAGCAGGTTGTTGCCCGCCTGGATGATGTTCTCCGCCATGGTCTCTATTAACACCGTCTCCACCTGCTCAGCCACGGCCACGGGCTGGGCAGGCGACGTGGCTTTCTTTCGAGTCTTTTTGCTGGGCTTCGAGGGGCTCTCTGCAAGGATCTGAGCCTGCGCACCCGGCTCAGTGGCGTTCACCAGGTTGTTCACGGGCAGGGTAAGAGTCACGTTGCTGCCGCCGGCTAACTTGACCACGTTGCTTGTGCCCTGCACCGGTGAAGCTCCACCCTTCTGTGCCGGAGCCGGTTTGATGGGCACGGGCTTGTGAGAGGAAGAGGAAGGGGTGAGGATTGCTTGATTCGTGCCTGGAATAATCTGGATCTGGTTGGTGAGGTTGGGCTGGACCTGGATGGTCTGTCCCCCCGCGGCCTGGATCTGGGGCACCGCCTGGTACTGGATGTTGGCAGACGAGCGGGTGCCCTTGTTGATGACAGTTGGGTTCTGAATGGCAAAAACCAGCTGCCCCCCAGGGTAGGAGGTGCCGACCTGAGAGCCCTGGATCTGGAAGAGGTTCCCTTTCGACGACAGAATCCCAAAGGTGTTCTTACCGGAGCCCAGAGGGAGTGGAGCAGGTTTGATGGGGACGAGTTTGCGAGGCGTTGGCTGAGGAGGGGCAGGAGGAGTCACRGCGGCTTCCACTGCGGGGGGACCGATTTTGCTACATGTCGCTGCGAGGAGGGCAAGAGGAGACGGCTGGGAGTCCTGGGGAGCCAGTAAGGAGACGGGTAAGTTAAGAGACAGGGGCTTGTGCCAAACATCTGGAGATCGAGTCAGCGAAGGAAAGGGTACACGCTATCGAAAGCAATCCAGTCCATGCCAATGAGACACCCTTATTAAGAAAACTGCTTAATTACCCATACCACGTGTGCCTTTAGCTCACCCTAGTCACACTACTTTTAGCGATCAGGATGGCGACTGCCTTTTAATCGTGTGCCTATGTTCTTACAATCTCTATAAAGTTGCAAATACCCTGCAAGTCTGCTGGTATTTACACCCATTACACACACCCATGCAGTTTTAATTCCAAGACCACCTTGTGATATCAGCTACTAACATGACCCAAGAGGTCCTTGAGGAAAACACAGCGCAGGGAGGAGAAACAACACTCCAGAAGAGTTGGCGTTGGGGCTGGGAACAAGTCCAGAGCACGGCTCCCCAGCCTGTCCTGCAACCAGCCCTCCTCCTGACGTGGCAACGCTGGCTACGGCGGAGGCAGGAGGGGCCAAACAACACAGCATTTGCTGTCCTGCACCCCAGGATATGTCCCTCCGCCCCAGCGGGGAGCCGGGAGCCCGCCGATGCCCCCGTACTCACCTGGGCAGTGGAGGCGGCCGGCTGCAGGTATTCACTGGGGCTGACGGCAGCAGTCGCAGCCATGCTGTCTCTTGATCTGCGAGGAGGAAGCAGAGAGACAGAGGAGTAAGACCAGCAGCAAGAACCGAGACTACAGCTCCTTGGTGCACCCAGTCCAAGGCCCCGATGCCCGAGGGACTCTCCCGGTGTCTCCCTGCATCACCCAAAACGTCACACCTCACCCACATGCCTTCAGTGGGGGGTTACAAAGGGGCTAGAGAAATCTCGTCATCTCGTCACCCTCTCCCCGCGCTTTCCTTTGCTCGCCACCAAAGGGAAACGCCAATTACGGTGGGCAACCAGCTGCAGCCCTCACTCATTTGCCTGCATCCCAGCACAGCCTTGACCTGAAGCCACGGGCCCCTCCGGGCTGA
This sequence comes from Phoebastria nigripes, assembly GCA_035582835.1. Lineage (NCBI taxonomy): Eukaryota > Metazoa > Chordata > Aves > Procellariiformes > Diomedeidae > Phoebastria > Phoebastria nigripes. Next base: position 198,124 of record JAYKAV010003465.1, read on the forward strand.
GAGACCATCGCTGCCCTGAGGAGCCCCCTGCTTCAAAGCCGAGGCAGGCATGCCCAGCTAGCCGATGGCCTCCCGGTTCCCAGCTCATGCCACCTCCCTGCTGCTTGTTTTTCTAACTTTGGGAATCTCGAAGGACAGGGTTTTGGTACAGAATGGTGTTTTTCAAGGCTGGAAAAACATTGTTTCAATTATTTTGGTATGTTGTCRGTGCTGAGTGTTTGTAAGTCATTATGTAATTAAAAGGTCACTTCGGGGAATAAAAAAAGCTGCTGGTGCTGGCTGGCAGCAGGACCTCGGGAGGCTGAGAAAAGCCGTCGGCGAGCAGGGAGGAGAGCGCAGCAGCAGGCAGCACACAAAGGAGAGGAGGCGCCCGGGGGAGCCGGGGCCACGGAGCCTACAGCTTCGATGGGATCTGCACGCCGGGGAGAGGAGAAAGGTGAAGTTACGGCGGAGGAGCCAGTCGCTCGAGGGCCTCGGCAGGCACAGGCGGGCAGGGAGGGCGCAGGGCGAGCGGCCGCGGCTCCTCCGACGGCATGGTGGGAGCGTGGGACGAGGCAGGGCCGCCCTGAGGGGCAGCTGCGAGGATGAGGGCGATTCACTGCCCCTGCAGCTTTGCTGCCTTCCTCTCTCAACGCTTTCCTTGGGAGTTTGCAATCTCCGATGCTCATCGCTTCTGCTGCCCCGAACGCCGCAGAGCAGTAACACCGAGGCTGAGGCTCTTCTTGCCGCTGAGGCAGCTACAACAGTTTCTTTTTAAAGGTTTAATAGGGCGAAGCCAGGGAAAGAGACTCCTAAATCCTCACAATTTGCTAAATCTTTTGTTCTGGACTAGAAAGACATTTCATCCTCGACATTTCCTTTGGCAAATTCCCCAGTCACCCCCATCCAGCAGTCGCTGTATGGCTCAATAGCTTGATAATATTTGCCTAGACAAGGTGCCAGGGAAAACTTGTCTGAGCTCGAACACTCTTTATTATTGCTGCTGACAATGTCCTGACTTCAAATGGGGAATTACGGCTGTCTGAGGAGTACGGATGCTTGGGGTTTACTCAGGGCGCCTCTGAAACACAGCCCTGGCGCAGGCGAGCCGATGGGAAGCCAGCGCTGTGGTATTTACAGAGATGCTTGGACAGCAGGAGCAATGCGAAGCACTGGCAGAGGACGAGTAGCACAATGAAGATACAAAGTCCCGGATGGCTTATAACACATCCTACCAGCCAAAAATTAACTGTTGTCTAAGCACAGTGAGTGATTTTTTGCTGCTCACAGGGACCGGGCAATAACGGCATCCCAGGACTGTGGCAAAGTGCTCGTCTGGCTCCGAGCAGGTGAAGTGAAGATCTGGCACAGGCAGAGCTGCTGTTTAACGACCTCGTGCTCCTGCCCAGGGAGCTGCGGGAGATCCAGGGTTGGGTGAGGGACTACACGGATAGGGAAAACCAGGTGTGGGGTTTGTTTCAAAGGGAGCAAACTCCACGCTCCACAGCCCAGCATGGCAAAGGCTTGGCAGCATCACTCGCAACGGAGGCAAGAGGCATCAGCACAAGGCTGGCTGAGGGTGACAGGGCCAGTACCCAACCTCAGAAAGGGCAAACTTGACCTTGCTTGAAGCAGCATCCGCTGCCAGCATGTGGCTGCAGGAGCCCCGGGGAAAAGGCACGTCTGCATTGGGAAAATAAGGGGGTTCTTTCATTTTGAAACTGTCAGCTAGCAGGGACGGCGCAGGAGGCATACGCATTGCTGCCCAATGCAAGGGCCGGTCGTCACATCTTAATACAGCTTAAGGCTGGGAGAAAAGTCCTCTAGGTAATTGAGATGCAGCCAACGCTCACATAAAACCAGAGGTGAGGGCCCTCAGTTCCCCCTGCACCCCTTGGCCATCCTGCGCAGCACGGACCAAGACAGACGCCTCCTCCCTGGGAACACGAAGCCTTTCACCAAACAGAAAGCCACTAAGAAACCAAGCGATCGGGCCCCGGGCCAAGTCACCAAGGAGCCTGCTTCCCAAAGGCAAGGCAGCTCGCCCCTCGCCAGCACAGGCTCCACGGCTCCTCTCGAGGCACCGCGGAGGCTCTTTCACAGCCCGGCTGCGACCGAGCGCATAAATCCCCAGGAAGAGTCAGGTCAGAGTCCCAGGCTCCTGGGATGGCATCACATGGAAATTACTCGCCCYGTTCCTTAGCAAAGGGCATCCATTCCCTTGAAGCCACTCGCTGCCGCTCGCTGTGGCAACCTCCCAGAGACGAAAGCATCAGACGCTCGCACCCAGCGAGCTGGCCTACGACAATAGGACGCTTTCTTCCCAGAAAGCCGGGAGCTTGTACAGCTGCCTGAGTTCAACGGCTGCACCCTCCCTTTCAGCAGAATTAGGGCACTGCTGAGGATTAACAGCCCTGACTACAAATAAGAGCAATGCTGAGCTGGCCAGAAAGAGAGACACATACCAGGAGAGATTCCATTAGCCCGAACAAATAAATAAGGATAATGACTGGGGGAGAAGCCCTGTGTCGCCGCAGTTGAGGGTGTAATCCCTCCACGAGTTTCTCACTTGTACAATTTACGTCCAAGTCCAGCAGTGACAGTTTCACATCCCGAGGGTGTAACGTGGTATAAACCTACTCACAGCGCGGTGAAACCAAGCGGGTACCAAAGCACACGGCTTCACTGGGAGCGGGACTGTCGCTGCCTGCGAGGAACGTTTCTGGATCTGCCCTGGGGGATACGGACCCTTCCGAGAGGCAGGAGCTCCCCTCCAGCACTCTCTCACAGACATGCACCATGAAACCACCGCCCGCTCTGTGTTACACACTTATTCACGCCCCACGAAGAATTTGCTGAGCAGTTCAGGTCCAGTTTGCCCTTCTGTAAACCCCCAGTCAAGCCTCAAGTGGAAGAGGACTCTCCCTTAAGGCAATTAAAGAGCACTGATTCATAAAATTCATTTTTCTCTGGCCACCTCCTCTTCTTCTGCTTGTCATAAGTGCAGTTTTGTATGGAAACCATCTCCCTACAGACTGGAAACAACAGCCTCCTCACCCCTTGCCTGCCTTCACCCCTGTAAAAGGACAAAGCAACTAAAAACTCAGTGATTTCTGGCTCGAGAACCATTTCCTCTATTATGTTCTTCAAACGAGCACAACCAGGACTCACTCCTGCCCCAGGACACATGGGCCAAGCGCCTCGCATCCCTACCAACTGTCCAGATACCCTGACGTCTGCCTGACGGCGCTTCAAGGAGCTCTCGGAGCCTGCCGTGAGCTCACGGCACACAGAAAAAAAGTCCACAGGACTCGAGCGATGGAGCTGTAGGAAGAGAAAACTTACCAACCGCGCCAGCCCATGAGACCCCATGTCCAGCCGGAGGAAACGCCTGCTAGCAGCCAGCTGGACCGCTCACACCAGCACGATTGGTAGGTTTGCTCAGAGGCGGCTCCTTCGCTTCTCACAAGAATTTATTTACTTTGGAAACTGTGCCATTATCTTCAATATTCTACAAGAGATATAAAGGGGAGAGATGGTTTTTTCCTTCCTAACCAGGACAAGCTCTTCTCCTTGGGGAGCTGCCAGGCAGTCCTCCGCAGGATCTACGGCTTCCAGCTCAGCGGAGGAGCCTGGGACAGAGGCAAACACTGACGAGAAGGTACCTGCCAGTCCTCACAGCTACAACCAACACCCCGTCCTGCAGCTCGAGCAGCGCAGGCACTCCTACGCAGCTACAAAACTCCCTTTCGAGGGGGTCCGGAAAGTTTTGTATATTTTAGACCACGATTTCAAGCCCTATCACCACGATATCCTTGTTACCTTCTCACGGCCCCCCTCTGAGAAAGAAAATACCACACCAACCTACAGACAGGGCACAAGCCTTCAGTCCAGGTATTCCAGTTGCAGGGGAGTCTCTGCTCCCCAAAATACCCTTCCCATCCAGCTGATGGATCTTTTTTTGGGGGGCGCGGGGGGTGAACGTGATCCTAACTTTCAGGACTCGGTTCAAGCCAATTGACACACCTGATCCGAGTTACCGCGGTTTTAATTAGCACCTTGAGCGTGAAGGTGAATCAGAGTCCCCTAAAATCCATGAAAGACCTCGGCAATTGCAAAAAAACACTCAGGATTATGAAGCTAAGCACAGTCATAGGGGGAAAAAAAACCACGCCAATGGTAGCAGCCCCATTTGTTTGTCAGGGCCATAAGCAAGTATTCAAAGTCAGGCAGAAAGGAGCTCAAACACCTGCATATTTACATATTAACAGCAGGAAATCAAGCAATGTCTTAGAATAAGCTGCCCAGGATTTCTGTTGTTGTTGTTTTAACTCCTGGTCTGACTCCGACACGCCTGTGACAACGCAGGTGTTACAGCCACTTGCCAACATCACAGTTTGTTTTCTCCTTCCCTGATGCTGGGGGGAAATTCCCTGGCGCTTTGGCTGCATTTAAGGAGGAAGAAGAGGAGAAGCAGCTAAAATAAAGCAAGCCAGGACAGCCACGCTGCCGAGGATGCACAGGCACTCTGCGGAAGGACCGGATCGGGGAGGAGGGAGCAGCTCCTCGCTCTGCACATACAAGGAAGGAGAAGCTTTGAGGCGCGGGAGCAAGCAGATTGTGGAGCACCCTCGAATTGTGGCTCCCCCAGAGCGACGAGAAGCCTCGGTGGAAACTTCCAGCAGCATCAATCTGTGGCTCCCCGAGCGGCCAAGATCCTGTTGCACTGCACATCCCCAGCGACCAGAGATAACTGCCTCGGTCCTCATCTCCCTGCTGCACCCCCAGCCCCGGGATGGCTCCCCCAGCTCTGCCCTGCCCTGCAGCCCCCCCCCGCCCCGTATGGCCAAGTGCCCGAGGGGAACGAGCCCGAACCCCTCTCCACATCCCGGGGGCCAGAACAGGATGGGGCTGAAATGCCCTTCCCCACACAGCCCCCCCCCCCCCCCCCCCCCCCCCCCCCCCCAAACACACAGCAGCACCCCACCGACTCCACACCCCTCCAGCTCCCCCCTGCATCCCCTCCCCAAAAACCGGGGCACCTTCCCACACAGATCTCAGCCACAGCACCCCCACCCCGCTGGGCAACGCGCCCCCTCCACGCCCCCCACGCGTGGGGGGTCCCAGGCCCGGGCAACCCCTGCGCCCGCTCCCCGCGACCCCCCATCCCCAAGGACCCTCGCAGCAGCCCGGGCATCCCCGTCAGGGTCGCCCCGCACGGACACACCTCCGCCCCCCGAGCCGGGCACCTCTCGGAGCGCGGGGCGGCCCTGGGGGGACCCCTACCACCGCCCGGGCATCCCCAGGCCCCCGCCGCCACGTACCGGGGCACCCCCCGGCCGCGGGGCCGCCCCGCCCGGCCCCTCCCGGCGGCGGCGGCGGTCCCCGGGGAGGCGGGCCGAGGTGGCGGGCCCGCCCCCGACCGGGCCCCGGCCCCGGAAGCGCCGCCCGCCCGCCCGCCCGGCGCTCGGGGAGGGCGGGCCGGGGAGGCCGCACGCCCCTTCCGGGCCCGGCGCCACTGGCGCTACCGCCCCCCGCGCCGCCGCCCCCCGCTCCAGCGCGCCCGCCCCCGCCGCGGGCCCGCACAGACCGGCCGGAGCGGCGGCGGCGGCTCCGACCCCCTCACGGCGCCATCTTCCTCCTCCGGGGCCGCCCGGGCACCGCCCTAGGTGACCCGCCCCCTCGGCGGCCTCTTGACCAATCTCCACCCGGCCTGCCGGCGCTCTGGCCAACCGACGGCGAGATGCTTTATCGTCGGCCAATCCACCGCGGATTGCCGCTTGATGGGCAGCTCCGCCGAGCAATAGGACCCGTGATGGAGTGACAGCTCCGCCAATGGGCGCGGGCCTCCGGGGTGACGGACGGAAGCAGAGACCCAATGGGAGGGCAGATCTCTGATTGACAGCGCAGCTGGCTAATGGGAACAAGCCCAGCTTGTCGCCATCCGCTGATTGATTGACAAGCCTTCGAGGCGGGGGAGGTGGACTTCCTCGTGGGCGGGAGCCACCCAAAATCCGCCTCTCGGTTGGTGCCGACCCTTTTGATTGACGTGCAGAGAAGACAATGGAAGACGCGAGGAGGCCGAGCTCCGCTTGTGATTGGCCGCGCGCCTGGGGAGGGGGGTCAGAAACGTTGAAGCCTGATGACGGCAGCGGGGTCCCCGCGGGGGCGGGGAGTCCCGGGGATCCCCGGGGGGTCCCGGCCGCTCCTTGCCCCCCCCCCCC
>JAYKAV010003465.1:204637-233340 GCA_035582835.1 Phoebastria nigripes
GGGGGGCAGCCGGGGGGGGGGCCGGGGGGGACCCCAAGCCTGCTGGCACCCAGCCCCGCTGCTTCTGAAGGACCCCATCTCCCCAGGGGTGGGGGTACCCGGGGGGTTTGGGGTGTCCTGTCTCCCTGCAGGGGTTGGGGTGCCCCTGGAAGGGGTTGGGGTGCCAGAGGGGGTCGGGGTCCCCAGTCCCCTCGCAGGGGTCAGGGTGCTTGGGGGGGGGGTCAGGGTGCTTGGAGGGTATTGGGGTGCCCAGTCCCCTTGGAGGGGTCAGGGTGCCAAAGGGGGTCGGGGTGCCCAGCAGCTGTGACCCACACCCCCCCACCCCAAGTTCCCCCCACTCCCAGCTCCAGGACCACCCACCCCACCGCAGCCCCGCAGCTGAGGGGCCACCAGCCACCCCATGACCGGTTGGGGGGTCCCCAGCACCTCCCACCCCCCGACCCCCGTGCCAGGCCTGCCAGGCCCCGGGGTGCCCAGCTGGCTCCAGCCCCCACGGGACCAGCACCTCCCACTGGAGCCAAATAATTGCTCGGTGCTTTGTTGTGCAGTGTCTATGGCCCCGGGGCCTTCATTTGTGGGAACTTGCTGTGGCGAGTGCCTCCCTTTTAATTACCTCCCCTCCTCATGCTCCTGCTTACTCACCGCCTGGCACCGGCGCCTCCGACCCCCGCCTCGGCCCCCGGCCCCCCGCCATCCCGGCCTCATGCGGGGGTCCCGGCGGCGCATCTCGGGGTGCTGGTGCCGTGCTCGGATGGGCAGAGCAGCCCGCATGCCTGGATCCTCGTCCCGCCGTGGGGCGAAGGCAGGTGGGGGCCCGGCCCCGGTGCGGCAGGTGGAAGGGGAGGGTTGGGGCTGGGTGCCCGGCGGGGTCCCCTGGGTGGGGGCCGCCCACGGCCGCCCCCGGGACCCAGCTCCGGCCAAGCTCGTAAAGGCTGCGGGAGGCACCGCAGCCACCGACGCTCCTGACGCCGTGCCGGCGTCGTCCTCCGCGTGCCGGGGGCACGGGGACGCGCACGTGTGGGACGCGGCTAAGCCATGGCGCTGCCTGCCCCGTACCCCATTTCTGATGCTGCACCCCAGGAGTGGGGCCCTGCAGCCCAGCACTGCAAGGGGACACCCTGGGGTCCCTGTCCAGCATTGCTGCCCTCCGTGGAGGGGACCCCAGTGCGGGGGTCCCCGCGGGCTCAGCCCGCAGCAGCCTGCACCCCAGCCATGCCGGGGCAAGGGAGGGGAGCGGGGCCGGCCTCGCGGAGGGACCCCGGGCGGTCGGTGGTTGGCGGGAGGCAGCGGTGCCCAAGGGCCACCGCCTGGCCGGGCGCCCGCGCAGCCTCGGCTCTGCTCCCGGCGCTCCCGCCCCGGCTGCCGGGGCAAGTCCCAGCCTGCCGCTCCCTGCCTCAGTTTCCCCAGGCGGGCAATGACGCCGGCTCTCAGCTGTGAGCCCGGCGTGGACGCGAGCGCGGGCACGATCACTGTCATCGTCTCTGCGAAAGGGCCATCCCCACGGCGCCGGCCAGACCACCTCTGTGCAGCGGGGTGGGGACAGGGACACGGGCTTGTGCAGTGAGGCTGGGATGGGGACAAGGGTCTGTGCAGTGAGACAGGGAACAGGGACACACAGGTTGGCACAGCAAGGCAGGGACGGGGACATGGGGACACAGGGACAAGGGTCTGTGCAGCGAGGCAGGGGACAGGGACTCGGGTTGGCACAGCATGGCTGGGATGGGGGCACGGGGACATGAGGACACAGGGACAAGGGTCCATGCGGTGAGGTTGGGACAGGGGTGCAGGTGCACACAGCGAGGCAGGGACAGGGACACACAGGGCTGGGATGGGGACATGGGGATATGGGGACACAGGAACACAGGGACACAGGTCCACGCAGCGAGGCAGGGACCCCTGCAGAGCCAGGCTGCACCGGGAGGACCCGGAGGACCCAGAGGACCTGGAGCCGCGACATGAGGCGAGGGCACGCAGTCCCCCGCAGTCCCCATCCCCGCAGCCCCCACCCCCGAGCCCCCCGCCACCCACTCCGTGCCCCGTGCCAGCTGGATGCGACCCGGGAAGCGCGCCCAGGCCCACGCTCAATTACGGCAATTACGGCACCTCCTCAGCCGCCAGCCCGTCCCCGCACCCGGCCAAGGTCGTTAGCCATTCCTAATGGTTTCTGCAAAGAATTAGAAAGTGGTTTTGCGGAGGCTCTTCCCGGGGTGCAGCTAGCGAGGGGGGACGGTGCCATCAACGCTGCCCCGGGGGCCTGGCATCCGCCCGGTGCTGCCTCCTGCCCCTTCGGTCCCGCCAGGAGCAGAGCTGCTCCCACGCTGGCCCCCGCCTCCCCCGAGCCCCACGGTGCCACCGGGGATGGGGATGGGCTGGCACGGGGCCCCACGGGCTAGGGGGGTGGCCAGGTGCCCCCCATCAGCCCCAACACCGAGGGGGTCCTGGCACAGCCCAGTGGCGGGTGGACGCGGCGGTGGCACAAGCGAGTGGACCCCGTCCCTGGTGTGGTTGTGTGGCCCTGTCCCCCGTGGCATCCGTTGTGTGTCCCTGTCCCCATTGTGGCCATGTGTCCCCATCCCCGGTGGAGCTGCGTGTCCCATCCCTGGTGCAGCCATGTGTCCCTGTTCCCAGGGCCACTGTGTGTCCCCATCCCCGGTGCAGCCACATGTCCCTGTCCTCAGTGCAGCCGCGTGTCCCATCGTCAGTGCAGCTGCATGTCCCTGTCCCTGGTACATCCGTGTGTCCCTGTCCCCGGCACAGCCGTGTGTCCCATCCCTGGTGCAGCCGCATGTCCCCGTCCCCGGCGCAGCCACGTGTCCCACACCTGGTGCATCCATGTGTCCCATCCCTGGTGCAGCCGTGTGTCCCCGTCCCTGGCACAGCCACGTGTCCCACGCCCGGTGCATCCGTGTGTCCCATCCCTGGTGCAGCCGCGTGTCCCTGTCCCCGGTGCAGCCACATATCCCATCCCTGGTGCAGCTACATGTCCCTGTCCCCGGTGCATCTGTGTGTCCCATCCCTGGTGCATCCACACGTCCCATCCCCAGTGCAGTCGCGTGTCCCCGTTCCCAGTGCAGCCCAGTGTCCCCATCCCCGGTACATCCGCGTGCCCATCCCCGGTGTGCGATGCCAGGTGCTCCCCGCCGCCGTACCAGGCAGGTTTCCCCACGTGGTAACTGACAGCCGGGCCGGTTGGGCGCAGATAAGCAGGGAGATTACATGGGACTAATTAAAAGCCATATTTAAAACTACACCGAGCCGTCAGCTCCGTCGCCACGTCGCAGAGGTTGAGTCCCGACAGTAATTCCTGCTCCCGGTGAGAAACATTCCCTCGGGGCACACCGCGACCTGGCACGCACTGCGGGCAGGGGAAGCCCGTCGCGATAATCCCGGTAGATATCTCTGCCAGGTAGGCAGATGCCCTGCCTTCAGCTTGTCCCTGGGGACCAGGCGGACAGCCCCGTGCCAGCCGTCGTGCCCCCGGGGACGCAGCGGTAGCTGCGTCCCCGGGGGCACGACGGCTGGCACGGGGCTGTACCCTTGTCCCCATGATGGCATGGCTTGGGGACAGGGACAGGACAGTGTCCCCCCCATTTGCTTTAGTGGCCAAAGGGCTGTGGGAGGGATGGGGGCTGTGCCAGGCTGTGCCCTCCAGGTGTGGGCATGGGGATTTGGGACCCCATACTGGAGGTGACGGAGGTTCCACTGGGTCCCAGTCTGGGCTGAGGGATCCCATACTGGGTGCCGGTTTCCAGGTTTGCTCACCCATGGATGCATGGGGCTGTGACCCCCCCCATGGGGCTGTGAGCAGCCAGGGCCACCCCGGTCCCTGACCCCCCCGGCATTGTCCCCACTGTGCCAGCCCTGGCAGGCTCGGGCTCCCCCCGGGCTCCCACCAGCACCCCTGGCTGCACCCCGCAGGGGGTTCAGYGTCAGCCCAGCGTCATCTCCCCAGGGCTGTCTGGGCGCGGGGCCGGGGGCAGCACCCCCAAATCCTTGGGGGAGGATCCAGGCACTTCGGCTCTCCCTGTCTGAGGCCCCGCGGCCGCCCCCGGGGCTCCCCCTGGGCCAGGGCGACCCAGACGGCGCAGCCCCGCGGCACCCACTGCAGACCCCCCCCGGGCACCCCCCCTGGGCACTCCGCTCCTGGGCACCCAGCCTCCACGGAGCTCAGCACCCACATGCGTGGGTGGGTGCACGCAGGCAGCGGGTACACACGCAGACGGACGTGCACACACGCAGGGACCTGGTGCAGCGTGGGGGGTTCATGCCCTGCACACGTGGGCACACGTGTGGACACGACACCCCCTGCACACACACAGACACACATGCAGCAGCACTGCACATGCATGCACACACATGCACACACATGCACACACATGCACATGCTCCCAGCGCCGAGCTGGCCCCGCTCCCCCCACAGACACCAATTTGTTTTATGGCAGCGGAGGAAATTGCCGTCCGTTCCCCCGAGCCAGGAGCTGTTTGAAGTGCTCTGCCCCGGGGCCGGGAGGGGCCTCGGCCATCCCTCCGTCCCCCAACATCCTCCTGGGGCCTGGGGGGACATCTCTCCTCCTCCATCTCTCCATCCCCCTGGCCCTAGGGGGGACCAGGAGGTGCCTCTCCTCCTCCATCCCTCTGTCCCTCCATCCATCCCTCCATCCCTCTGTCCCTCCATCCATCCCTCCATCCCTCTGTCCCTCCATCCCTCCATCCCCCCACCCCTATTTCCCCCTGGGGACAGGGGTGTCCCCAACCCCCATGTGCCATAGGGCTGTACCCCCCCAGCCCAGCACTGCCGTACCCCGTGCCGGCCCCTTTCATCCCCCCGTCACACCCATCGGGGTGCAGCGAGAGCCATGTGTCCCCCCCCCGGCAGGGCCAGGCCGTGCCCAGCTCTGGGGACAGCGGTGGGGCAAGGGCTGGGGGCGCAGGCGGAGGCTGCTGCCTCGTGCCCACCCACGCACCGGGGTCCCAGGTGCAGTTTTGGGGAGCACCGACCCCTCCTACCCCCGTCCCAGCTCTGTGTGGGACCAGAACCCCCCATCCGCCCCTCAGTCCCCCCCTGAGCGGCTGGAGCGGCTCCTGCTGCTTGAGCACTCAGGAGGGATTGGAAGCATTTGCCTCTTGCCTTGTAATTTATGCAAATGGGCTCTGTAATTAGCTGTAATTTCAAGGCACGGCTCGGGGTTTCAGACACTCGGTGGCGAGGAGATGCCCCCCCGGAATCCTCCGGCATCAGCGTGATTTCCTCCCCATGTGTGGTCCCAGCCGGGGCTCCAGCTCCACTCGAGGCGGCTCCAGGAGCCCCCGCACCCCCCAGACCCACGGTCCCCCCAGTCCCCATGGTCTCCACAGCCCCGTGCCACTGCCCCATCCAGCCGCAGGCTCTCAGCCTCCCACTGCCCCCGGCTGCRTCCCGGCGGCTCCTTCCCCCCCAGCCCAGGAGCGGTGTTTTGGGATGGGGTCCGGAGGATCACAGGGGGGGGGCCTCGGGGCCGGGTGCTGGTGGCGTGAGCGGGTTGGGGCCTCCCCAGGTCCTCGTCCCTGTCCCCAGAGGAGGCAGACGGTGTCCCACATCCTCCTGCCATGCAGCCCCTCCGTGGCCCAGGGTTGGTAGGGAGAGGGGCCACACCAGGAACGGGTGGGAGAGGAGCCACGGCAGCCGGTACCTGGGACCCCCAGGTAGGGACCCATCTCACTCCCACACCACCAGTCCCTGAAGCACTGGGGAGACTGGGAGGAGACCCCAGAGCGAAGGGATGCAGGACGAGCCACGTCCCCACCGTGTGCACAATGCACGGGGAAAGGCACACTATGGGGTCCCTGCTCCCTGTGGTGGCACAGCCGGGATGGGGATTGGGATCAGGCTGGGGATCCGTCTGGCCGGTGCCTGGAGCTGTACATGCAAAGTCTGCAAACTGCTCCCTGCCCCGGAGAGCTGCTGGTGGCCACGATACGGCGCCTGGGAGGCAGCCGGGGAGCCCGGGGCCACCACCCTGGCCCAAACAGCAATCGGGCGTCCCCGAGCTGGAGCATCCCCCTTCCCCGTGGCCATGGGAACGGCCCCCGGCACCTCCCAGGCGGGTGCAGGGGAGGAGAGGAGGCGAGACCCTGGAGCTGGGGTCCCCCCGCAACCCCCTTGCATCCCCCATGTGCCCCACAGAGCACTTGAGCACCAGAGCGTGTGTTCACCACCATCTATTTACAGCCAAGGCCCCATCAGCAGCTTGCCCTGCCACCTGCCCTGCCCCTGCCTATCCCGGGGTCCCCATCCTGCAGTCCCCATCCCAGTGCCCGGCCGAGCTGTGGGGCCACGCTCACCCCACAGGCAGCCGTGTTTCGGTGGCGGCGGTGGAGCCGTCCCTGGGATGATGAAAACCAGGAGAGTTTTCCCCTGGGCGAAGGAGTTCCCTGCGCCCTCCGCCCGGCCGGGCGCTTGGCAAGCACACCCGGGAGATGTGGGCTCCCACGCGCCAGCACGCTGGGTTTGGCCGGCTGGGCTCGCGGTGCTGCCGGCCGAAGTCCTGGCTCTGGCGAGGCACTAGCACCTTTTCCCATGGGCTTTGGAGCAGGGTGGGTTTCCCCCAGGGCCACGAGGGTCCCCATGGGGTTGTGGCCACCAGCAGTCAGCTCCGTGCTGGCCCGGGGCTTTTGGCCATGGAAATGGGGACACGACGCCCCGGTGATTAAGTGGCTCCTCTGGCCGTGGCGTTGCCGCCTGGCAGCTCCCAGGCTTCTCCCTCCTGGCAGCCCCTTGTGCTGGCAGCCTCGGCGGCGGGGGCACGGGAGCCAGGAGGGTCAAACGCCCCCCGGCCGAGCGGGGACAGGCTCAGTCGGGACCTTCTGGACCTTTTTGGGGTGCCCTGAATCCATCTGGGTCATGGTGGGTCCTGCCATCAGCATCCCGCTCCCTCCTCTGCGGGTCCAGCTCTGGCCCCAAAACTTGTCCCCTGCGCCTGTCCCCATCCCATTTACCCCATGGCACGGAGCCGAGCCACAACGGGGGGGCAGCGAGCCCCCCACCTGGACGGGTGACATCCCTGGGGGCAGGAGCAGACGGCCACCTCTGGGTGCCAGCCCCGGGCGGGGGAGGGGACAGCCGCCTGGGCTCAGCGGGGTGCCCGGGGGTCCCCGGGGGGGTTTGGCAGGAGGGCGGCAGGAGGAGGGCGGCCACGGGCGCGGGAGGGAGGCGGTTGTTTCTTTCTTCTTTAATTACCCCCCTGTTTGCGGTGTCTGCTGCGAACTTCCCGTCCCCTCCCTCTGCTTTCATGCGCCGGATCCTGGGACCGGGACCAGGCTCCTGTCAAGCGGCGGGGCTGGGGCTCTGCCTCCAAGGGTTAAAATCACCTGGGCCGGGGAGGGGTGGAGCTGGGACGGTGGGGAGGAGGGAAGAGCCGGGAGCCGGGCTGGGACCCAGCCATTCCTGCTCGCCCGGCCCAGTGGGTGCCCCGTCCCTGGGGAGCCGCGCGGGTCCCTCGGGGTCCCCTCGGGAGCCAGCGCCCACGCCACGCCGATGAGGACGGAGCCGCCGGGAGCTCGCTGCCGCTAGACCCGTACGTACCCCCTCGGCGCTGCCCGTCTCCATCGCCCCGACGGCCGGCGCGGCGGGAGGGTGGGCGGCCGCGGGGACCCCCGGCGGGGACCCCCGGCCGGGTCAGGGTGCCGCGGCCGCCCCGACCGGCGGCTGGGAACGTGCTGCTGGCGGCTCCGCCGCCCCGGCCCAGCCCAGCCCCGGCAAGTCTTTGCTTGCCGCCGCCGCCGCGTCCACTGGCCACCGAGCCCCGAGGCTCCCGGCCCCTTCGCCTCCCGCGACGCCCTGCCCTCGCCCCCAATGTACGGCGCGAAGCCCCCTCCCATAGGGCCGGGCCCCCCCCACCGCTGCCCCACGGGGACCCCGCGCCGGTGCCAAGCCCTGGTGCGAGGGTGCGAGGCAGGGGGCTGGGCGGGCTGGGCCCCCCCCCGCTGGGTCCCCGTTCCCCCCCCCCCCACCACCACCCCCAACAAAGCCCCGGGGAGTTTCGCTCCGGCCCCGAGGAGCGTTGCTGTGGGCTGGGCGGTGGGGTGAGCGCGGCGAGCCGGCGGCATCGCCCCCGAGCCGGCGGCATCGCCCCAAACCCGCGGCATCACCCCTGAACCCGCAGCATCACCCCAAAACCGCAGCATCACCCCAAACCCACGGCACCGGCCCCAACCGTCGTCCCCGAGCCTCCCGTCGGGGCTCCCCGGGCCCGGCCGGGCAGGAGCCGGGGCTGAGGGCCGAGGGCAGCGCCGCCCGCCCAGCCCCGCCGCGGGGCGAGGCACCGGCTGGGGCTGGGAGACGGGCAGAGCCGCCTCTGCCCAGCCTGGACCGTGACTCACGGGACGCATCACTCGCCGGTGCCTCAGTTTCCCTGCGGTGAAATGGCCAACGCGTCGTCGAGCCCCGCCAGGGAGGGGGACGCTGGGGGCCCCTGGGGATTTTTGTCATCATTCCCGGATGGAAAAAACGCCCCGGGAGACTCCACGCGTGGCTGGGGCAGTCAGGCAGGGCAGGGTCAACGAGGGGTGGGGGTACCTCGCAGCCCCCCCCCCCCATCCCAGCGCTGGTCCCTGTTCCCTGGCTTCAAGATGGGTTTCCAGCGGAGCTGGACAGGGTGTAGCCGCAGTGGAGGTGGTGCGACCCGGCTGTGGGTCTCGGTGCGCGTGGGGCTGTGCCTGGGCAGCTCGGTTTCAGTGGGACCCCCGAGCTGAGGGGGACGTTTGGGAGCAGGGTGCGCCAGGAGAGCCGCGGCCGTCACTGCCCGGAGCTCACCGTGGCTGTGCCAGGTCTGCGTTGGGTGAGACCTGCCCGGGACCCCATGGAGGGTCCCTTCTCCTCCTGTCGGGGTTGGGGGGCTGGGGGATGTCCCTACCAGGTCCCCTCGGTCTCCAGATCTGGGGGCAGATCTGCCGGTGCAGGTTGACACCCTGTAGCCCCGCAAAGGGCCATCACCGTGCGGTTTCATGGTTTTGACCCCAGTCTGGTACCGATGGGGAGCAGGGGACTGGGGAGGGGCTCAGGACCCCACTGGGGACCAGTGCTGGTTTGGGAGCCATGACCCCCCCTCGGTGCCAGCTGTCACCTACCCCGCTGCCATCCCCAGGAGGCAGGGACGGTCCCCAGGAGCCGGCCCCTAAAATTGGTGCCCCCCCCCCAGGATTGGGGTGGGCAGACCTGAGCCCCCCCTGAGGAGCAGCACCCCAAAACCTGTTTAGGCCGCCGGTCCTGGGGGGCTCATCCCACCCACGACTGCCCCGGCACTGGCTCAAGGCCGAGCTCCTGCAGGCATTTGGGTATTGCAGGTGGAGGTGGGTCCTGTCGGGGGGATTTTGGCACCCCCCAGCTCCCTCCCCTATCCTTGGGGTCCCCGGTGCTGCCTGGCAGGGGAAAATGGTGTCCCCACGCAGCTGGGGGGTCTTCAGCGTTGGGGACCCCCTCCCTGCCCTGGGCTCATAGTGCTGGGGATCGGGGGGCTCTGGGGGTCCAGCCCTTTTGTGCAGGGGATCCCTCACCCCAAATGCTTCAGCACCCCCTGGGTGTCTCCCTGGGGGTCTGTCCCTGTCCCACACGGGCTGGGGGTGGCGGGGAGCTGGGGGGGATGGCGTGGGAGTGGCTGGGAGTGGGCGACGGTGGCGGGAGGGGATGGTGGGGGTTTGCGGGGAGGGGGGTCTCAACCGCCCCCCGCCGCGGCGCCAGTGGGAAGTCGGGGGGCGGGAGCTGGTGGCGGCAGGTGGATTTCAACACTGGGGTGGGGCCCGTCCCCAGTGGGGTTTGCATGGCTCCCGGTGAGTCACGGCCGCCGTGCCGGGAAGGCAGCGGGTGCCTGGGGGTCCGGGGGTGCAGTGGGTGCCCTGGGGGTCCAGGGCCGTGGGCGAAGGCAGCCCAGAGCCCAGCTTCAAAGGGCTGCCGGTGGCTCGGCCCCAGGGCTCCACTGCCTCCCCACAGCTGGCTGCGCTCCCCCATCCTGCTGCCAAGCAGCCTGGGGGTGCAGCCCCCCCAGCCGCGTTTTGCCCCCCCGGCAGCCTGGGGGCTCCCAGCCGGGCCAGGGGCTTGGGGCAGGTGCGGAGCTGGGGGCGATGGTTTCCCAGCCTGGCCGGGGTGCAGGAGAACTGGGGTGACCTCGTGGGTGCCGTGTCCCCCCCTGGTTGGGGCTAGGCTTGGGGACACCACTTATGTCCCTTTGGGGACCCCAGCTACGTTGGAGGGACATGGTCAGGGAGGTGACGAGGCAGATGCTATCAGCTTCCTTAGGTTTCGGAATTAGGCACCAACCCCTTTGGGGCTGGTACAGGGTCCATAGGGGCACGGGGATGGGTGCTAAGGTGTGACCCCTACCTGTTGCCACCGTCCTGGTGTCACACTGGGCTGCGGAGCAGAGAAACCCCCTTGGCGGGGCAGGGGTGTCCCCCAAATCACGGGTGACGGGGTGATGGGTGCTGGGGACGCTGTCAGCCGTGGCATGGTGGGACCATGCCGGTGCGGGACGGGAATCGGTGCCGGGGCTATCGCCGGTGCCAAACCCCGCCCTGTGCTGGTGTGCACAGGGGCAGGGGGGTTAGGAGGTGTGCCCCCCCCTCTTCTCACAGCTCTTCTCTCCCCGCCCGTCCCTCCTTGGCCCTGCAGGTCTGTCTGCGCCACCGCCCCGCGCCGCTCGGCAATGCTCACAGCGGTCTGCGGCTCCCTGGGGACCCAGCCCTCCGACGCGCCCCGCGCCTCCCCGAGCCACCTGGACCTGCAACCGCTGCAGCCCTTCCAGCCCCACGGCAGCGCCGCGGCAGGCGCCGCCGACTTCGCCTCCCCACTGCCGCCCCCGGAGCTGCCGCTGGCGGGTCCCGACGCCGCCTTCGCCGCTCCCGGCACCTACGAGCCCCATGGCCCCCCGCGGTTAGAGCTGCCCGCCGACGGCCCCACCGCCCCCGGCGCCTACACCAAGCTGCTGCCGGCTGCCCCGGACATGGCGCATCCCTATGAGCCCTGGTTTCGGCCCCCCCATCCTGGCCCCCCCAGCGAGGAGGGAGGCGTCAACTGGTGGGACCTCCATGCTGGAGCCAGCTGGATGGAGCTGCCCCCCGGGCAGGGCGGGGGGCTGCAGGTGCCTGGGCATCCTGGGCTGCCGCCGGCCCTGGGGGGGTACGGTGGGGGGGAGCACCAGCTCTGCGCCCCCCCTACCCACCTGCTGCCCCCCCCAGCCCAGCACCTCCTGGGACCGGAGGGGGCGAAGGCGCTGGAGGGACCCCCCGAGCCACGGGGGCCGGAGGCGGAGGGCGGCGGGCGGCCGAAAGGCGCCCGTCGCGCTGTGCCGCGGGGCGGGGGGCAGGCGGCGTGCCGCTGCCCCAACTGCCAGGAGGCGGAAAGGGGGGGTCCCTGCCCCGAGGGGGTGAAACGCAAGCACCTACACAACTGCCACATCCCCGGCTGCGGGAAGGCGTACGCCAAGACCTCCCACCTGAAAGCCCACCTGCGTTGGCACAGCGGTGACCGACCCTTCGTCTGCAACTGGCTCTTCTGCGGCAAACGCTTCACCCGCTCCGACGAGCTGCAGCGGCACCTCCAGACCCACACCGGCGCCAAGAAATTCGCCTGCCCCGTCTGCGGCCGCGTCTTCATGCGTAGCGACCATCTGGGCAAGCACATGAAGACGCACGATGGGGGCAAGGACGGGGGCGAACCCGAGGTCAAGGGCGCCGGGGACCCGTCGGCCGGCAAGGGAGGCAAGAGGGAGTCCGAGGGGGGTAACGCCGCCCCCACAAACTGAGCCGCTGAGCCCCGGGGGGGACACAGATGGAGGTGGGGAGGACCCCGGGCGGGGGCCAGGGGGACCCTTTGGGGCTGGTCTCCGAAGGGTTTTGGGGTGGGGGGGGCGCAGGGCTGGCACCTTGTGCTTGAAGCGGCGGCGAGGGGGGGACATGCTGGTGGCACAGCCCCGTCCCCCGCTGCGGCGGTGCCGGTTGGGGAGCGCCGGAGCTGCGGCTGCCCCGCGGCGGTTTCACTTGTCCCCCTCCCGCTCTCCCGCCCCGGTTCCCCCCAGTCCTCCCCCGGCTTCCCAAATCTTTTTTTCGGGAGGCTGCTGGCAGGCGGCAGGGCTGTTTGGGAGGAACATCAATGGGAGCCGAAGGAGCAGGCGCTGCCTGGGCACGTCCAGCCCCAAAGGGGAGGAAGGAGAAGGAGAAAGGGAGAGAGGAGAAACCCGGGAGCCTTCACTCGGGGAGGGCGGCCGCAGCCCCCCGGCCCCCTCCCCGTGGTCCCCCCCAAATCCTTGGCATCCCGGGCTCAGCCCCCCCCCCCCCCCCCCCCCCATGCCAGCCTTGCTTTTTTGCCACCCATGAGGTTTTGGCAGGGGTGCACACAGGGGCTCGGGGGGGGTGCCCATGGCCCCCTGCCCCAGCTGGGGATGCTGGGCTGGTGGGGGTTCCACATCCCCTGGAGCCCTGCTTTGGCTGGGGGCTTGGGGGTGCGAACCCCTTTTTTGGCCCAAATCGAGGCTAAAATGGGAAAAAAGAAATCCTGCTTGAATGTGAGCCGTGGGGGGCCGCGGCGGGCGCGTGGCGTGGCGGCAGGCGGTTGCCCAAGCGCACACCTGCAGCTTTCCCACACCCACCACCRCCGCCGCGGCCCCGGGCGGGAAGCACACGGGGCGGCTGCGGCCCCGGGAGAGCCGGGGCGGCCACATTCCTCTGGCCTGGCACGGCCGCGCTGCCCGCCGCCCCACGACCCCTGCCTCCCCCCCCCGGCACCCCATGGCCGTCCCTTCCTGGGGACCCCATGACTGCGGGGGATCCCCCCCCCCGGGCATGCTGCCTGTCTCCCGGGGACCCCATTGCCGTCCCTCCCCGGGGACCCCACTGGGGACCGCAGCCATGCCCCTGTGTGTGCTGCAGGTCCCTTGGGGACCCCATAACTTCAGGGGACCCCATAACTTCAGGGGACCCCAGCTGTCCCCCCATGCATGCTGCCTGTCTGCCCGGAGCCCCGTAGCCGTCCCTCCCCGGGACCCCGTATCTCCAGGGGACCTCTGCCTGTCCCCCCGCCCCGTGCATGCTGCCTGTCCCCCCGGGGACCCCATAGCTGTCCCTTCCCAGGTCCCTGTATCTCCTGGGGACACCCTGGGGTGTCCCCCACCAGGGCCCCCATATCTTTCCTCCCCTGGGGCCGTCCCCCTTCCCCCAGGGGACCCTGTATCTGTCCTTCACCCCCTGGTTGACGGTCCACGAAACTCTTGGTTTTTGGTCCTTTTGGGTCTTATCCCCCTGATTTTGGCAGAACCCCTTGGACACAGAAGGAGACACTGAACCTGGGACCGGGGGGAGATGTTGGGGGGCAGTGTTGGGGGCCGGATGGGATGGGGCTCACGGGCTGCTCAGGGCACCTGGGACTCCCCTGGCTCTGCCCCCCCCCCCCGAGCCAGCACCAGTTCACACCAGTTGGGAATCCGGGGAGGGGGGAGATTTGGGGGAGGCCGATCTCCCAGCGTGGCCCCATCCTGGAGGCTCTGGGGGGACCATGTCTGGGGCTGTGGGGGCTGCCCAGGCTTGGAGCACCCTGGGGTCTGGGTGGGAAGGGGTGGAGGTGAAGTCGAGTGGGGTCCGTGCCCAGAGGGCGCCCCGAGACCTTCGGTTTCAATTGTTTTATTATTATTATTATTAATTATTAATTATTATTATTAATTATTATTATTTTATTAAGGTGAAGCCAGGCTTTGCCACTCGGGCAGAGTGGACATCTCAGGCCGAAGCTGTGGCTGTGGGCCTTATGGATGGGGAGGGGGGGTAGGACCTCTCAAAGGGTCCCGTCCCTGTCCCCATCCCTGTCCCCGTCYTTGTCCCTGTTGGTGTGCGAGGGGCTGATGGCAGCCCCGCTGCGCCATGGGGCCAGGGACGAGCCGTGGGGCTGGAGAAACCCAGCACGAGGTGAAGTCTCGCTGGGGGAGTCCRTGGGGACGCGTCCCCAGCCCCGGCATGGCCGCCACCGTCCCTCCGCAGGACTCGGGTGACCTGGGCTGCTCGCAGCTCTCAAAGGATGTCCCCGACTCCAGCATTTGCCTTTTCCAGCACAAAATTCCCCCTCGGTGCCCCCAGATGGGATTTCACCTCTCGAGGGGACCCCGGAGGGGCTCAGGACCCTCCCCAGGGTGCCGTGGCATCACACTGGTGGCTCATTGGATTTTGGTAGCCGAGCCCAGCTCTGGCAGCGGCTGGGGGCTCCGGCGTGTCGGGGTCCCCCATTCTGCAGCTGCCGGGGCAGGTTTAGGGGGGCTGCACCGGGGGCACCCCAAGGGTGGGCTAGGGAGGGAACCGCCGAGCAGGGGGTCCCGTGGCGATGCTGGGGCTCAGCCTCGCCTTGCTGCCCGCCCCCCCTCCCCGGGGCTGGGCCCCCTGCCCGGCTCAGAGCCGGGGGGCTGCGAGGAGGGGCCCCAGGTGTGCTCTGCCCCCGCACCCCCCCGGGGCCCTGCCTGCCGCGATGGGGCAATGAAGGCTGTAAAACCGGGTGGGGAAGGACGGAGGCCGGCTCCCACCCGCCGAAACCAGTCCAGCCTGCTGTGGCGTGGGGATCCCGGCCCCGCGCCCCGAACCGCCGCGTCTCCCACCCCCGAGCCACCTCCCCGGGGCAGGGAGGAACCGGCCCAGCCGGGGGCCCTGGGCGTCCCCCACCGAGCCCCAGCCCGGGGCGGGGGGCGGCTGGCGGCTGCGGGGGGTGAAGGGGAGCGGGGGACCCCGGGAGCAGGGTGGCCCGAGGGGTGCTGCGTCCGGGGGCGAGGGGTGCCCCCCACCCGGCGAGGGGAAGCGTTTGTGCTGTGAAGAGACGTCGGGGCTGTGGGTTTGAGTTTTGTACTGGAATAAACGCCGCGTGTTTTCCACGCCCCGGCTCTCCGGCTCCGTCTCTGCCAAGGGACCCAGGCATCCGGCACCCCGACCCCCACCCATCTCTGCCAAGGGACGCAGGCGTCCGGCACCCCGACCCCCACCCATCTCTGCCAAGGGACGCAGGCGTCCGGCACCCCGACCCCCACCCATCTCTGCCAAGGGACGCAGGCGTCCGGCACCCCGACCCCCACCCATCTCTGCCAAGGGACCCAGGCGTCCAGCACCCCGACCCCCACCCTGGCCTCGGGTCTCCAGGGCTGCTCGGGATGGGGATGCAGGAGGGTGCTGAGTGGGTGGGGGGGTGACCCGGGTGAGGACCAGCTGAGCCCCCCCCCGCATCCTGCACCCCTCTGGCTCGGCCTCGTACGCCGGGACGCGCCGGGCGGGCGCCCAGGGTCCCCCCCGCGGGCAGGGTGCTGCCCAGCAGGTCTGCCTGCATACCGCGGGGCGGGCGTGCCACGCGAGCCGCTGCCCACGCGGGGTGCTGCCCACGGGAGGTACTACCCACGCAGGGTGCTGCCCACGGGGGGGGTGCTACCCACGCGGGGTGCTGCCCACGGGAGGTGCTGCCCAGGGGGGTTGCTGTCCACGTGGAGTACTACCCCCCGGGGGTGCTACCCACGCGGGGTGCTGCCCACGGGGGGCTCTGCCCCGCGGGGCCCCCCCCGCTCATACCCGGGTCCCCCGTCCCTGCCCCACGGGGGACGACCTGGGACCCCCGTCCCCGGGCTCCTTTGGGGTCTGCTCCCCCCACGCCCCACGGGGGTGCCGGTGCCGGTCCCCGCCCGCTGCCGCCGTGCGGCCTCCGGCCACGGGGCGCCGCCGTCGCCCGGACGGGGCGGGACGGGGGGGGCGGGACCGGGCGGCGGCGGCGGCGGCGCGGGAGCAGCGGCAGGTCCGTGGGGCCGGGGAGTCCCGGGAGGTTCCGGGAACCGGGGCTGTGCGGGCGGGGGTCCCGTCCGCGGTCGGTGCAGGGGGTCCCGATTACCGAAGCCGTCGAGGGGGCGTCCCCGGCCGGTGAAGAGCTGCGGGGTCCCGGGGCAGGAGGGATGGGGTTCCCGATGTCCCCCCAGGTCCGGCGACCATATCAATCCCCAGCCCCCCTCGACCCCCCCGTCTCCCCACATCTGCCAGCCCCAAAGGGACCCTGGGGACACATCCAGGACACGGACAAGGGGGTGACGTCCCCCTCGGTGCCCCCCCCCCCCCCCCCCACCCAGTTTAGGATGGCAGGGCGGGATCCTGCACCCTCATCCTGTGACTGCTTCGTGGCCCTGCCACCGCACACCGCGGCGCCTGCCGTCATCTTCGGCAAGAACGCCGACCGGCCGCGCTACGAGGTCCAGGAGGTCGTCTACGTCCCTGCCGCCGTCCACCGCCCGGGGGACAAAGTCCAGGTGAGGCTGTGCTGGGACCAGAGTGGCTGCAAGGGATGGTGCAGCGAGCGCGCCAGGTCTCAGCCCCGTTCCATGTCCCCCCCCACCGCAGTGCACCTACCTGGAGATCGAGCAGGCAGAGAGGACCCACGCGGTGGTGCTGAGCCGTCCCGCCTGGCTGTGGGGTGCCGAGATGGGTGCCAACGAGCAYGGCGTCTGCGTAGGCAATGAGGGCGTCTGGACCCGCGAGCCCCTGGGGGAGGATGAGGCGCTGCTGGGGATGGACCTGGTGAGGTGAGGATGGTGTTGTGTCCCCCCCTGCCCTGGCTGCCCCACGCYGTCCCCCACCGCCGGCCGATGGGCTGCTGCCGGCACGGCAGGCTGGGTTTGGAGCGGGGCAGCTCTGCACGGGAGGCCCTGGAGGTGATCACGGCGTTGCTGGAGCGCTACGGTCAAGGCGGGAGCTGCAAGGAGGAGCCGGTGCCCTTCATCTACCACAACACCTTCCTGCTGGCTGATCGTGCTGAGGCGTGGGTGCTGGAGACGGCTGGCCGGTACTGGGCAGCCCAGCGGATCCGAGGTGAGTGGGCACTGGTTGTAGTGGGAGGACGGGGAGCCCTGTCCTCACCCCCAGCCTGACCCCCCTTCCCCGGCCTTTGCAGAGGGTAGCCACAACATCTCCAACCAGCTCAGCATCGGGAGGGAGATCACGGCTGAGCATGCGGGGCTGCGGCAGCGAGCCCGCAGCCAGGGCTGGTGGAGCGGGGATGGCGAGTTCAGCTTTGCCGAGGTCTTCTCCCTGACGCACCAGCCCCCCCGCATGGAGGCTGCCAAGGCCCGCTACCACGCCGGCAAGGAGCTGCTGCGGCAGCACGCAGGTGGGGATGGGGAGGGGGGACGAGGATGGCCGCCCATGGCTTGCCCTGGCATCTCCATGCTCCCCGTGGCCGCGGCAGCCGGCGGTGACGTGTCTCTGCCTCGCCTGCCAGGTCACATCACGGCAGAGACGTTCATGGCCATCCTGCGGGACAAGGCCAGCGGGATCTGCGTGGACTCAGAGGGCTTCCGCACGGCGGGCAGCATGGTGTCCGTGCTGCCCCAGGACCCCGCCTTGCCATGTGTCCACTTCTTCACAGCCACCCCTGACCCCTCCAGGTGAGGCGCCAGTGGGGGACAGCCCCGCTCTGGGGGTGATGGGGACGAGGCAGAGCCGTGCCGCGGGCTGAGTGTCCCCAGGGAGCAGCATCCGTCCTCCCGCTGGCCGGTCCCAGGGCCCCGATGCTCCTCTCCGGCAGGTCTGTCTTCAAGCCCTTCGTCTTTGTGGCCGGCCTCAAGCCTGCACCGCAGGTGAGATCTCCCACCTTCCGCGATGACCCTGCCAAGAAGATCCCGCGGTTCCAGAGCACGGTCGATCGGCGGCATGAACTCTACCGCCGGCATCAGGCGGCACTGGAGCTGATGGAGAGGGACCAGGTACCGCAGACCCTTCCCCAGCCACCGCTGCCCCGGGACCCTCGCGCTGCCCCCGGTGATGTGGGAGGCAGTTGAATCCCCTCAGGGTGCCCGGTCTCAGCTCTCCTCCCTCCCCAACCCTGCCAGGAGCGGGGCCAGAAGCTCCTGCAGACGCTGCGGGACCTGGAGAAGCAGGGCCTGGAGGGGATGAACGCGCTGCTGGGGGGGACGGTGGCCCCCCGGCCGGAGGAGCTGGCCGACCTCTTCTTCGACTGCGTGGAGGCAGAGATGAAGTTTTACACATAAACCCCACGCAGGTGGGTGAGCTCGGCCCCTCCGCGGCATTGCTCCTGGATAGGGGATGAGAAAACCTTCCCAGTGCCCGGCCCTGGCTCCTCGCCTCCTCCTGCCGCGGATCTGCCGCTGGCGGTGCGGTGGGGAACGGCTCGACCGGTGTCTCCAGCCCTGCCTGGGGGCACGGAGCCTCCAGCCCTCTAACTTGCCCCAGAGGAATCGGCACTTTTAAGAGGTGGCCGCGGCCTGAAACGCAGACACGGAGGGAAGGAGAGGGATGTGGAGTGGGATTTGGAGTCCTGCCCGCAGCCCGGCGTGTCTTTTCCCACCATCAGGCAGAGCTGCCTGTGCCCGGCCCCTCTGGGGCTGGCTGCGGGGCTGGGGGCTCCGTGGCAGACAGGCGGATTGATGTAGGAATAAAGAGGCTTTAATCTCAACTGCGCGGTGCCGTGCTGGTGTGGGGTATTTGGGGTAACTGCCTATTTCTTGCTCCTTTGGCGTGAGTCTCCTCCTCCAGAGCCTTGGTCCGGGGCTGGCTCCTGCCAGGAGCTCGCTGGGGCTGCAGGCAGGCGTGCTGCCCACCAGGGCCTGGCAGGGGTGGCAGCTGCGTCCCCGGCTTCGCTTGGGGACGGGGCTGAGACCGCCTGGGGCCTGGGGCCGTGATGCAGGCTGCTCCCTCCCTGCCTTGGCTCAGCGGTGCAGGAGGCAGCAGCAGACCCCGACGCTCCCGCAGCTCCTCCAGCTCTTCCAGACGGGTCCGGTGTTCCTCCAGGGCCTCCCTCCGCCTCCGCCGTGAGCGCCCGGCCAGCTCCTGGTGCAGATCCGCAAAGAAATCTGCCAGGGACGGAGGGAGGGAGAATAATTACAGGAGACCTGGCACGGCCACCCGAGCTCCCTGCCACTCCTGTCACCCTTGGGGACAGAGGGACCAGCCTGCTTAACCCCCGAGCGTGCAACGTGTCCTGCTTCAGTCTGGGCACCTTTGCCTGCAGTGAAAGGGCCGCTTGGCTCAGAGAGCGACTCATCGTCTTCATCCTCACTGCTGGAAGAGCCTCCTTCCTCCTCTTCCTTGCCCATGCCACCATGGACGGGCTGGGCATCCAGCTGCAGGAGGTGGGGCAGGGCTCCCACCACCAGCTCTCTGCAAGCACCAAAGGAAGAGCAGATGTTCCCCCACCACGCAGCATCGCCTCGGGGCTGGGAGCACGTTGGGGTGGCACTGAACCCCCTGGCACCGAACCCCCCCCCCCCGGCACTGCTCTGCGCAGCCCACCCCACAGCCCGACCTGGGCAGAGGGCAGAGATTCAGATTTCTGGGGTTTGGGTGGGGGGCTCAGGCTGTATTTGATATTTGGGGGGGCTGTACCCTGCTGAGGGGCTCATGTGGTTTGGGGGACTTGATCTCCTCCTCTGCTCTCCCCCGCAGGCTCCCCTGACCCACCTGTATCCCTGCTGGTGGGTGCATTTGTTTCCCGTTAAGTCGAGGAGACGGAGGCTGCGGGGCAGCTCATCTGCAGAGATCAAAGGGAAGGCAGAAAAGTGCTGAGATGGGACCTGAGCTGCCCCTCCGCCAAACCCCACGGCCCCCATCTYCCGCAGCTCTTCACCCAATCCCGAGGCAACAGCCCTGCTGTGGGAAGCAGTCTCTCACCTCACAGCTGGGGAAACTGAGGCAGGGAGCGCGGGAATGTGTATTGCACACACTCCCATGTGAGAACCGAGGGTGTTCTCCTTCCCGGGATCTCACTGTTCCCTTTCTCACCCCTGTCTGCAAGCAGAGGGCCTGGTGCCGCAATAGCAATGCTACAGAGGAAGGGAGGGAGATATTATCCCTCTGTCCCGCCCTCTTCTGCCAAAAATCACCCACGGGAGGAGCCGGCTGAAAGGTGCACAAAGGGTTGTTGGGGCTGGAGCAGCTTTGCCATGARGTTGAAAACCCCAAGTCTGATCTGAGCTGTTGAAATGTTCTGCTGAAGCAGGACACAAGGTGGAAGCAGACACCTGGAGTCTGCCAGCAGAAGGGACGGCTCAAACCTGGCCACAGGGCTCCTCTGGTGTCACGCTGGAATGCGCAGGCCAGCCCCAGGGTGGCTCTGCTGGGGCTCTGGCTGAGGCCTGAGGGTCAGACGCCCTGGCAGAGCCTGGACCAAGGGTCTGCCGGCATTTCCCCGGTATCCGAGGCACCTCTTGGGCAGACCCAGGTCAAATCTGGACCTGTTCCTGCCTCCCACCTGGGTCCAGTGTCTGTATCTGGTTGTGGGACAAGTCCAGGACGCGCAGGTGTCGCAGGGGGTGCAGGTTCTCCACTCTGCGGATGCGGTTTCCAGCCAGGGAGAGGAACCTGCAGAGCACAAGGAGGGCAGTGGTGTGAGGCGGGGGGGATGCCACGGCCCCCAGGGTCAGAGCCAGCGGCACCAGGCTGTCAGGGGCTGCAACTCGAATCCCCCCCGGCTCTGCCAAGGGAAGGAGGGAGCCCTGGTCTCCTCTGACCATGGAAAGCGATCTCCTTGGGGGCAGGAGCTGCCCATACCGCAGGTTGGGAAAGCAGCCCAGATTCTCAATCTTCTCAATTTGGTTCTGGAAAAAAAAAAAAGCAACATGTTTTTCTACTGCATGAAAAATCAGACTTTGGGAGGCACCCYGGAATCACTCCAACCTCACAAAGGCAACATGATGTCCCACCACCGCCACGCGAGCTTTATGGAGAGGATATGGGGCTGYGACAGCACAGGGAGTCCAGCATTGTTCAGGAGGATCCTAAGGCTCCTCATGCGGGTTTGAAAAACACCGAATGGCTGACGCCAGCCCCTCTGGCCATGTGGGGAGGCAAAACTCTGGAGCAGAACTGGGGGTGTTTGTGGTCCCCCTGAGGAGGCCTTTACCCACAGGACCAGGGCTGATCTCCACCACCCCGCGCCTGCCATAATGCCTTACCTGCTGCAGGTAGAGGCTGTGAATCTCCCGCAAGCTCTGGAGCCTCCCAATAGCACAGATGTTCTCCCGGTCCAAGCGGATGGTCGAGGGGGACACCAGCTCTGTGGATCTAGAGGAAGGGGGGTGGTTGGGGTGTCCTTTGTGCCCAGACACCCTCCTTGTCAGCCTGGGTGATGAAGGTGGGCTCTGTGCGGATCCTCACCTGCTCTCTGGGCACGGGGGCTCCACCAGCTGAGGCAGGTTCCTCGTGGCGATGAGGCTGTCGGTGAGGGTCACCCCTGGGGACGTCTGCTGACAGCCTGTGGGAAACCCAGAGTGACAGGGCCCAGGCTGGCGGGGTCCAGCCCCCCCATACCCCGCAGGCTGACCCATGAGCAGGCCCCACAGTGRTTCACTCACCCCCAAGCAAGGTCTCCCCCTGCCCAGCCATGATGGGGGGGTGGCCTGGATCCTTGTCCCTTCCTTGCGCCCTTGGGTGGGTGTGTTGGGGGGGCTGGCCCGGCCCCACTGCTCTCTGCAAGGGGAAGGGTGCTGAGGCAATGGGGGGCAGAAAGCTGCGGGCTGGGGGGGTCGGTGGGGACAGGACTGCCGGGCTGGGGGGGATCAGTGCTGGGACCCCCAGGTGGGGCAGAGAGACCCCAGGGCCTGGGGGAACCATGGGGCTGGGATCCCCGGGCTGGGGGGCACAGAGACCCCCGGGCTGGGGCAGGGCCGGGGCCGGGCTCGGGGGGGAGCCGGCGGCCGGCGGGGCCGCAGGCCGCAGCGTGCCCGTTGCTAGGAGACGGGCGGCCCCGGAAGGGGCGGGGCGGAGGGCGCGCGCCCCCACTGCCGGCAATGCGCGTCCTCTCCGCGCATGCGCGCCGCCGGTCCTCCGCCTCCCCACAAGCCTTTGCGCTCCCGCGGCAAAGATGGCGGCGCTGAGCGGCGGCGGGGCGCCATGGCGGCGGGGTGAGGGGCTCCTCACCGGGGCTGGGCGCCTCCGCGGGGCCCGGCCAGGGGCGGGAGGCGATGCCGGGTGCAGGCCTGGCGGGGGAGGGCGTGCATGCGGCCGGGCCTGTCCTTACCCGGGCCCTGTTCCCCGGTCCCGGCTCCTCTCCCGCTCCCCTGGCGCCGGCCCTGAGCGCTGCCCGTGTGCCCCCTCTCCGCAGGCTGGCTGCCCGCCCTGCAGTTCGTCCGCCGCGGCTCCAAGGCGGTCACCCGGCACTGGAAGGCCATGCACTTCCAGCGCCAGAAGCTGATGGCCGTGACCGAGTACCTGGCCCCGCGGCCGGCCGTCCCGCCGCGCTGCCTGGCCCCCAGGAAGGAGACGCTGGAGGAGGTAATTTTCTGGCGTGTGGCCGTTGTGGGTGTGCGGCTGTGGGGCCTCAGTGTCCGAGGAGATCGAGTGGCTTTGCACACCCCGTGTGTGTGCTTTGCTTCGGGGACTTGACGGGGGGGTCTGCAGCCCCCACCGGCTGCGGTGCAGACCTCCGGGACAGCCCTGCCCCGGGGTTGGCCTGGCTGGACCCCTGTACGAGAGCTTTCCCGGGTGTTCACTGCCCCTTTTCGTCATGTTGTGGGTAGCTGGGAGATGCCCCAGCTGGTAATCAAGTGCTGGAAACCAGGTGAGTCCCGATCCGTGGCAGCATCTCACGATCCGTGGCAGCGTCTCGCAGCAGTAGGTCCGTTTGCAGGGTCGGAGCGGGGGGAGGCAGCAGCCTTTGCCCCTTCCCTGCCCCTGTGGCCCATCACTGCTCGCTCCCCTCAGGACAATGGTTACGTCCGGCTGTTACGGCGGCAGGTGGAGGAGGTGTTCCGGGACAATCGGATGATTGCCGTCTGTCAGTACAACTCCATGCCCGGCGAGGACGTGGTGCTGATGAGGCATTACCTCCGAAAGCACAACATTGAGGTCAAGTTCGTCCTGAATGAGGTAGGGGCAGAGCTGCCGGGGCAGATCCCAGTGTGGTTGCAGGGGGAAAGGYGGATGAGAGCTGGGACAACCATGCAGTGTCTGCCGGGGTGAAAAGCTGCATTTTGAGAGCTGTCTCCCCCAGATTGTCAGACCCGTGCTGTCGCAGTCCAAGTACAAGAATCTCCTCCCTCTTTTCGTGGCACGCAATATCCTGCTGGTGAGCCGGGAAGCCAAGGCGAAGGAGATGCTGCGGGTGCTGAAGGGAGTGCCGCAGATCAACCTCCTGGGTGAGAGCCTTCCCTGCATCCCCATCTGCTGGCGCCGGGCTCGGGGCTCTCATCCAGCACCAGCAAGGCGTGCTCCCTCCGGCAGGGTCCACGCTAACGGAGCTGCGTCTGCGGGATCGCTGTCATCCCCATTAAAATGAGGGGATGGATGGCGAGGRGTGGGAGTCCTGCCTGCAGGAGCAAGCCTTTCCTTGTGCGCCTGTGGAAGACGAAAGGGCTCTGGCTCTGGCACCCCATCTCCTGTCTTCAGCTCTGCTCCTTTCTTCCAGGCGCCTGTATCGACGACACCATCCTGAGCAGGCAGGGAGTGGAGAACTTCGCCAAGCTGCCCGTGCTGGAGGCCGCCCAGGGGCAGACAGTGGGTGCCCTGGCCCTCCTGCCCTCCCAGACATCTTCCCTGCTCCAGCGTGGCTCCGCACACCTCACGGCTCTCCTGGATCAGCACATCCGCCGGCTGCAGGCTGGGGAGACGGGGACCCCGGCCGAGCCTGCCCCTGCCCAGAGCTCGGGGGCTCACTGACGCTGGGCCCCGGCTGGGCCCTGTGTGTTGGCYGGGAGTCGGCCCCTTCGCCGGCTGTGGTCGGGGGGGTTCAGGGATGGAAGGTTTGGCGCCGGGTGGGCAACCAGTGGTGGGACTGAGGGCGGCGGGGCCCTGCGGCACCATCGGCCCATTCRGGGAGCCCTGACCCTTCCCTTTGCTCCCCGCTACCCGCCTCGATGGCACCTGGGAACGACCCGGCTGCGTTTCGGGCGCTGTGGGGCTGCAGTCGGAGGGTCGCTGGGATGGGCCAAAGAAGGCAGAGCGCGGTGGGGGCCCGTGGCCGTGCTGGTGGGGAGGTCATCCAGTGCACCGAGCCCCTGTGCCCTCCAGAACAGGGGCAGTGAGGGGGATCCCGGCAGCACTGGCTGAGTCTGTGGGATGGTTGTCTTGTCCATTAAAGCGTGGTGGTGGAGATGCCGGAGGCCTTGTCTTGGATTTGGGGGACAGGTGGGGGGTTCCTACCCCTCGATGCTGTGGGGAGAGGCCGGGYGCTGCTCCGGGGCTGTCCTGGAGCAGAGGGCAGAGCGGAGCTGGGGGGTGGGCAAGGGAAATCCCACGGTGGGGGGCTAAAGCACAGCTCAGGGGTGTGCGCTGTGGGACCCCCGTGGGGTGGTGCCTCTCCCGGGGGTGCACCCACCCCGCGTGGGCAGAGCTAGTGGGTTGGCTCTTTATCCCGTGGGCTGGGGCTGGCCTGGGTGGGGAGCAGGCGCAGCCTGGGCAAGACCCCCACCACCCCATGCGGGAGAGGAGCCCTCCTGCCGCCGGGGCTCCAAGGCTGGAGCTGTCCCCGGCCCCGGGTGAGGGGTCCGGATCCAGCCGTGCCCGGAACGCGGGTGGGTTCAGCTGGGTGCGGGCAACCGGCGGTGGGGTCCCCGTACCCCGGCGGGCCCCCGGCGCTGCCGGCTCCGGTCCTCCACGGTGCAGGGGGCAGAGCCGAGCGGCTCCGGCCCGGCGCCTCCGCCTCCTTCCGTGTTCCGGTTCCTGCAGCCGCCGGGCAGGATGCGACCGGCCCCGGCCCCGGCTGCCCGCCCGCCGCCCGCAGAGGTGAGCACCGGGGACACGGCCCGGGGCGGGGTGAGGGTGGGGGGCTCCAGCCCCGCGCCCCCCCCTGCCAGGGCCCCACCGCCCCCGGCAGCCGGATCCGACCCCTGCTGCCCGCTGCTCCGGGGGGTTGACACCCGCGTGGGGCAGGCGGGGGGGGACACGGGGATGGGCTTTGCCCCACRCAGGGGCGGGCGGGGGGGGCGCCGGGCCGGGCGTTCCCCCGCGCTGCCGGGGGTCGTGTCCGCGGCCGTGCCCTGCCCGGAGCAGGCAGGGGCTTTGCCCCCCTCCCGCCTCGGTGGGGGCTGCAGGCAGAGGAGGCGGCTGGAGACCCCCGGGGGCACCGGCCCAGCCCCGCTCCCGTGCGGGGGGTCCCGCTCCCCTGCCCCCCGGCAGCACCCAGGGGGGCTCTCCGCTCGCTGCTAAGCTGGGCAGGGCAGGGGGGTCCGGGCTGCGGTGGGAGCCCCCCCGTCCTCCTCCCCTCAGAGCAGGGGTGCACGGTGCCGCAGTTATCGGTGCTGCGGTTATCGGTGCCGCGGTTATCGGTGCTGGGGCTTGGCTGCCGTCCCAGGGTTATCCCAGGACTCAGCGCTACAACAGCAGCTGGGATGCCTGGGTACCCTGGCGGGGGCAATGCTGGAGGGGGGCTGGCAAGGGGAGGGGGAGACTTCTCCGTGCCTCAGTTTCCCCCTTCTGTACTTGAGAAGGGCAAAGGGAACACCCTGCTGGGAGGCAGCATGCCTAGATCGGGGTTTTCGGGGTGCATGTCCTGGCTCAGGGGTGCCGGGACGGACCGGGGCTGATCCCGGTCTCTGTTCCCCGGGTTGGCCTCCTGGCTGTGCCTGCCGCGGGGTTGCCATACAGCACCGAGTCCGCGGGGTGATGGGAGCGTGGCAGCAGGGCCGGACTCTGGACCCGCCAGGCGGGCGGCAGGCGGGTGGGGGCCAGGCGGCAGAGGCGAGATAAGGCTGGATGGGTTGAAGGCTCCATCTCGCACAGAAGCTTCTGGGTCCCAGCCGCAGTCACACGCGAGGCTCACCACTCCTGGGGGGCAGGAGGAACCCCCCCCACCCCTTGTCCCTGCAAGGGAAGGGATGAGGGTATCTGGCAGGGCATGAAAACTGCTGGCAGGGTGGGAGATGCCCTCCTGGGCTCCCTGATGTGGCGTCCCCTCCTCTCAGTGGCTCCCACCGCCCAGGCCGTGACGGCCGAGCTCGGACCACCAGCCCTGCAGTGCGGATGGGAGGGGGGGCTTGGCGTGGTCCCCCATTCCCCTCTGCTCGCCAGCCATGGGCAGCCACGAGAAGGACCCGTCCTCTCCGAAAAGGGCCCTGTCGCGATCCAACAGCACCGTGTCTTCCAAGCACAGCAGCATTCAGCAGGTCAGGGGGCTCTGGGCTGGGGGGAGCTGAGCAGGATCCCAATGGCGCACCTAGGCTGGACTGGGGGTGCCATGGGGCCTCGGGGGGCTTCATCCCACTTTAAGAAGGGGGATACAGAGATGCTCCGTCCCCTGGGGAGTACCAACTGTCCCTGCCTGGGGACAAGGTGGGGAACACCCCGGCTGCCCCCCTGGTGCCAAGGGACCCCCATGCTGACCCCCATCCCTGGCAGGGCTCGGAGAGCTGGGAGGTGGTGGAGGAACCACGTGTGCGGGGTAGCCCAGGCCAGGAGCCGCAGCGGCACGAGGGGTACCTGCTCAAGAAGAGGAAATGGCCCCTGAAGGGCTGGCACAAGGTAACGGGGCAGAGCTGGCACTGGGAGCCATCCCCTGGCCACCCAGCCGGTCCTGGGTGCTGTCCCCATCCCTGGGGCGATTTGGGCCCCTGGATGGGGGGCTGCAGGGACCAGTCTCTACCCCCCCCCCCCGACAATTGTCCCTCTCTGTCCCCAGAGGTACTTTGTGCTAGAAAACGGCATCCTGAAATATGCCACCACACGCCAGGACGTGAGTGTGGGGCTGTGCTGCGTCCGTGCAGCCTCCCTGAGGGCTCGGGGCGGGTGAGACCCCATGGGCCCCATGAGGAAGGGGGTCTTCCCCCTGACAGGCATCCCCGGGCTCCCCCAGGTCCTCAAGGGCAAACTGCACGGAGCCATCGATGTCCGTCAGTCCGTCATGTCCGTCAACAAGAAGGCGCAGCGGGTCGACCTGGACACGGAGGAGAACATCTACCACCTCAAGGTGCTGGTGAGGGCTGGAGCCGGGGCTGGGGGCGTTGGGTAACCCCCACCCAGGTCCCCCCACCCTAACTTGCCCTTGTCCCACAGATCAAGTCCCCGGAGCTCTTTGCCAGCTGGGTGAGCAGCCTCTGCTCCCATCACCAGGGCGAGAGGCCCGAGCCCTGCCCCAGGGGTGGTCCCACGGGGAGGACCCCCACCAACGCGCAGGTGGGTGGCACCTCAGGATGGCAATACGAGGCAGCGGCCGGGCACGGGGCTCCCGATGGCAGCCCCGGCGGTACCCCTTCTCCCCTGCTGCAGGGCCCGTGGACGCGGATCCTGCCCTCGGGCAGTGCCCCTGCCCTCTCCACCCTTGCCAGCTCCCGGGACAAGGTGAATGCCTGGCTGAAGGACAGCGAGGGGCTGGAGCGCTGCTCGGCTGGTGAGTAGGGTGGGAGGGGATGCATGGGGTGGGGGGGATGCCCTGTCCTCCATCCCTGACTGGGCTTGCTCTGTGCCCATCGCAGAGCTGTCGGAGTGCCAGGCGAAGCTGCAGGAGCTGACTGGCATGCTGCAGAGCCTGGAGGCCCTGCACCGCATCCCCTCGGCCCCCCTCATCTCCGGCAGCCAGGTGAGCAGGACAGCAGCGGGCACGGGGCTTAGCATCGCCCAGTGTGGCAGCCCCCCTTCCGGGGAAGGGTCCGGCTCCAGCCCCCTCCTCTTGCTCACAGCCCTCGGCCGCCACAGAGAGGCCCAAGAAGGGCAGGAGGACCACCAAGATCTGGTGCACCCAGAGCTTTGCCAAGGATGACACCATCGGCAGGGTGAGGGGGAGCCGGCATCCTGCCAAGCTCTGCCTGCTGCCAGCCAAGCCGCTGCCCGGGGATGGAGCCCCACAGAGCTCCGCTGACCCCCGTGTTCCCCCCAGGTGGGCCGCCTGCACGGCTCCGTCCCCAACCTCTCACGCTACCTGGAGCCGTCCCAGAGCCAGTTGCCCTTCAGCCTCCCCCCTGAGTACAGCCAGCTGCAGAGGAGCTTCTGGGTCCTGGCCCAGAAAGGTGGGATGGGGCAGGGGGGGGCTGAACCCCGCCAGGGGTCTCGGCGGTGGCAGGGCGGTTGTTGGGGTGCTGTGCCGCAGCCCGACCGCCTGCCCATGTCTCCCGGCAGTGCACGGCTCGCTCAGCAGCGTGGTGGCTGTGCTGACGGCTGAGAGAGCCCGTCTGGAGGAGATGCGGCAGGCGCTGGACCGGCGGTGCTCGGCCCTGCGCCCGGCTGGTGCCGGCAACGCCGGGGTGAGGGATCGCAGGGGGCCGGGCAGGGCTGCCCCCAGCTTTGGGTCCTGCCAGGGCCCAGGAGTTGTTGCTGTTGGGGTGCTGGTGGGTGCAGCGAGTTGGTGGGGTCTCAGCCTGGTGCTGGGTGCCTGGGCAGCAGCAAGGCGATCCCCACTGCCCGTCAGCCCCATGCTGGCTGGAGGGGACAGGCTGGGGAGGGGGGKACTCGGCTCAGCCTCCCCCTGCCTCCACAGGCCACCCTGCGCCGCTTCCACTCCCTCTCTGTCTCCTCCGACACCACMCTGGACTCCTTTGCCTCGCTGCACCCTGACGAGGTCAGGGGGAGCCGGGATGGGGTGGGGGGTCCGGGCAGCCCCCCCGGGGTGGGGGGCTGAGGCGGTCGCTGTCCCCGCAGCCGGACGTGCTGCCGGCCAAGGGCCGGGAACAGCAGCTCTCCAACCGCAGCATCGTCTCGCTGGCCGACTCGCACACCGAGTTCTTCGACGCCTGCGAGGTCTTCCTCTCCGCCAGCTCCTCCGAGAACGAGGTGGGGCGGGGCTTCGGCTGGGGGGC
>JAYKAV010003465.1:247609-261742 GCA_035582835.1 Phoebastria nigripes
GCTCCACCTGCCCATCCCCGTGGCCCCGCGCCTCTTATCCAAAGAAGCGGCTCCACGCCGGGAGCTCCGCCCCCCCCCGCGGAGGCGGCCCCCACCGGGGCGGGGGAGCGGGCACGGGGCGGGCCGGGGGGCGGGACACGCGGGGAGCGGGACACGCGAGGAGCGGCGGTCGGGAGGGTGCAGGGACGCGGGAGGGGATGGGGGACGCAGGGGACACGGAGCGTGGGAGGGGATGATGGGGGGGACGTGGGGCACTGGGGGGAGCGGGGAGGGGATGGGGGGATGCGGGAGGAGCTGGGGCCGTGGGACACTGGCAGGGGTGCGGACACGGGAGGGGACAGGGACACTGTGGGGGGACACAGGGACAGAGCATGGAGTGACCAGGGGGACAGTGCGGGGGCCACACTCCTGCCCCTATTTTGGGGCTCTGGGGGTGACACAGGGCACTGGGGGCCGGTTAACACCCTGTCCCCCCTCCTCCCAGGACCCGTAATCATTAATTAGCCCGCTTGCCCGGGGGTGCTGCATGGACCCTATGTGGGGGTGCTTCCCCCCTGGGGAGACCGGGGCAGCCCCCAGACTCTGTGTGGGTCTTGGGTGCCCAATATTTTGGGTCCCCCCTGCACACCCTGATGTCACAGCAGACACGGGAGGTGGCTTGGGCTGGCAAGCGCCCAGGAACTGGGGCTAGGGGCTTGTCCCGTTCTTGGCCTTCTTCCCCTTCTGCTGGGTTTGGGGTGGTCCGAGTTCCCCAGGGAGCTCGGACATGCCGTGCCCACCCTCCACTCTCGCTCCCGTGCCCACCCCGAGGCCAGGCCTTCCCGGCACCTGCCCTTGACCCTGCTGCGGTGGGGGAAGTCCCCGTGTCCCCTGGAGCCATCACGAAGGCATTTTGCTCTGGAGGGGCAGCTTCCCTTGGCAGCTCCCCAGCTCAGTGCCCATCAATACTTTCCATTCCCAGTGGGGCAGCGCTGCGGGAGGGTGGGGGACGGCTGGGTGCCACACTGCATGAAAGGACGAGTGACGCTGCCACCGGCCCGTCTGTCCCCCTCCTGGGGTCCAGACTTGGCCCCTGGGTTGCAGGGATGTGCCCAGCCTTCCCCACGCCTGCGGGACCCCTCTGGGGCTGGGGGTGTGCGTGGGTGGGGGGAGAAAGGGGCACATGTGCGTCTCTACCAAACCCACATCTAAAACCCCTGGGCTCCGCGGCCCCGGTGTTGCAGGTGACGGTGCTGCCGGGGGGCAGCGGGAGCGGATGGGGACAGGGATGGGGACAGCTCTGCTTCCCCCACAGAGGGGTCCAGCTGTGGGGCAGGAGGAAATGGGGAGTTAAGGATGMGCGGGGTGGGGGCCGTGGCCGGGCTGTGGGGGGTGGTTGGACGGGACCCCCACGTCCCCATGGTGAGTCACCTCCGGGCCAGAGCGGTGGTCTCGCAGGGGGTTGTGTATTGGCCCATCAGACACAGCTTAGCAGCCATTCGGGCTGGCTTTTCACCGGTGTCATTGTTCAGAGGGGTCCCGGGCTTCAATCTCTATGCAAAGCCCCCCCTGCTGACCCCCCCCCGCCTTTCCGGCTCCCTGCCAGCTCCTCCCGGCCCCTAATCCCCTGGGAGTTAGGGGGGGAGAGGGCTGGTGTTGGGGCATGTGGCAGCGGAGGGGGGTGGGGCATTTTGCAGTGGGGGCAGCTCCCCCCCCCCATCCTCACCCCTGGCCTGGTGCGTGCACACACACATGCACACGCACACGCACACGCATGTACGCCCTTCCCTGGCACAGCCGCTGCCCGCTGTGCATGGCGTCTGCATCCAGGGCAGAGCATGGCAGCTGCCCCCCCGCCCTGGGCACCCCCGGGCTGCCAGGGCACTGCCACCCCTTCCCGACCCATCAGGCAGGAATCCCCCCGCTGAGTTCCCAAGTGAGAAAAAGAAGGAAACCAAGGAAATTTCCAGAAAATTTTTCTAGGAGGAAAAATAAAGGCTGGAGGGGGGGTTATGAATGGGGGGGGGAGCGACTCATTAACGGGGGGGAAGCAAGTGCTGCAGCACATGTGCTCCCTGACGTCACGACGTGCTAATTCATTCCTGTTATACCATCGCCGGCGAGGATAAATTCACAGGCACACCCCCCCGCTGCGAGATCAGCCGTTGCGGCCACCCAGACGGGTGTCGGGCTCACGAACATCCCCGCTGCGCCCGTGGCCGGGGACTTGCCACCACTGTCCCGTGTCCCCCTCGCCCCTGGGGGTCCCGGTCCCAGACGGTGCCGATAGCAGGGTCCGGTGGGGCGGGGGAAGGAGCGTGGCTCTGTCCCCAGGATGTCACGTCCTTGAGTCTTCCCCCCACCACCACTGTAAAGTGACACCAGGGACACTGCCCTCCCTGGGAGACACAGCGGGACTCCCGGGCCAATGGTTGTCACAAGTGTCCCAGCGCAGGGAGGACTCGCTTGGGGCCAGGAGGGAGAGGAGAGCTGGGAGCTGTGTCCTGGCTGTCACCTCGAACAGCCTCCGACGGCCCCGTCTGCCGGTGGCTGGGATGCTCCAAGGCATCCTCAGCCCGGGATTCAGGCTTGGTCCCCTCCGACACGGTGTCCCTTGGGATGGGACAGTCTCTGCGCCGAGCGGCCTGAGCTTAGCCCTCCGTGGCGAGGGAGCACCAGGATTTCAGGTCCAAATCTCCCTGCAGCTGGGCAGCAGCTCTGCGGCAGCAAAGCCAGCCGGGCATCCTCACCTGCAGGGCTGTTCCTGGAGGGCAGGAGCCCTGGGACCTTCTCAGGGCCAAATTCCCCCACTTCAAGCCCCGTGCCTCAGTTTCCCCTCTGCAGATGGCTGATGCAACACGGCACTTTGCACATCTGAGCATCCCTGAGAGCATGGGGCCAGCGGCCCAGGGCGGCAGCATGTGTCCTCCGTGCCTGGTCCCTCCTGGCCACCCGTCCGGTTTCCGGCTCTCACCGAAACGCCAGCGGCCGCAGAGGGGCCAGGGAGGAAGCAGCTCTCGCTGCAGGATATGCCCCGCGGGCCGGGGCTGCGCTTGCCGCCTCACAGGCTCTGCCCCGCGGGCCACATCCCTCCCCAAACCAGCCGCAGCGTCGAGCCCACTCCCATCCCTGGCAGGATTTCCAGTTTCCCAAGAGCCGAGCCCTGGCTTGAGACAAGCCCCGGCATCGCCCTGTGCCTCAGTTTCTCCTCCCGCAGCTGCAGGATTGAATATCCCCATCCCTGGGGTCTCCAGCACCAGCACGGGATGGGGGTCAGAGCCTTTGCAGGGGGATTATCCCAAACAGCCCCTGCTCCATCTCACCTCCGTGACATGCCTCCATCCTGGATCTCACTGCTCCTGGACATCAGCCCGGCTGACCCCAGGACCAAATCCCCGGCAGAGGCACCGGGCAGGAGCCAGTCCCCATCAGGGTGCAAGCCTATGCCCCGCTGTCCCCAAGCCCCGCTGTCCCCAAGCCCCGCTGTCCCCACACCACCCTCCAGCCCAGACCCCAGGCAGGTGCTGGTGCTGCCGTGGGGATTTGCTTTTCCGGCAGGAATTTGGCTGCTGGGGACTGAGGGGAAACTTGGGGGTTATTTTCTTAGAAAATGGCATTGTTCCTGTTTTCATTATTAAAATGAGCGCAAAGGCACCAGGCCCCCACGGGGACTAAATTTGGTCTCAGGGAAAAACAAAAATACTCCCCCCACCCCGGAGGAATTTGCATCTCGCTGCTGCTCGAAGGCAGCGCGTTGCTGAGAAGCTCATGGAGGCATGAATGCAAACCGCAGCGCGGCCGGGCCAGGCCGGCCACCTGCCACCCACCCGGGGGACCCCCAGCGCAGCCCAGCCCAGGGCCACATCCTGCACCTGGTTGCATCCAGCCCTGGGTGCTTTGCAGCCCAGGGGCCAAAGGGCACGGGGTGAGATGGAGCCACATCCCTGGTCCCTCCCTGCTGTACCCCGGAGCGGAGCGATGCTGCTGAGCCCCCCGATAGCCCGCCCGGGCTCCCACCCTGCAAGGCCCCCTCCTGCACCCCCAGCCCGGCTGTCCCACAGTCAGAGCACCCCAGGCACCCTGTCCCCCCGCCAAAAGCGTAGCCAGGTCCCACGCCACCAGCAGTGTCCTATGAATCAGAGCGGGCAAGGGAAACTGAGTCACGGGCGGTGACGAGTGGGGAACGAGGCAGAGCCAGTGGCCGGTTTGGGAGGCTTGGCCCCCACCGCGGCGGGTCCTGGTCCCCATCCTCCCCACGCCGCTGCTCCCCGCCCTGCACCCCGGCACTGTCACCCTCCTCCTTCCTGCCCCAAACCACCCGGCGCTGGCAGGCGGCCACCACGCTCCACCCCGGCCCTTCGGCAGCCCCACTTGGGGGGGAAGCCCCGCGGGGGGGGTGCCAGGGGGAAGGAGGGGAGCAGGGGGCCATGGCGAGCCCATCCTGCCGTTGGGGCTTCCCCTGAGCACCCTCAAACCATGTCCCCGTCTGGTGGGAGGAATCCTGATCGGTGCTGGGAGGATGCTCAGCACCTCCTGCCACCGGACCCCGCTGGAAGGGGAGCACCCATGGGTGCTGGGGATGGGTGCTGCCCCTTCCCCAGCGCTGACTGGGCCAGCCGGCGGTGACAAGTTGATGGCAGCTCCGGGGGGGTCAGCGGCCGCGGGGGGGGGGCCGAGCAGACGGCTCCTTAATCTCGGGGAAGGAAGCAGCTCTGGTTACGGAGCTGCCCTCGGTGTAAAAGGAGAGCAACAGGAAGAAAAGTCATTAACATCGTTCCAGCCGCTGCCATCCAAAACCCTCCTGGTGCTCGGCCCCGCGCCGCCAACCCCCGCGCCCCCCGCACCCCCGCCACCCCCGGCACCGCGCTCCGGGGGGGCCCTGGCGAGGGGTGGCACGGGGGGTCCGGCCGAGGGAGCCCCCCGATGCCCCATCCCTGGGGTGGTCCCGCTCGAAGCCCCAAGCGCCCGGAGTCACGGGGCTCAGCGGCGGCGGGTGCGCTGSCTCCCGCCTGCGGGACGGATCCTGCCCGCTGGCCCCGGGAGGCTGAACCGCAGTTGGGCTCCGGTCCCTCCTCCTCTTCCTCACCCCGGCCGTGGGAGCCTGCGTGGGAGGTGGCAGTGTACACGGGGCAGCTTCCCACCGCATCTCTGTCCTGCTGCCACTGCGTCCGGGGTGTCACCGCGTCCGGGGTGCCACCGTCCCCCCGTGCATGGTGCAGGAGCGCCGGGGAGCATCGATGAGCATGGGGCTGTGTGGGTGTGCGAGGGGGCTGGTATATGTGCTTGGGTGTGCAAGAGGGCTGGGGGGTGTGCGTGTGCATGGGTGTGCAAGGGTGTGTAAGGGGTTGGTGTGTGTGTGCATGGGCATGCACGGAAGCCTATGTGTGCATGGGTGTGCAAGGGGCTGGGGGGKGTGTGTGTAAAGGGGCATGGGTGTGAGAGGGTGCCAGTGTGTGCACGGGTGTGCAAGAGGGCCAGCGTGTGTGTGAGGGGGCTGGTGTGTGCATGGGCGTGCAAGGGAGCCTGTGCATGCATGGGTGTGCAAGGGGCTGGGGGGTGTGTGCAAGGGGGCCGGTGCGTGCATGGGTGTGCACAGGGACTGCTGTGGGTGTGCAAGGATGTCAGCGTGAGCGTGCCCGTGTGCGCACAGGAGGCCCACTGTGTGCGCGTGCACGCGTGCAGCGCGGGGGGTCCGTCGGGGTGTGCGAGGGCCCCCCCGCCAGTGCCTGCCGGGCCGGGGGGAGTCCGTTTCACCCCCCGCCGCCACTCCCCGGCCCCTCGCCCCGCTCCTGTACGAGGCGATTTGCTTCAGCGGGAGCCAGATCCTTGGTGAAAAGCTGTGGCTCCCTGGGGAGCGCTGGGGGGCTGCAGCCCCTGTCTGGCCGGCTTAGCGTGACGGGGGCGYGTGGGGCTCGGGGCTCGGGCCCCCGGCTCTTCCTCTTCGTCAGCGGGAGGCGAAGGCCGGGGAGTGATGTGCGCTGACCGGGCGGGGGGACGGCGGGCRAGACACGGGCTACAGCTTCTGACAACGCGCGGCCCCGGCGGGCACACGCGTGTGCGGGATCACCCGCCCCGCTGCCGCGGCCCTCCCGAGAGCCCCCGTTCAGGGATCTGGCCACGGGAGGGGTCCCGTGGGCTCGGTGGCACGGGTGACGTGGGGACGTGGAGGGGCCAGACCCCTCTGGGATGGGGCTGAGGATGCTCCAGCCCAGCGGAAGAGATGGCGATGTCTGATCCTGCCCCATGGGGACCAATCCTGCCCCTTTAGGTCCCATCCCATTCTGCCAGGTCCTGTCCTGCCACGTAGGGTCTCATCCTGCCCCTTTAGGTCCCATCCTGTCCTGCAGGGCCCCAGCTGGGTCTCCAGGTCCTGCCACATGGGATCCTATCCTGCCCCACAGGGTTCAATCCTGCCCTGCAGGGTCCCATCTTCCCCCACAGGGTCTGATCCTGCCCCACAGAGTCTAGTCCTGCTTTCCAGGGGCCCATCCTGCCCTGTAGGAAACAATCCTGCCCTATAGGGTCCAATCCTGCCTCATAGGTTCCCATCCTGTGCTGCAGGATCCTGTCCTGCCATGTAGGGTCTCATCCTGCCTCAATGGGTCCCATCCTGTCCTGCACGGTCCAATCCTACTCTGCAGGGTCCTACCCTACCACACAGGGACCGATCCTGACCCGTTGGGTCCCATCCTGTCCCATCAGGTCCCATGCAGTCCTGCAGGGTCTGACGTGGCCCTGGAGGGTCCGATTCTGCCCCGGGGGGCGGCGCAGACTGGGGGAGGCAGCCGGAGGCAGGGCAGTGCTGGGGATGGACACTTGCCGCGTGCCAAACGGCAGAGCTGGGAGTTAAAAATACCCATGGGGGCCCTGCTGACGGAAGTGGAGGTGTCGGCACCGGCTGCTCGGGGCTGGGGGGGGCCATGCTCGGGTGTCCCGGCTCCCCCCGGGGACCCTCCTACCCAGCATCGGGACCCCACCAAAGTGGGTGGCATCATCTGCTGCTGGGTCCCCACCACGCAGAGCCGGGCACCCAGAAACACCGGACAGGAGGAGCATCACCGGCACCCATCCTGCAGTGGGCACACCCAGCCCGGTGGGCGCCCACCGCCACYGCGGCAGCATGGCGAGGGGCCTTTGGGAAATGCAAAGTGACAAATGACGCCCCGTGCGCGTTAATTGATGTGACGCGGGGCTGACACCGCGGTCACACCCGGGGCCGGCATGCGGGAAGAG
This sequence comes from Phoebastria nigripes, assembly GCA_035582835.1. Taxonomy (NCBI): domain Eukaryota; kingdom Metazoa; phylum Chordata; class Aves; order Procellariiformes; family Diomedeidae; genus Phoebastria; species Phoebastria nigripes. The sequence continues at coordinate 254,822 of JAYKAV010003465.1, forward strand.
AAAAAAAAATAATAAATCCAATCAAATGTTAAAAATAGGTCAGGGGGAAGGAGCCGGAGCCGGTTTAATTTCAGCCGCCGGTTAAAAGGAGCCGCCCGCGGGTCCAGCCGTCGCGGTGAGAGCCTGAACGGCGGTGGGGGGAGCTGAAAATGAGGGAGGGGTGTGATGGAGGTGGAAGGGGATGGGATGTGCTGTTGCCATCGCACAGCTCTGCCAGGGCGGTGGGACCCCAGCCCCAAATCCCACCTGCCCGAAGCCTGGCTCGTCCAAAGCGCCAGGGCTCTGCATCAGACCAGAATGCTCCTGCTAGCACAAGCGGGGCCAGATTTGTCCCCAAAATGCCACTTTCCCAGCCCTGAGCCACCCCGCAGGCGCTGGAGGGCTTTTGGGGGGACCCTGAGGTTTCTCATGGGGGGGTTCAGGGCAGGATTGCAGCAGGGACCTGGGGGCTGTGCTCCCCGTAAGGGTGGCCCGGTGCCCGGGGTGGCCTCACGCTGGCAGCGGCCGTGTCCACCGTCCCGGCAGGTCACGGGGAGTTCAGGCTGTCGGTGCGGGTGTTGATGGCCCCCGGGCGCCTGCCTGGTGCTGGATTTTGGGCCACCGGCCAGAGCGGGGCTGCCAGCAGGTTGTGGCCATCATGGCCCCATGTGTCCCCACGGCTGCAGCGAGAGCCAGGACCTGCAGCAAGAGCTCAGGTGCAGCTCCCTGGGGGCACGTCTGCCATGGGGCCACCACCATGGCTGGCCACCACCGTGCTGTCCCCGAGAGCCTCACAGAGACCGGGGCACATGTTTTCTGTCCCTCCTTCCACTGCATCCCCAGTGCTCCCTGCATCACGGAACATCACCCCCTGCATCCCACCCCCTGCATCCCACCCCAGTGGCAACTGGGGACAGGGGACGCCAGGGCACAGGGGGATTTGGGGGGGGTGGTGTGGTGTGGTGTGTGTGTTTGTCTTCCACTAGACCCCCCCACCTTAGATGCTCGATCCGGGTGACCCTGAGTTTAACCCCACTTATGGCGCCGGCAGACGCTGTCCCCGACGCAGATGGGTTGTGACAGCCAAGAAGTCCCCCCCGGCGGGCGCTGGCGAGGCGCTGGCCGCGGCAGGGGGGGGCGCAAGGCCCATGTCACGGCGCGTTGGCTCCGTCACCTCCCCGCAGCGAGATGGCGGGTCCCGCGTGCGAGGCTGGGGCCGGGCCGGCAGCCTGTGGGTCCCTGGGGGGCCCGGTGGCACTTGTCTCTCCGCAGCATCCGTGATGGCGCTGGGCACATGGCAGCCGGGGCTGCGTCTCCCCCCTGCTGTCATTTGAGGCCGCGGCCCCCCTGATGGTTGGGAACGGGGAGGGTTCACCGCAGATGGATGCTAAAGAGCCGATCCCATCACGGGGACGAGGAAGGACACTGGGGTGGCTTGGCCAGGAGGGGACATGCCACATCTTCCCCAGGGTGGCAGGGTTGGCACATCCCGGGCGTGAAGGGCAGGAGGTCCCCGGGGACTGCGGGAGCCACCACCGCTCCCCCCGAGGCTGCGGGGAGCCGGGGCTGGGGAGGGCGAGGCACGTGCGAAAACCTTCTCTCTCTCCAGGAAGAGCATCTGCGAAAGGTCAGGCAGCTGCCGGCACACGTGTGGGAAGGGGACCAGCAGTGAGCAGTGCCGCAACCAGAGCTGGAGCCGGCAGGGGAGCGACAGGCAGCTGCTGCCTGCAGGGCAGGAGAGCCGGGCACCCTGGGGCGATGCGGGCATCCCGGGGTGATGCAGGGACCAGACCCCCAGGCTGGATGCAGGCACCCCAGGGTGATGCAGGGACCAAGCACCCCAGGTGGATGCAGGCACCCCAGGGTGATGTGGGCACCCAGGGTGATGTTGGCACCGGGTACCCAGCCTGGATGCAGGCACCCCAGGGTGATGTGGGCACCCGGGGTGATGTTGGCACCGGGTACCCAGCCTGGATGCAGGCACCCCAGGGTGATGTGGGCACCCGGGGTGATGCTCGCACCAGGTACCCAGCCTGGACACAGGCAGCCAGGGCTGATGCAGGGACCAGGCACCCAGCTGGATGCAGGTACCCAGGGTGATGCGAGCACCCTGGGGTGATGTGGGCACCCCAGGGCAATGTGGGTACCGGGCACCCCTGGGAAGGGGCCGAGCTGAGAAGCCAAAGTGCAGCAGCCTTGAGTCCTTTGCAGAAGACGTGGGCCGAGAGCCAAGGCCGTGGCCGCCGCTGCAGCCACCGGTCATGCTGCCTCCACCCACGGGGCCGAAGGGCTTCTCCCCAAGGGTGTGGGCAAAGCCCCCCGCGCCGGCCGGGGTCCCTTCCCCCGGCCGGGCAGCCCCTCCATTTCTTATAAACGCCTCTGGCAATGCTCCACCGTGACATGGCAGCTCTGGGGCTTGTGGTTAAACCCCAGGGCTCCGGCTTTGACTCACACCGGATCCGTGGCAGAGAGGGGCCTTTCGGCGCCCACGGCTGGAAAGAAACGCTCACCCAGGCAGGAGCGCCGGGCGCTTCCTCGCAGCGCCGTTTCCTATAAACCCCGACGGAGGGGACCTGGGCCAAGCTGCCACCGCAGCCCCCGAGCCGAGCCAACCTGCCACCGGAGCCCTCCTGGAGCCACGGGCATCCCTCCAGCCCAATTTGGGGGGATCAGCTTGTGCACGCGGGTGATCCCCATGACCGCACAGAGCCCTTCGGTGGGCAAAGTTGAAAGGAGTGAGAAACACCCAGGGCAAGACATCAGCACAACCCTTACTAGACAACAGAGAATCCCCTTCACGGCACACGCAGCTGGGGACGCCAGGTCTGGCTGTCACCACTGTCCTCCCTGCTTGGAGGGTGTTCCCTCCCGGAACACCCAGCAATGGGGCAGGAGCATCCCTGGTCCCCGTCCCCGCCGTGCTGCAGGACCCAGCTGCGGGAGAAAGCGGGACCTGAGCAGCGAGAATTGTTTCATTTTTCCCCTAAATGATAGAAACGCCGAGAAAAGAAAAAAAACCCCAAAAGCCTGCTGGAAAAAGAAACCTTTCAATCAGCCCAAAATAAGAGGGGTTTTTTGCCGGGAAAAAAAAAAAAAAAGAGTAAGTTGCCGCATAGGAAACGGCGAGGTGCGACCTGCTGCGAGGGGACGGGGACGCCGGGGGATGCGGGCACGGAGCCAGGMGTGCTGCAGTGTGTCCCACCATGGGGGGGGACACAGCCCCGGGGTGGGAAGGGGGCTGCCCGCACATGGGCAGCGCTGGGGGACGATGCTCCTGTGCAGGGGCTGTGACATCCCCAGCGTTTCGGGGGACGATCCCCTCCAGGGATGCTCCYGCTGCCCTTGGGACATGCTGGAGGAGATGGACCCCAGCCCCTGCCACCGCGGGAAGCCCCCCGCAGCCCAGCCCTCTCACAGCTGAGGCAGGACTGGCCTGTCCCTTGTCACCACAGCCGGCACAGCCAGGCCACAGCAGGGACCTGGTGGGTCCAGCCAGATGCCTGACCCCCACCGACAGCCCCTGAGCCCCAACGTGGGTCCTCCCACCCCCTGCTGCTAGCGGGATCCCCATACCAGACCCCTGGGCACGGCCACCGCCTCATCCCGGTCCCCAGCCGCTGCTGCGGGGAGCGGGGTGCGATGCCTGCGGCAGCGGAGGGATGCTCCCGGCCACCCGCTCCCCTACCCTGAGCCATGGGGACAGCAGGGCCATGTCCCCCCCCCAGCACCCTTGGGGCAGGGCAGCTGCAGAGACGCTCTGGAGTGGGTTTGGGGACCAGGACTGCAGCAGGGGGGGTGCCACGCATGGGTGGCATCGCGGCACCCTGCRCCCTGCAAGGTGGTCAGGCACCCTGGGGTGCACCGGCCCCCGGGAGCACCCGGTTCAGCCCTGGGCGGGCGCCCCAGGCGAAAGCCCTGCAGCCCCAGGGGGTGAGGGTGAGACCAAAACCACAACCCAGCGCTGTGGTTTGCAGCTCCCTCCTGCGAGGTGCCGAGGAGGCGGCAGCACCCGGGGGCGTCGGAGGAAACGGGGCCACACACGCCCCTCCCCGGCAGCCCCGCTTGCCCTGCACACCGGGCAGTGGAGCCGCAGTGGGGTGGGCAAGGGAAACTGAGGCACGGGGGTGCGGGAGGCATCGGTGGGGACCGGTCCCTCTTGCAGCGGGGATGGCTCAGGGTTTCCCCACACAGAGAGGGGCTGAGGCGGGATGGTCCTCACGGGTGAAGGTGGGGGTGCAGGGGGGGTGATGTGCCCGCATCCTGCTCACGGGCCGTGGCACGCTGCTTGGCCCCGCGACTGCGGGCACAGCCGCCAGGCACCAGGCCTTGTGCCCCCCGTGAGCATGCGCATCCCAGGGCCCCCGCCAGCCCTTCGTCCCCCCCAGCACCATGCAAGGGCAGAGGAGCGGGGGCAGCGGGGCAGCCCCCAAGGCAGCAGCTTCGCAGGCGAACGCCCCAAACCCGGAGTGCCGGGACCCCCAAACTCACATGAGCATCATGCACTCGGGACGGGGACGCATCTGCCCCGGGTGACACATGACCCAGAGCCGCCTGGCTCTTCCCACGCAGCCAAGGAGCCACAGGTATTTTGGGGGGGGGCTGGGGGTCCGCATGCTCCTGGGGGAGCCCAGCAGCCTCCTGACTCAGTGGCAGCCGCCCCCGGAGGAAAGCGGCGCTGAGTCGGCAGTGTTATGAGTAACGGCACCCGCCGTTTGACATTTATCACGTGATTTCAAAAAAAGAGAGAGAAGACAGGGGGGAGAGTGGGTGGCGGGAGAGGGTGGGGGCCAGGCACCCCCTGCCCACCGCCGGGCCTCCCACTCTGGCCCCATCCCGGTGCATTTCCAGTCCAAACTGGTGGACGGGCGGAGAAGGAGCCTGGCCGCCCTCGATGCCGCTGCAGGTGCGGATCAGGCCTCGTCCCCAGGTGGGTGCAACCCCCCCCCCACCCAGTTTGCTCTTTTTGGGACCCTTCCCTGCAACATCCTGTCCCCATGGGGGTCACCGCGTCCCCCTTGGCTCAGCCCCCTCGCTCCCTTGCTGCCCGGCCCCACAGGGCTGCCGGTGCCCGGCCGGGGGGCCGGATCCGGCTCAGCCCTGGGCAGGGGCTGCTCTTCCTCCCCCTCCCCTGCCAGATGCAGAGATCAGCTTGTGATAACGCCCGCTGCTGCGCCGCTTCACCGGCGGCACGGAGCCTATCTCCTTCACACCATCATCCCGCAGCCTGCCGTGCCGCAGCGGCTGGGAACCGGCTCTGCGCCCTGCTCAGGGCCATGCTTGGGGAGCCAGGACAGAGCCCCCTCCACCTCCTGCAGCTTCCCCCAGGCAGAGAGGCCAGAGAACAGTCACAACTCATCACATCGATGCTCCCAGCCAGAGCCAGGGCAGGCAGGGGCTGGGATTTCTCAAGAGCAGCCGAGTTTAAGGGTGTCTCAGTGCTGAGGTCATGCACCCGCATCCCCACAGGGTGCAAAATCAGCCGAGGGCCCCACGGGGCAGCCCCTGACCCTCAGCCCGCAGGCAGGGAGGCTGTAGGCCCTACAATAACATGGAGGAGCGGGTCTCAGAGGTGCTGCCAGAGTGGTGGTACCCATGGTGGGAGGGATGGGGCTTCCTGGTGCACGGGGCAGACCCTTCCCCCAGGTTAACCAGGAGCACCCTCACCTTGGCCATCACCCCCCTGGACCCCGAGCCCTGCAGGGTCCCCCTCGCCTCGGCCGGTTTGCTGGCACTGTTAGGAGCGAGGAGCAGCAGTCCTTAACGAGGCCGATCGCGAGCAGGCGACGGAGGCACGAAGCCCGGCTGCCCTCCCCGACCTCCACGTGCCGCCGCTGGGGATGCTTGACGACCATCACCCTGGTGTCATGCCCAAGGGCATCCCCTCCCTTTGCAGCCCCAACTCCGGCTTCGGGCTCCCTCCGGCGCTGCCCCACTCAGCGTTTTGCTTACCCAGCACCTCGCGGGCTGTTTGCTTCCTCTGCGGTCCCAGTCCTGCCACCTTCGGGGCCGCACGCTCTTCCCCATGGCGCTTTGCTCGCCCATCGGCTCCTCCCGGGGTTTGGCGTAGCCCCTCTGCTCCCCTCTCCCAAATAATGGGGAAGGGCAGGGCTGCTCCACGCCGGGGTCCCTTTTATCCCCCATGTGTCACCCCAGGGACATTCAGCATCATGAGGGTGAGCGGCTCGGGGCCCTGCCATCGTGCCACGAGCACTGAGGATGAGCCGAGCCCAGCACCCGTGCTGGCATCATTGCAACCACAATCCCCTCCGTGCCCACCCCACAGCCCCCCAGGCATGGGACAAGCTCCGGGGGGGGATGTCCCCAGCTTCAAGGGGACCCCAAAGATGCCGGTCTGGCCACATGCCAGCGCTGGCACCATGGGGCCGGGGTTTGGCCGTGCCCCCGCTGTTACCCSCAGGGCTGGCGATGGTTTTTGTTTTGCTTTTGATTGTCCCATTTCTTGCCGCCTGCCAGGCCAGTAAACCCAAAATGTGCCGCTGTGCCGGGAACGGGGCCACGGGTGCAGGTTACCCACAACGGGCACCCTGAACCCTGCCACCCCCGTGGCCGCCCCGCTGAGCCCTGGCGACACGAGTTGGCTCTGCCGGGGCTGGATGTGCCAGCAGCAGGCTCATACCCTGCCCCATCCCCAGCCCCGGGGGGCACCTGCAGCCCGGCCCCCCCCTACCCCCCCGGGGACCCAAAGAGAGGAGATGGTTTCAGCCCCCCACAGCGTTTTGGGCACTGGAAAGGTTTTATTGGAGTGGGCGGCGTTGCAGAGAGCGCGGGTCCCTCCGCCCGGGGGTCCCGGTGCAGTGGGGGGGGCCGCACCCGGCCGAGCCCCTGGGGGTGCGTGCCGTGGCACGGGGGGGGAGACATGCAGCGTGGAGCAGCTCGGCGGGGGGGGACAGTGCTGTGGACCCCCCCTCTCCCGGCGGCTTT
>JAYKAV010003465.1:280627-304729 GCA_035582835.1 Phoebastria nigripes
TTTATTTCTATTCCCTCTAACGCAAGAGTTTTGTTTTTCCCCCATTTCTACATTCACAGTTGAACAATATTAAGGAAGGAAAGGCGCTTTGATGAAACGAGATCATGAAAAGCGTCACTCAGAACGGGAGCTCTGAACATTCGTCAGTGTTTCCCTAAAATAAAAAGCCCTAAAGAGCGACTTTCCTTTTTTTTTTTTTCTTTTTTTTTTTTTTCCTCTTTTCTTTTTTACATCTCTTATGCTGCATCAGTAGACTGAACTTCGGTTAGTTTATGAAATGCAACAGCTAACCCTTTTTTTTGGGAAAAGATAAACTGCAATGACTTGAAGTTGAGAATGTGGATACCGCCTCATTCACACACACTCACTCCTAGACTGAAAATCCTTCACCCCCTCCTTTTATCCCATGCACCGACAGCATCGTGCGGCAAAGGTTACAGCAGGCGGCTGGAGACCCAGGCTCCATCTCCCTCCAGCAGCCAAAGCCAGACCTCAGACAAAGAGCACCACAGTTGAACCCAGTTTCCTCTCCTCCAAACCGGCCGTTCCCCTTCTGCGCCGGCCACGACAGAGAAGCTAGTCCTGGTCTGTCGGAAGAAGAGACTTGCTCGTTACTTGGACAGAAATCGGTCGTTCTCTCTTCCCGAAGATGGCCGATGCCAGGTTTTCTACGCATGTCAGTGCTCAGCTYGCTAACAGCGCTGCTGCTGTTGCTGTGGCGGGATTTTCAATGTGGTGTGTTTCAAGCCTCACTCACTCATCCTCTCATTCCCAAACATTCAGCATCCGTGCACACTCCTCACTTCCGGGTTTTTTCAAAAGATTGGAGATTTCCAGTGGGGGTCTCAGGTGTCATCCCAATGGTAACAGATCTGCAAGCAAAAAGGGTCCATCAAAGAAAACCCCCAACACCACAAAACCCCACATTCAGGAGATAAAACTAGCAGTAAGTAGAAAAAATTGACTAAAAGAGAAATACTTCTCAAGGTGGAGTGACAAAGCTGTAACAGACTTATTCTCCCAAATGCAGATACACCATCATGCCCCTCTCTACAATCTGCTCCTTTTAAAAGGCGCTTCAGTAGAATCATAGACTCACAGAATATCTCAGGTTGGAAGGGAGCCACAAGGATCATCGAGTCCAACTCCCTGCTCCTCGCAGGACTACCTAAAACTAAACCATATGCCTAAGAGCATCGTCCAGACGCTCCCTGAACTCCGAGCAGGACTGAGGAGTCAATGGGCTTCAATTATACTGCATTTGGAGACGCACAGGATCGTCCCCGACTAGCAAGGGTGATGCATTTCACAACGCCAGAAGCCCTCCAGTCTGCATCTGGTCTTGTGAAAGACAAGCAGTTCACCCTGTTTCTCGGTTTGTATTTGTTCTGATATACAAGACCACAGATGGGGCTTGTTTACAGAAAAATAAATGATAAACAACCTTCTAGAGAACAAGGCTTTTGTGAAGCATCACTTTCAGACTCAGGAGTTTCGCCAATTTCATAATTATGCAACATGAAAAGGAGGTGGGTGTAATCCCTTACCAAGCTTGATTCTTCAGTTTTCTCAGTTCTTTAGTCGCCCAGGTAGCAAGGGTTTTTGTTTTGTTCGTCTTGGATCTTCTTCCTTCAGTTAGCAGTTCATGTATCATGGGTCTAGCTTCTACTAATTTCAGTACATCTTTTCCAAATGCTGTACACAAATCCCTGAAGAAGAAAGAGAGGCTTTGAGGCTGAGTGCCACAAACAGATGTGCCAGTACCACTCTGATCAGCTCTTGCTAGCAAAGAGAAATCTGACTCACAGCTAATGTCCTTTTTAAAATGCTGCATATGGTCACTAATTTCAGCAGGAGAAGAGCTGAACAGTTTTCTGAAATTGTGACTAACCGGAGACATTCAGTCTCCTGTCCAAAGCCTGATCTCCCCGATGTTCCCATCAGCTCTCCCTAAATGCAATAGAAAAGATTAAAACACCCTGACCAGAGTTCCTCCGTACCCAGGAAATTGAGGGTGGGGTGTTTTGTTTTTAAGCCCAGGTCATCCTTGAAAAATCCTAGATCTGGAATTTCTGTAATACACATCCAACTTTCACTTCTCCCTACCGGTTTTCACCCTGTCAGTTAAAGGACCTCACCTGCGTAACCACTTCACACCTTGGGTTAAACACCCAACGCTAGACTGTAAAAACCCAGAACTGATGTTAAATACTTCAGACAGTCGTAAAAATGCAGCTTCAAATATTAAGACTGTTGTACAAAGATTTCTATCTATCTAATGAGTGTGCTGTCAGTTGAAATAGGATCGGGATGCTTACCCTATCAGTCCAGCAGCACATGCCACTACTCCATCGGTGTGATCCTCATCTCCGGCAATGTGGTCAATGTAAGACAGAATAAATTCTACTCTGGGCTGCACCAGCATCACATCCGCTGAAAGAAAACAGCTTTATTATAGCAGGGTGAAACACAGTTCATGTTTAATAGTCTGTCCTTTAAAAGGGATTCCAGCGTACCCCCCCAGACAGCCAGAATTCAACCCCAGAAGAGCTCTCTGAGATAGGGAGGGGAAAAACTGCCAGAGGAAGAGGAACCATAGTGAAGGGCTCTAAACCCACTCCCTGCTCATGGCAGCAGAGCGTTCACCCCCATGCAGACCGGAATGAACAAGGATATGCCCATGGACGTGACAACAACCGTGAAACAGCTTGTCCAAGCAGACTTCTTCCTATCTCCCTTTGTCATTTCAGGCACAGAAACACCACAGCAGGACAGAGTACTCACGGTGCACGTTTTCTTGGTCTCCCTTCAATCCTTGGATGATGCCAGTGTAAGCTTCCAGGCAGCCCTCCCTCAACTCATTCAGGTAATCCACCATGTCATAGTCAGACTGGAAAGGCAACAGGAAAGCACACTTCAGCAATGTCCCTGATGACGTGTGCACAGCCCTTACTCGTTTATGATTTTAATGAAGGAACTGGAGTGTGCACCATCGGCTTACCTTATCAACCTGTGCTTGGGAAGCCTGCTGGAGGGTATTCAGTACGACATCTAGGTACTTCTTAAATTCTCCTCCAATGGCAAGGGCAATATCGCCAAACACTGAGAGAATCTGAGGCTTCACAGACCTATGAACGTTTTCATTCTGGAAGAGATTTCAGTACCATTACATTCAGTTGCACTTCTTTTTAAGGGGGGAGGAGCTAATAAATTGAGACATTTACTTGAAATGTAAAACCTTACCCCCAATAAATTTGGATTCCATTCAAAGAGTAAGCAAGATAGTTGTCAAACACGAGATCTTCAGAGCATGCCTAACACTTCTGCTTCTCCCACCTCCCACTTTCTTCTCAGCAAGCAAGCCAACTGTTACTAACTGGCTAATGAGAAGGTAAACACTCACCCCCAAGTTCTCCAAGAGCAGCTGCATAACCTCATCACAAAAAGGCAAGATGTTGGATTGCAGGGCTCTGCATAAGTCACCAACTAGGCCCACTGCAGCCAGACAAACCTGCAAATAGAACAGCAAGTAAGACACCCACCCAGTGAGTCAGTCTTCCACACTCTATTCTTACAGCTTCAGCTTATTAAAGCACTAAGTTGTTGTGAGAGTCTGCAGCCATTAAACCACCAAGAATAACGACCCTCATATAGCAGCTGATGAGTCCCTGCTTCGTTAACCATTTATATCACAGAGCTGCAAAGAGCTGAGCTTGCTTCACCAAGGGGGAGGGCAAGAGATCCAGATGCCAACAAAGTGACAGGTACTTGGTCTGAACAAACGCTACCAAATTCAGCAGCCGGGTGGTCTAAACATCCACCCCACGGTGAGTACCATGACTTGACCTTCTAATGGAAATTCACAGCCAGTAGCAACCTCTTTCCTCATCAAGGCCAACTAATATGCAGCCACTGTGAAAACACAGGTGTCAAGTCAATGAAGGCCTTCTGCTGAATTAAATAGAAGAGAGTCTAAATTTGTGCATGCAACCAGTAATTAGAGAAAAGTCTATGGGACTCCAATTTTGGTTTCATCACCAGAAGCTGTGGTATTTTACAGATGCACACCTGCTGAACTCAGCATCTGTGAGCAGATGAGAATTTAGAGATTGTGAACACAGGGCTGCCTGGTTTGACCTCTACCTGGTACTCAGCATAGTTCTTCAGTCCAATGCCAAGGAACGGTTTGAAGGCATCCATGTACTTCAGAAACTCTCCACCTAAGACTGTGCATGGAAAATATTCTCGTTAGAAAAAAATCCCAACCTATGACGTGTTTGCTGGAGTTCAACAAAACAGAAACCCACCATTATATTCCACCCAAAACCAGTACCTGTATGTTCCACAGAAGCACAACAAATCAATTCTCACACAAAAACTGAGCATCAGTGAAATATGTCGATCTGGACTAAACTGAGATTTGAAAAAGCTCAGTTGTTTGCAGGCCTTTGAAGACAGACAACCCCCTCCTGTGCTCAGAAAGGATGTCGAGATCTTTCTGACTGAGCAGACCCATCAGAGGGAGAGGGACATGGCGGCACGCTTCCGACAGGGTTCAGCACAGTTACATTGCTTTGCATCAGCTGAAAACTCTATGCACCTTTTCRCATCACTTTACTGCCATAACAGCTGTTAACGTCTTCATTTTGGAAACAGCTGCTCAACCTCTTCAGAGCCGTGCGGTTCAAGTTTGTTTATATTTAAGCAATATTTGAAGCAAAATATTTCTGCTCTTCTCCACTAACTCCTACCTTCCCCAAGTCACTTGCATTACTAAGACCGTGCATACAGACTTATCTGTCCAAAAGTGAAAAGGCCTTTGTCCCAAGAGGATACACACTTTCATTTTTACTTGCTGGTTAGCTTGCAGTGATTCCACTCAACCTTCTCATTCACTTCCCAGCTTCCTCAGGCATTTCCAGCAAACATTCCCAAGAGCAGTCAGAGGGGTACGCACCAAAGACCTGCCCTCCAAAACACGCTAGTGTCAGAAGGGGCTACTCCAAAAAGCCAAAACTAACTCTGCTGCACTTACAAGGTGTCCTGTGTTCTCAGGGCAATCAGGCATGTACTTCTACTAGAAATAGGTCCTGTCACCTGCTCAGACCCTCAACAGGCTAGCCAGGATAACAGCCTCAGGAAAAAGGGAAGACCCAAACTTACAAACCGATCTCCCTGAAGACCCATTTCCAAACCACGTGTGGCTTTTACTGGAGATAAGGCAGGGGTGTCAGGCAATGAGGTTACACATAGACTTTCAACAGCACCTCAACTTTCACACTTATACGTAGCATTTGACAACAGAGTGTGTTCCTAGAGCTCCAGATGATGCCACAGCCACCACCTTCTAAACCTGAACCATGAAGCTCAAACTGCCTGGAATACCACAACCCAAATTTTATTTTACTTCACCCATTCTGACCCACCCTAACGCTGATCTTTGCCACCGTGATTTCTTTTAAACAAGAACAATGACTGGAAATCCACCACTGACAAAACTCCACAAAACAACCACAGGTCACAGGCAGCGGCGAGTATGAATCATTAAGATAACGTTACATCTGTCCTGCAGCAGCACGAAGAGACTGGGTTCCCATTGCACTGGGCACTGTACAAAGTAGCACTAGGGGTTTCTTTTTCTGGCAGAATTTGCATTGTAGCTATGTTATTAACGGAAAACAAACCATCCATTCATGAAACACAATCTAGCGTAACCAGTCTCAGAGCTTCACAGATAGATGTGGTGAGATGTGTGGTCAAAACCATACCTCAAGCAAAACCAGGAACTAATAATGTTTTTTGCCATATAGTTAAAAAGAGAAGGAAGCAAACCAGTCTGTCCCAGCTCTGCCTCCCCCCAAACACAACCCTGCTCTGCAGCACAAGACTGACCTTCTACCAGGGTGCTGACTGCCATCAAGGCATCCTCCTGCACGCCCCCCGAGCCCGCCGTGCTCTGGAACATTCTCAGCAGAGATGCCATCACCACGTCGGAAATCTGCAAAGCATCCTGGTGCTGGACCTTCCGGAGGACGTTCTGGGTGGGAATGGAGAAAGAGATTGTAATTGCTTCCATCTATGCAAGGCTGAATCGTGCCTTTACATCTCCTGCGCTAGCTCCCAACACTCGTGACCACATAGGGCTGCTGAAAAGGAAGCTGCCGTTTGAACTCTGTTGCTGCAAAAATATGCTTTGTCAGTGCAAGTGCAAAGTCCCATTCATTTTAGCTGCATTCAATTTTCCAGCTACAGAAAAAGCTGAATTTACCTTTCCTGCTGCATAGGCTATTCTCTGGGCTTTCCATTTGTAAGCTGGCATTAAATGTGACCAGCCCAAATTTGGCCCTATAAAAAAAAGCCCTTTTCCATCACAGCAATGTGACTGCAATCTCTTACTGCCAAGTATGGGTTGCACGTAAGCGTTGCTTCTAAACCACAGAATTAAACTTCAGAAATATGACATAAGAATGTCCTTACTGCTAACTGCAGTCAAACCTCTCCTACCCAGGATGAACAGAGAATAAATTAACATCCAACCAATGCAAAACAGGTTTACAGGAACATGTTTAGTACTGAGGTGTCTGAAAAGCAAAATTGATTTCCAGAGAGAGCAGAGGCAGCCTTACACACAAGCAGAGCAGGCTGGTGAGTGCACATGTGCTCTGTGTTATCCAGCACATTACAGTGAGCAGAAGGGCCAAGGAAACACCCCAGATAAATACCTGAGCTTAACCTATGCTCTGCTCCTACTGTACAGTTCTGACCATCCCTTTCAGCATGTGAACTACAGAACACAGCTTTGATGTATCCTTATTTAAAATAAATTCGCATTTCCTACGAAAAGAGAAAGACTGATTCCTTAACCTGCAGAGGAAAACAATTATTTCAAGTCTGATTCTTCAAACTGAGTCACTCCAGAGAGATTGACTTTGTTTAAATAATTGGTCTTGATTTTCTCGCTCCATTTAAATATTAAGAAATGTTTTTCCTCTGCTGGATGTTCATAACTGTATTTCCAGCAGAAGAGAAAAAGTATGTAACAAAGTAGTGTATCTGACTATGTAACGCAGAAAATAATCTCCCTGCTGATTTTTACTTAGTGGTATTTAAGTGTCTGCTGCAACTACTGTAAATACTTAAAGTTCAGATTTTGCGATAATGAAGAAACACATGTTTACAAATTAAAACTAGCAGTTTAATTCCACCAGTGCACTACACTTCCCACAGGCAAAGGTGCCCCGAAAGAGATCAGTGATCACACTGTGCCAAAAGGAGAGATTAATGGGGAGACTTCAGTATCTAGAAAGCCCACCATAAGGACAGATTATTCCCATCTACCYATTATTTGAAAAATTGCCCTAAAAATTGGAGAGTGAAAGTAACAGCTGATGCTATGGGCTTTTGAACAAGAAGGATGAAGTTAACRATTTCTCAAAATAACCTGGAGACAACACCCAGGAGACCTCCTAACCTCGCTTAAGAGAACGGGAAGCAAAAACCGATAGAAACAGGCTGTTACCTGTGGGCGAGGAAAAGGCTCCCTTGGCTAATAGGAATGGAAGAAACAAACTGCAGAGAACAGGTAACACCACCCAACAAAGGAATAAATCTGAGTAGAGATACTCTGCTCTGCTTTTATTTCAGATTACATAGTACTCTGTTACACCTCCAGAAGAAAACACTCCTTTCTTCTGAGCTGCACAGAACTGCGTTGATGCTGAATTAGAGAGTCTATTATAGAGTTCTAAAGCAGCGCCTTGTAACTGTTAATAAGCTAGGCATGACAGCACAGTATCACCCTTCCTGCAGTGCAAACAGGAAAGCTTCAATATCAAATACCACATATTTCAGAAGGATGGCCTGATGAATCTCCTGAGCAGTTTTTGGGGAAAAAGTGGCTGTTTTCAGTGGACTTTGTAGGAGTAAGCAAGGAACTGAAATGCGCTAGTACTCCAAGTCACACGGGCTGTTCATTACCAGATGTTTAATTTCAAGGACACYCAGTGCATTTTAATTAGTGCCATTTTAAATAAGAACACCAACCACAAGAGGCAGATGAACGAATTAAAGCTGTTATGGAGTTTTTTTGTCTGTGCCAACCAAAGCGATTGTTCAGCCTGTAGCCAACATAAGAGCCAATCTGAAAGCATATAGAACCTTTAACATGCCACATACAGTGTTCTTTATTCATATTGCCCTAAATTTTATAAGTCGTACTCTACTGAAGCTTTCTGAACCTTGTATCACCTCCCACATGTCAGCTGGGACACAAGATCCCATTTCCTCATTCAGATCTTATCAACAGGACCAAGCCTGCATCCTCAGGGGCACAGAAATGTCTCTAAAACCACCCCTTTCCCATAACCACAAACACAGGAGACAGGAACTTACCTGTAGAGTAGCACAAAGAAGAGACTGAAGATCATTGAACTGGATTCTGTCGGAAGTGCTCTGGATATGAGACTGAAAAAGAACAAAACCCAACACGTGAAAAGCCTGCATCGCAGTCCATGCAAACCCAGCGGATTTTGACAGCATGACGAGTTCCAGAAATTCAATTTTAAATATTTGTTTCTCCAAATTCAAGACACGAGATACTGTTCAGAAGCTTAATATATCGACCTATCTATAAAAAAAATAAAAACACATTATACCGTAATATATGCAGTCAGCAACAAAACTCATTTTTCTACACCAGATGAAGCCACAGCACAACAGCAACATCACACCTACTTAGTTTCCTTAAACCCCTTACCGAAATGGGGGTTTAAAACTCGGGTTTACCTACCTCCATCTGCAGCACTTGCTGAAGTCGTTCCATGATGACCAGAGTTGTCTTTTGGACAGCAGGGTAACAGTCCTTGGCACTGTTTTTCACTATTTCCATCAGAGATTCATATGCAGAACTTCTCAAGTTATTCTGGTGTCCATCAGGCCTGTAACAGAAGGAATGTATTTGCAGCTCCCAGTGCTCAGGCTTGCTTAGAAACAGACTTTTTTTTTAGTAAATCGGTAACAGCTAAAATTTCAGTGTTGTGACAAGCAGAAGCACTTGCATTCCTGTATTCCAAGACTTGAAAGTAAATGAAATTTGTGAAGCCACTTTTGGAACATTTTTTCATTCGCTATTAATAATGACTTCCAGTATCTTCAGTCACCGGCAGCAAGTACAGGAGCAGAAAAAGCCTCAAACCCACATCTTCCAGTGTGCCATTAATCTGCCTGGGAAGAGATGGTCTCAAGAGGTGAGCAGCACACATTACTAGCTCTCTAACATCCTTCCGTGATGTTGGCTGAGGGTGTTAAATTTGAAATAAAGACAGCTGAGATCTATGCTAAGATGACTGATGGACTTCAGAGCCTTGAGCTAGACACTACACTTCTGGTTGGATGTAAATTAGACAGGAGGAGTTTAGGCTTTGAACCGTTCAGACAGGGACACCATTTAAGAAGTAGTCCTGCAGCAAAAGGCTTCAGACTGAACCAATCCAAGGACTGAACTCTAAGCTGTCAAGATTTATGCGACCTTCAAGGCAGAATACAACTTTAGCATTATCCTTATTTTTGCATCTGCAGAACCGAGGAAATATTATGCCTTGTCTATTTATATTTCAACTTAGTTGGGAAAAGGACAGTATCTAGCCTAAGTCAGTCCTCAGCTCTTCTGGGAGTACCTGGTGCTAATGTAAATGGATGTAACACTACAGCAACAACCACAGCATAAAACAATCACAGTAAAACGAACTGTACAATACACACAGATTTCTAATTATCTCTTGCTGCAATCCTGATTACTCAGTGGCCTTGTAGCCAACCTTGAAGAGTCTTATCGCTACTGTACAAAGATGTGCACAGCCTTAAACTGCGCTCGGAAACTTCAAAGTAAAACACAGAAGAGGCACTCTTGGAGGAAACCCCAGACTTACTAAAAGCAGATATGGACAAAATACTGAGAAAATATTCTGTGTGAATAGCTTTCTTCCTGGGGATTAGCATTCTATATTCCATGAGACACCAAAAAAGCCCAGTTCTGATAAAACACCATTCAGATCTAAGCTGCAAGAGAAAGAGGACCCACAGTCTGAAGTAATCAAAAAAAAAAAAAAAAAAAAAAGCATCTTTGCAGAGCTTAAGCCAGCTGGTTCAGTGTTACCTATCTGCGGTCTCCAGAAGTTTCTGAACTATTAGCTCAAATGAAGAGGATAAGCAGTAGGTTGCTGGTTCTTCCTGATCATCAGCTACATCAGCAGCTTCATAGGCAGCTTCAGCAAGACTAGAGAAGGCCTGAAACACAGAACAACCATTGCTATTACTCAAATGAGTTTACCCTCACAAGTCCAGAAACATATATTCCAACAGTTTTCGTTCTAACAAAACAACCCCCAAAAAACCCCAAACATGTGCAGGATTAACAACTCCCTTCATGAACAGCTAATTGTTGAGTGCGCTAAACTTTGGTGCAGCAGTGGTGAAAATTTCAAAGACTTAAAACGTAACATTAACACGCAAGGCAGTCACCCTGTCTGCAGTCAAACGCCTGCACAGCATTACTGGTCTCAACAACTGGTAGCTATCAAGAATCAAACTGAATAAAGGCAGATTGCTTGAACCTCGCAGGGTATTAACAGATTCTACCCACTATCCAGCATCATCATCATCACAAGTTAAAAGCCTGGTTTAGACAAGGCTGTGGACTGCTCAAATTCCCAACTGCACAGCAATTGTAACTGCTCCGAGAGACAGGTGGATTAGAAGAGTTGAAAGCCTCCTCATTTTCATTTCAATCTAAAAACATATAGCAGTCATCATCTTCAGAAGACAAAAGCCACAGCTACATGGACTTTTGCCAGGATCAACGTATCGTGGAAAAGCTTCTGTGCTGACTAGAAGTCTTCAAACCTCTGGAATACGAAGAGAATGAATTCTGTCATTTCTAAAACTTGTTTTGACATGCAAATACTCATCTCTAGCTCAATTCTWATTGAGCAGCTCTCTTAAAAGGCAGTAAGGGACACATCCTCTTTATAGTGGAAGATCGGATATGCTACTTGGTAGTAGACATGCATCAAGACAATGATACAACTGAAGTGAGCAAGCCAACCCAAGGGACTGCAGCTCTGTAAGTGAACAAAAAAAATATCATGCTCCTCAATTTAGTTCTGGAACCACTGCAGAAGCAGGCTTAGGTAATGGGAAACAACGTGTCTCCTCTCTCCCTCAAGATTAAGGCAGCAATCCAGCTGCCCCCAAGAAAAAAACTAAATCCCAGCATGCCTTTTCTAAACAGCTATCACACCTGTTAAAGGACAGTTTCCACAGTATTTCCAGACCAAAGGCAATTTCTACACTCAGTGAATATTAGCATTTTTTTCTCCCTAAAAATCCATTTCTTCCTTTATTCTTTCCTACCAGAGCCACAAAACAGACTTGAGATAACTTACAGTTAACAACAGTTGTGTGTGCTGGATAACCAAGCCATGAGTCACCTTTGAAATCCATTTAAGTGCATGAGCATATATATGTACGTGTGTGTGTATATATGTGTGTGTATTCATATATATTCACATATATGAATATGAGCTGCATTCTCCTTGTTGATAGGAACTTATCATACGTCCAACAGCAAAGGGGCTGCCTTACCCAGCACACGTTGGAGGCCACTCTGGGCTCAGCGCTCAGGCCCTCCATCAGACACTGCAGCAGTGGAGCGAGGTAAATGTCATTGATGGCAGCTTCAGGAAGCATCTCACAGATCCTGCCCACGGTCCAAGCAGTTGTGTCTCGAACCACAACACTGGGGTCCTTCATTAGTTCTATTAAAGTTGGCATTGCCTAGAACATAATTGTAGTCAGGAGAAAGATGTGATCAAATGCAATATATGGAAATATGGGTTTGCCACTGTTTCTGATTTTAATGTATTCCCTATGAGGCAGTGACAGACTGGGGAGGGGAGGACAGTCTAGATCCAGTTAGGCCATTGTTCTCGTATTTTAAATTCATAAAGTTATTTTCCCAGGAGGGAAGACTTGAGAACTGACACATCTGGAGTCAGGTATTCTGAAGTCCTGCATGTCCTGTGATTCAGAGCTATGTAACCCAACTACCTGCCCTGGGCCTACCAAATCTCTCTAAAACATGATTAAAAGGTGGCATCCTTTTGCTTTTCCTCAGATTAAGAACAATGTGCAAAGCAGGCATCATCCTCCAGATAAATCAGAAAGTTTTTGCTCTACAAGCCTCCAAGAAAACACAATGAATCTTACCTGTATGACTAGTGGTTTGAGCTGGTTAGGCTCCGGTCCTTCCAAAATGCACCCAAAAGCCATCACAGCTGCATCTCTGTATCGCCAATCTGGATTTTTAATGTGTTCTTTAATAAAGGGCAGCACATGAGGAACAATGTCATCTTCACAGCAGGTCGCCAGGAGCATGAGGCAGACTCCTGCTGCTTTGCAGGGGTTCCAGTCGTCGTCATCATCGTTTTCATCCTAGGAGGAGAACAGCACCCCTGGTCAGTCTCGGGGAAAAAATCCCTTACCACTCACAGGCAGTGGCATCCTGTTGGATCTACTGCAAGTAACATTGCCTTATTACCAGGTGTTATATTTAGAAATTAATTCAGGTCTGGAAGTACTAGCWACATCTCTGGCAGAGAAGCAACCTGAGCTACTTGCATCATCTGTACCTTTCCATCCTGGTGTAAGGCTGCTAGCTCTTTACTGACGCACCTACAGTAGCCTCATACATCTTCCAAACTGCTTCTCTCTCATCCAGGTTGAGGTTTTGCTCCTTTGATCTATGCCATCGCCTTGCAGAGTGGCCCGCTGTACCAGTTAAATAGCTTCTCCCCCCCGTTAGCTCAGCCACTTACCAAATTCCTTTGAAGCTGTGTACCTGTGATTCTCTTATCTGTTTTATCTTTCCCGTTTTAACAAGCACTTTAGAACCTCCTGCAATTTAACTCTCTGCATCCAAGCGGACAGTGATACAAAACAAACAGGGAAACAATTCCCTGGATTCGCTAAGAGTACCAAGCATTTTCCCAGTTCATTGCAGTAAGCCAAATGAACTCCATTCTGTATGGCTTAATTAACAGTTTTATTTTATAATTAGACCTGCTGTAGCAAGTGATTCCATTAATTTTGATTAGACTGTGAAACACAGTCCAAACAAGTCCCTGTGAAGTGCTTAATAGGTACTAAATAAACATGGGCCTCACAGTTCAAAAAGTAAAGCTCAAGAATCCCAGAAATTGGATCTCCAATGATGCAGAGACTGTATATTGGTTTTAATTTCACAAACATTTCGTTAGGAATACAGATAACTATCAAACCTCTTCAGAAACCATAAATACAAGCATGCGTTAACAGAATTCAGCACAAAAATGACACTGCATGCAGTCTCACAGTCTCAGCCCTAAAAAACAATGCATCATTCAGTCAGAGTGGTGCATGATGTCTCATCACAGACCAAGGACTGCCACTACAGGTGCTCTGAACAAGCACACTGTTAAAAACCACCCGAGGGGACCTAAAGCACCTTTGGGACCAAGCGTATCAACAAGTCACCTACGCAAGGGAGCAATCACCACCACTGACAGTTTGCTCTTCCATGCCACAGTAGCATCACTGGCCCAGAATTTGAAAGTAGGCATAGTACCTATTTTTTGACATGCAGCAGKGATTTTGCAACTCACCTGTTTTGTTAACGTTTGTGTTAGAATTGGGACCAAATACTGTAGTGCTCCCTTCGCATAAAATTTGCTAGTGTGCTCTGGAGGCCTTCCTTGCTCTGCTGCCTAGAAAAAAAGGTTACAAAATGATTCTCAGTGGCTATATAGGCATGAGGTCTGAATTATGAACTCCAGTAGATACAAATTCTCTTTTGCATGCTTTCCTCTCCTTCCCAACACAACCTTTAAGTTACCATAACACACAGGAACCTCAAGGACACCCTGCACCAATCCCAGTTAAATATTCAATAAGCAAGTTCAATTTGCCATTCCATACACGTATAGAGCCCCTCCTCACATGGTACAAATATAATTATACATAACTGCAAACCGAAAATATTTAACAAGTGACCCCAAGTAGAAGCAGCAAAAGGTCTTCAGCGTATAAACTAAACCTACATGCTGCTGACTGTCCTTTTATCCTTGCTATCCTTGCTTTTTTGGGCATTCAACATAAATGTATATTTAGCTACTTTTAAAGATGAGTATGATTCATCTAGAGCCCTTCAAAGTTTAAGCTATTATTGATCTCTACAGCTAATTTATGCAAACAGCATCTGCATGCAAAACAATACCCCAAATTCATCTCCAGCCCCATCCATTGTAAGGGATAATGATTACTTTTATTTCATCCCATAATTTTATACTTAACTCATAAATAATGTATTCTATAGAATGCGATCAATCTTTTTGTGCACCGGGGTAGGACTAAGTCGCTCATACCTGTAACAGACCCCAAAATCTTACATGTCAGCGTAACAGAGCCCACTAGGCCTCCGAGACAGCAGGTAATTCAAGAAATGCTCTCCCTTCAATGTGGTACATATATCTCAACAATTCGAGATGCCGTCTTAATGACGCAACAGCTCCAAGATCTTCAYGATACTGAGAATCTTCTGGTATTACACTGTGCCTAGTATACATGCTTAATGCACATTTAGGTTAACCTAATAGGAGTAGCTTGAGTTGACTTTGGAAYGCTAAAAAGAAATCAGGTAGCTGTCACGTACCATTTGCAGAAAACTAGCACTTGTATGTCACAGCGTGTTCTCGTCAAACCTGTCAGAGAATCTTTATCTCAAGTAGTTTCAACTCCCAGCTAGGCTGGCATTAAAACCATTTTGCTCACTTAAAAAGGCAGTTCATCCTAATCTAATCTAGTAAGCAAAAGGGGTTATATTCAAGCTACACTAAGAAMTTTACATTAGGCTACAGAGCCTAGAAAATAACCTGAAGTTATTAAAGGGAATTCCAAATGGCGGCTCCTGTGCAACCTTAGCTACAAGCTTTGCATTTAACTTGAACAGCAGAATAAATTAATCATAGCTGAGCCCTGGGTAAGACAGCTCCTAGTACCCAAGCTAGCAGCTAAAAACTAAGCTGGGTACCACAACACTGTGCTGATGTCTGCAGCGCACATAACACCCGCAGAGTCAACCAGCCTCGCGGGCTTTGTGCAGCCTCCGGTCTCAGCTTCTGTTAGAGACATGCATCACGTCGCATCAGAGTGGTGCATGATGTCTCATCATGGACCCACGACTGCCGCACAAGGGGCTCAGATGGGCTCTCCCACACTACTCCACTTGGGAGAACAGGAGGACTTTCAGACACGGTTCAAAGACACGAGGTTCAGCATTCCCAAACATGATAACAGGCATTTGCCGCTTTTCAGCGGTCATTTGTGAGCTCACCTCAGACGCCTCTATAGCCAGGTCCATCTCCTCATCGCAGACATTTGACCAGAACTCTATTCCCTGTAGAGCCACCTCATCTATGTCACTTTTCATTGCTTCAATAGTTATCTTTAGAAACATGAAAGAAAGGAGGGGAGAGAAGGACATTTTAGCAAGTTATTTCTCCTGAAATATGTGCCCCAACTTTTGGCCAACTGGTACGAGATTCGAGAATGTCTGAAATTGGATGCCACATTAGAGTTACTGTTCTTGAAGACAATCTCCTCATTTAGAAGTTTATCAGCTATCAGCACCTCGGGAGGACTGCAGAACAAGTCAAACAATCTGCACTGTCCTGACTTTTGGAGTCTCGAGTCTGAAACACCTAATGCTGGTTTTACGGATTTTGCTAGGAGAGAGGGATTCACAGCATGCAGTCACAGCCAAAGAAAAGAAAAACAAATCGGGAACGTAGGAAAACTTTTCTTCTTGGATTAGGACAAAGGAGTACAGGAAGATCAGACAACTATATATGAGAAACCCGAGTACTCACAGCAAAAAGCGCAGGACCCATGTATGTCTCCATATACTGATAATAAAGGGACATTATCTTCACCAAATTCTGTAAGGCAGCCACTCGTACCTGTCAGAGTAGAAAATGGATCAAAAATGTGACCTTTCCGAGTGMTTTGAAAACCAAGCACAGTTGTAGCCTACCACAGATTAACAACCCAGCCTTTCTGCTGATTTAGTTTACTCCATACCTTATAAGGTCTTTCACAATAAGCGACGTAAATCCTCCCAGTAGTTTACTACTTCTAACTTTAAGTATAAAACTCATTTTGTTTGAGTACTTACATGTGCACCAATCATTTAACAGAATACTGTTTATTTCATGTAACACTTTTCAACTGTTTGTTGACGCTACAGGTTCTAGCCAGCTTCCCCAGAAAGGTGCAGTGACAAATTAAGCATTTCATTTCACTCACCCTTGTATCTGGACACTGCGTTGCTTCACAGACTACTTGCATAATAAAGTGCCTTTCAGACTAGAAGGAGAAATAAAAGAACATTAGAACTGCCTTACAAAAGCATTRAAGTCTTTGCAACCCTTCCTATGGAGGCTGTACTTTGAAACTGGACTAGTACCATCACTCATGCAGCCCTTCTAAAGATCAAGGAACAGTACAGGTTACTATTCACTGCAGTATTTTARATCATTTCTTCCCCAAAACGGGAATTTCAAGCTCCCATTTTAARAAGTGCTTAACAGGCTGTCCAAAATAGAAAGATACAGCAGAACTAAAGACACTAGCTTTTCGGGGGGAGAAGAAAAAAATCCTGCTGTTTCCTGAACTATTTCAGCAATTGCTTCAAGAAACCTCAAAACTCAGTCAGGACATAAATTTCTTGAAGGGCAGTACCTGGATACCTGCATTTTAGTAGGAAGGAACAGACTATGCACAGGCTATTTACAGTACTGAAGCCCAATAGAAATTCAGTCTGAATGGACCATGCGCCTCCCATCTCAAATTCTGAAAGACTCTAGTTGATCCCCATCAACATCCACTGAATAGTTGACTAGAGAAAGTTCTCATTAAAAGACCTTCTAAGCTGAAGGTTCAGTATTAATCCCATCTTCACCATCCTCTCTCGCTGGTAGAGACTTAGAGAATAGACTTAATCCAAGAAGGAAAAGAAAAATCAATAGATTTGTCTGTTCTGAAAAGACTCTTATTCTGAGGCCCCTATTCTGAAGGCTCTTACAGGCCTTCCTCCCCCAACAATTTTCAGAGGCAAAGTTAAATCTGGATTGCTGCCACACCACTTGAAAGAAAGTGCTGATCCAAGCTTGTACTCTTACAGCGGCATTATAGAGTAGAGTTTGATTAGGAAGCAGAGCATCTAATAGGCTAAACTCGAAGGTCAGTTCAAATTTATCCAAAAAAAGTCAATGATGCTTCCTTTCCATTGATGAATCTCTGAAGATTTCCACAACATTACAACAAGAACATACCAGATTTACAGAAATGAATCCAAGTCTCAGTTGCAACAGAATTATGCATCAAAATTCAGCGTGGTGCATGATTTCTCATCACAGACCATGGATTCAGCCCTTCCATTTTAGGCCAAGAATTGTTACCCCCTCACCTCTTTGTCAAAGTTTGCTTTGGTGAATTCCAAAGAGTTCAGGAGTGCATTAGTAGCTGCTAGCTTCACATTGTTGCTGGGCTCTTCCTTTCTCATTCCCTGGATAATGGCTGTCAGTATCTCATTGGATTTGTCCTGAAGTTGCTCTGGATCCTAAAAGAAGTGTTGGTAAAATTATTTGCTAGCTGAACAACCTTCTCCATATTTTAAAGTAACCTCAAAGTTTGATCCTGAAATCCACAAGCAGAAGTTTTAAGACATTAAGGCCAAGAAGCCCTTTGTTCAATGGGAGGACAGGAACGCAAGTACAAGGAATTCATGCACCATTATGTCTTTACAGCTTCTGGGACAGGAAAGAGAAGATTGAACCAAGCACAAATACTCCAGATACTCAAGTCATAAATGCCAAATAAACTTGACTGTTTCAAATAATAGGTCAACAAGCTTCAGACTACTTGACTTCATTCAATTAGCAAGTTAAAAACCACTGTTTTCCAATTCCTTTATATACTGGCTAGAGGTCTACGCCAGCAGTTGCAGTTGATACTTCTATTGGTAAAGTTGCCAATCTTTTTTAGACGTAGGGCAAAAATACATTGCCTGGACCAGCAGCAAGGACATAACTCTTAAGCACTCAAGGCTTAAAGAATAAAGCTGTGAACATAGACTAAAGATTAATTTTTCTTTGTGGTAAATTTGAAGACTGCAAGATCCCCAAATAACTGTATTAATTGTTACATCAGAATTTATCCAACAGTAGATTCCCAAACTACAGTCACAAACTGCATCACAACTGACTGACATGCTACAAAACTCTAAGAGGGATCTTGGTTACAAAATACCCAACCAGCAAGCCAGGGCATCCAAAAATCCAGAGGCCAATGATACATACCACCCGAAGAAACAACAAACAGGCACCCAAGTCTTGCACGGACTTGTAACAAACAACGCTCGACCTGGAGCACTCCCCCCATAGAGCCGTAGATTTCCTCTTTTATTTCATTGTCCCTCCACGAAGCAACTGACCTCCCCAGTGAAACCAATCCCCTGCAGCCTGATGAAAGCACCAAACAGAAGATTCCTCTTTCTATCTCACTATACCGAGGTTCAACCAGCGATATGCCACACGTACATTCTCTAAGGCGTGCAGTGGCACCAAAAAAGCAGCAGTTAATTTTGTTTTTCAGTGGTAGGTCAGACAGCGCACAGGGTTTTTGCAAGCAATTCACATCAGATACTTGATGCAACACATCACAATACTGCAAACTACACTGATAAAACCACGAGACCTTTTGTAGAAGGTGCCTCAAAGGGCTAAATATTCTTGCCTGTGCATCAAAAATTCCTAAATTAAGAAAGGGACTCCTCACAGAAGATGAAGGTAGTTTCCCCAACACAGAAAGGAATCAAACACTCATCACCCGTCTGTAACATTTTACACAACTGGACGTCCAGCTGAAGTTTTATAACAGCACCCCTCACCACCACACGACCACAGCGACATACAGACTTAAATCTGCACCTTACGAAAGATGACCTGGATTTGTGCTGTGAAAGCAGGTCAGTCCTTTCAGACACCATCCTTGCRTGTTTACTGCCCATCGTTCTGTCAGCACGGAGATATCCTCCGGACAAGTATTAAAAGACAGCCACAAGGAAGCATTACAGCCTACTAGATACAGAGGTGTGAGAAAGGAAAGGCAGGAAGAGAGAAGGTGCTGGGGAGAGGCTGGGCCAGCACTTAAAATATACTCCCAATAATGCTTAAAATAGTACTTAAAATATACTCACGATATCCTGACAGATGTATCCAATGGCCTCCAACGTTGACTCTTTCATGTGCTCCGTACTGTGCTGATTTGTAACGTTCGCTACCAACTGGGGAATGAGTTCGGGCCACTGGTTCATGGGGATCTCCGCACACGCGATGCCGGCCACGCACTGAGAGGCTGAGCTGGGCCTGTATGTTTCTGTACCCAAGGTCTGCAAAACCTGCGGGAGAGATTAGCAGGTGATGGTTTGATGTCAGTGACCAAAGAGATGGGCGCTGGCTTGCCACCGAAGGCTTCGCTTGATGTTATTCCAAACACACCCCTTCCTCAATAAAGCAGTTTGCTTGTTCTGCTTTCTCCCGCTGCAAGCAAGGCCGTGACCACGGACAAATGATGTTTGAAATGAACTTGGCCATGGCTGCCCCTTTCAGGAAGTGAGATACAGCTGTGTGATTACACGTACTTCTATCACATCCTTTAAATCCCATACACAATGCTATGCGCCATAACGCGCAACAATGACTCACTGAACAATTCCTCCCGGCTTGTATTATAAAGCAAAATTGCGAAAGCTAAACAAATTGTGGTTTAAAAATCCCCCCCAAATACTGGACTGTTTATGCCAAGATAATCTGAATAGGACTGAATAATTTTACTTCGTTTTAATTGCAATCAATCAGAAGAATGATTTTTTGTTTGGTTTTTTTTTTTATACTTCAATAACTGTTTCTTAAAAAAATGAAGGGGTGTGCATTTGTTTCAGCATTTCCAGTTATACGTCTTCGTCTTCCATATATCCACTTAACAAATACTGTATTTCTAATGGTACTTGACAGAAAACAGTCATAAACTGGTTTTGTAAGCTTCAGTACACAACAACATGACAGCTCCTGTTGACACTGTAAGTTCCCCTTTAGCTATCACCAATGTAAATAAAAGACTAAAGTTGCGTCATCATCACTCACCCAACCTTATTCTGCTATATACAGATTCTATTAACACAAAAATATTACATAAAGTGTATGGCCAGCTTGTATCAACTACACAACGCTGCATACATCCAAGTACACCTTTGTTCCCATTAGCCAAAAAACACTAAGCCACCAGTTCTGCCATTGCAAGCCCTGAACTTTAACTATCAAAGAGCACAGGAGTCCTCAGGCAAATTCCCCATCTGTGTGAAAATTTAAGAATACAATTTCCTATTTGGAACTTGCAAATTTTTTTACCATATTCTACTCTTAAAATCTGCTAGGCCTCGTGTAAACATGTGTGTTCAGACACAGAGTATGCTTCAAAGATGTTGATGTGGATTGTAAAACAGTTGAGGAAACTGTTCAAGTATAAGAAAAAGCAAACACCAACCCAGCTGCAATCCCCCAGTGGTGAAGCCATGCCCACCAGCTTCCGCGATCACACGGGACTATTCAGAGGCTCCTTGTGAAAGTATCTACAGGTGTGAATTTAAAAGCAGCAGCCTCATACCTGCTTCTTTGTTTTTGCCCTAATACTTCTACAGATTAAATATGCTACGAGCAAAAAAGCACCCAAGCAAGTGCAGATGACATTGCTTGTCTCATGAAAGGGAGCAGCCAGCCAACGGAAGACTCCTCAGGTGGAAAAGGGCGGACAAGACATTCATCGCTCATCCCCTCCGCGAGAAAACAACGGGTGGAGAACCAAAAGTCACAAAACTTACGTAGTTCTTGACTTCCCTGCGGGCGTTGGCGTCGATCGCGAGCCATCTCTGTTGGTACTGGGCCTTGATGTCGGGGTCCTTGGACGTCAGGGAGTTCTTGATCTGCAAGCCGGCCGCCACACGGGCAACTTGGCTGTTGCCGGGGTTTGCCAGCACTCTGGACAGTTCCACCAGGAAGGTCGGCTGGGGAGAGAGGAGGGCTCAGCACCCGCGCCTGCCTGCACCTGCCCCTGCCTGCACCTCCCCACTAACGAGGGGGAAAAAAAAAAAAAAAATCCCCATTCACCCAGAAAAACGAGACCACGACTCATTGAAGCTCCTTCTCTACCAGGCCAACAGCAAACTGCCACCACCGCGCAACGACGGCGGCTCTATCCCGAGATTACAGGCRTTAAGCTCCTAATTAGAACCGCTGGAAAGCGACGTAAGTAGGCGTTGACTTGCTGGATTTTTTTTCAGGTTACTTGAGAAACTGTTACCTTCCGTGCTCCTGCCTGCTTTAAGTATTCCTTTAAATAAACTACTCACGCCAAGTTATGTATTTTCTGGATGGATATCAAACATGGCGAAGAGTAACTCTACTACTTATTTCCTTGCTTCAAGGCAAACACCCAAACTATAATCTAACACAGGAATTGTTAAAATGTGAAATCAGATGCTCCTCTGCTGCATTACAAATAGGTTTGCAAGATTACAAACTTGCTTCTCTGCAATCAAAGGTACATAGACATATATGAAGATTACCCCCCACAAAAAGTGCATACGTGTGGATAAAAATACCTGACATTCGTGCCACTTGCTTTTGGTGAGAGCTAGCGAGAAATGCCTCCACATTTAAATCCTTTCCTGATTCGACAGCTTTACATTTCAGAGACTTCCGCTGTGTTCAAGATACAGCTAAAGTTTCAGCAGCGAAGCTTTTTCAATTCGCTGGCCCTACAAAGCATTTTGCCTACTAAGAAAATCTTTCTAGGAAATAGTGGAAACAGCCGCACCATTTTCAAAACCTTTTCACACCAAGCAGGAACATGGTTTTCCTCAAAACATTTAACATACAGTTATACATAATCTATAATCTCTATAACAGAACTTAAGATACATACAAAGATTTTAGGGCACCAAAAATAGCCATTTTTAAGACTAACTTAACTTTCAAAAGTTCAACGGAAACAGAGTAAGTCCAGTATCTTGGACTCCACATTTTCAGTGACGAAGCGTAGCTCTTCAAAAAAAAATTTCAGTTGGGCTATCCAGTACTCTTCAACATTCAAATTGCAGAATTTGGAAACAAAAATGTGGGACAACTTAAACTGATGAGTGTAAGCCATCAGAGATACTCCAAAATTTTAATGCAATAGGCAAAACCCCTACAAATATACCACACTAAACCACTTCCCAACCATCAAGATTGCTCACGTTTTATACACTGGTTTTATTAAAAGTGAGGAACCATTCAAAAAAAGTTCACAGGACAAAAATAAAAGCATTGCTGCCACCTTTGAGAAGAAAACTGTACTAAAATTCAAAGGTGAAGAAGCATCCTTGGATTTCTCACTCATAAATTAGCAAAAAAAATTTGTCTTTTCATGGAGCTTTGAGAATAATTCTAGCTAAAAATGAGGAGCATTACATTAAGCGTTCCAGACTTGAGACTCAAAGCAAATGCAGATGTATACGGCCCTCAGCTCTCACACCTACAGAAGTGTCAATGAAAAATCTCAGAAGAGGGTCTAAATTAACTATGGGGAAGAGGAGGGAGCGAGGAAGAACAAGCCGCTCTGCGGGTGCATCTCCGTTAACTACCTGGGAGATCACTTCCAGCTCTGGGTGCTCAGCTGCGGCCCCGGGGCGCAGAACCTCTCGCTCGACCCCGTATCTCCCACCCCTTCCCTCTCCCCGGGCCAGCTCTTCCCACCCACCCACACACCAGGTACCGCGATGGGAACAGCCCTCAACCCCACATCCTCACTCTCCTGCCTCATCCTCCTG
The DNA here is from genome assembly GCA_035582835.1 of Phoebastria nigripes. NCBI lineage: Eukaryota > Metazoa > Chordata > Aves > Procellariiformes > Diomedeidae > Phoebastria > Phoebastria nigripes. Next base: position 303,645 of record JAYKAV010003465.1, read on the forward strand.
CAAAGCCGAGCCATTAACTGCCCTYGCAGCCTACGTGGAGCTCCTCAACCCCTGCCCTTTCCATGGCTGGACTGTTCCACGTCCCCATCCCACACCAGGGCACAAATTTTAGCCCCAGCATAAGCTCTGCTTCCTCTGCTTGCTACCTTGACCTGGCTCTCACAAGGCAGCAAGTATAAACAAAACCTTGAAAAACTGGCATATCCCTCAGATGTTTTAAAAGCCCGAAACCCAGGATTGCAAGCAGCTCAAGTACTTCACCCTGAAATACTTCACGTTACACAGTCCAGGAAACTTCAGTCTAACGGGGGGGGATCCTAAGACTTAACAAACAGCAATTCAGAGAATTTTGACTCAAAACYGACATTTAGTGCAAAGGCTACATCAATTCAGATTCTGAGGGATGCTTCACACACCTGAAAATGGAGCAACGTAAATAAAGATTCTGTGACTTTCCCAGTTTACACCAGTGGAGACCAGCGTATGTAATTGCTTAAAAAATGAAGGATGCCAGTTTTGCTTGCGATGATAACGTGCGTGTGACAACTTCCACCACCGAAATGCCAGGAGCCAACACCCCCCGCAACACAAGCCGCCCTCCAGGAGAGCCCAGTGCCACCGCAAACCCTTCCCCTCCGCGGAGCGGCTGCAGCACCGCACCTTGACTAAGCAAAAATCCTACTCCGACACCTGCCAGTTCAATTTCCCCGCGCCGCCCCCGTTCCAGCACACGGATGAGGCGTGTTTGGGTTTTGGGTTTTCCCTCCCCCCCCTCCTTTTTTGCCCCCTCTTCCCCTCCCCCCCCATTTTTTTTTCTTTTTTTCTTTTTTCTTTCTTTTTTTTTTTTTTTAAATATAAGATCACAGGGAGAAACTCCAGGCCCAGCTTCCCGGCTGCCCAGCGGAGCTCCCCTCCCTTCGCTCGGGGTGAAGCCACAAGCCCCTGACCTCCCCTGACCGCCCCCCTCCCCAGGCCGGCGGGGCTCCGGGGCTGCTCCGGTGCTCCCGTCCAGCCGCCGCCCGCCTGTGCGGAGGGGGACAGCCCGATGCCGGTGCGCGGAGAAGGGAACCGGGCAGCTGCCGGGG
>JAYKAV010003465.1:306534-353075 GCA_035582835.1 Phoebastria nigripes
AAAAAAAAAAAAAAAAGGGAAAACCTGAAAAAAAGAAGGGCATAACAAAGGTGTAGCTGAATAATTAAAGGCAGTCTCTGTGACTTGCGGGGCTCGAGGTTGCTCACCAAGGAGAGAGCAATTAGTAACACAATCAGGCTGCATTGTGGGATTAAAGACAAAGGCCACAGGGAGAAGGGACAATTACCTGGTGACCCAGCCCCATCCTCTCCTCCTGCGGGCAGGAGTCTGAGGACGCAGGGAAGAACGCTGCTGCCGTGGGAGCGGCAAGCTCGGCTCCAGGCAGACGTGCGTTAGCCTCCGCTCTTCCCTGGCAGTCATGTTTCTCTGATTAATCATTCTTTGCTCTGAATATATTTTGGTTTCCTGGGAAAGGGATCTGATCAAATGCAGCTGTTTCTGAGCGGGTAAATGGGAAGTTTAGCTGACCGCAGCAGGGGAAAACTCTTGAGTTACGAATAGTTGGGAGTAGTTGACATCATCAGCGTGATGGACTGTCCTGACAGTCACATTCTGCACCACGCAGCATACACGGAGTCAGTCCTGCAGCTAAAGGCACACCTTCATTTCAGTCGTAAACAACTGCATTTATCAGCCAGCTGCAAGAAAGGTACATCACGCGTGAGCACACCAGCACCTTCTAGGCTTCAGGTGCTCCATGACCTTCTCAAGCCCAGGACACGCAGAGGTGGAGCAGCTTCCAGAGGCCAGCATCACCGCCGCTGCTTCCTCCCGGGGGCTGAAGTCCCAGGCAGGCTTCTTTCCCCTATCCAGCTGAAAGTGGAAGATGGGGGAAAAGCAGTCTAACTCATCCTTGATGTCTCCAGGCCTTCCTGTCCCACACTACTACTGTTCTTCCCCCCCCCCCCCCAAGCTGTTGACTAAGGAAGGTCTTACGCTGTAGAGCAAAGCAAGTGCTAGCCCCCGAGGACKGGTCTTATTCATTGCTGAGGAAGTGGGCTCATATCCACAGCTGTGCAACACAAAAAAGATTCATCATTCCCCTAAAGAAATTCAGGTTACAGGGACAGACCGGTACTCTGGGGCTCAGGAGACCTAGATACTGTCCCTACCTTTGCCAGCGGCCTGCAGGAGAATCTCGGAAAACTTCTTTTGTCTACCTATTCCTTGAGTCTCAGATTTTAAAATGGGGACAAATCTGGATCAGCTTCTTTTGTAAAGTGCTTTGAGATCTCTGGATGAGGAGTATTAAGTATCATGCTGGCAGGTTTAATGCAGTTACGAGCAGGGCTAAAAAACATCCATACATCGGGATTTGAATTCTGTTTGTCCTGCTGCCATCATCTCGTTGCATGTTCTTATGGTGTCTCGCCTGCATCTGTCTCGGCCACTCCAGCTGGAAAAACAAAGCTGAGACTAACCTCCGGAAGGTGGACAGGGACTGCATTCACTGGCGACTGCAAAGCTTTTGAGATCTCCGAGATAAGACAGCGAGGGAGCGCAGGATGCGGAAGCACGGAGAGGGTGACCACGGCACGCGGTGCTAGCAGGAGGAGAGAGGGATGCTGCTCCCTGGTAAATCTGCACCAGCGGAGGAGTCTGGATGGGCAGAGTTGTAAACAGTTCACATCATTGACTCGTTTAAGACCAATTACTATTTACAGCTTGACTCACGGAACAGAACGGACACGTTATTCAGCCTGAAGGAATGGAGTTCGCTTCRCGTACAGCCGCCTTTGCCACCCTGTAGTATGCCTCTGCTAGCAGATCAAAGTCGACTCACGGAGCAGCATTTGGGTTGAAATCGGGTGAAATTCACTCTCTTGCAGCTATTCCCCAGAAGGGAGGAGGGACAAGACAGGAATGGAGGAGCCTCACACAGCTGCAGTTCGCTGCTGGGGTTAGCTGAACACCGTCCCGCTCCAACGTGCTCCTCTATTCCCCTCCCCACCCCTAAGCTCTAGGACACAACCCAGAAGCACACAGTGCTTCAGCAAGTGCAGTTTCACTGACCATTACGAYCCTTCCATGCTGCTGACCAGGATGACCTTCCCTAAGGGACTGCTCCCCTAGAAAAGCCAGGGAGAGAGAGAAGGATTAAAGAATTTTGCACAAATCTGGCCTCAGTAGCAATGGAAGCCCGAAAACCCAGTGTAAAATCAGGGTAAGCGAGACTGCGGAGTCAGCTCCCCCCTGGTAGTGCTTGGGCTGAAGCTGTAAACTTGAACTAGATGCACTGTTTTTCTCCTCATTGCCATAAATGGCATACTCAACATTCACATTACAGAGGCTTATATCATCTCCTGCTTTCATAAACTGACTACAGAAACGGGGTGAGAAATGCTGAAAAGCTGCTGACCTTTGGAACAACTCTAGAGACAGACGGGGTACTTGGGGTTATTTCAGCAAGTGAAATGGTTAGAACAAGAACTAGGTGACCAGGTTCCCCTTCCCAAGTCTATTGAGGCTGCTCAGTACCTTCAGGTTTCTCAGAAAATCCTACATAAATTCCAAGGGACAGGAACTATTTGTGATTTTATCTATCCAGAGCTTGGAGTTCTGTGGAAACCCYTAAGAAACCACTGTAAATCAAGCAGAGTTTAGATGACGCCAGGTTTAAGAAGTTAACACAGGAATCCAGAATAAGATTATTGACACGAACGAGCACGTGCACTGAAAGGACAACACACGCACCAGGTGCAGCCCTTCCTCTGTAGGAAGCAAAAACGTTAAAGGCTGCTTAACACTCAACATTTCTGTAACACTGAATTGCAGCAATGTGGTGAATTTCTATGTGCTCTGTCTCACCTTGCTGCAGCAGCCTGAAGGCTGACTTACGTGCTGCACAGAGAAGATGCATTTTCCTAACAGTCAGGTGATGAAATCCAGTTTTGAAAGAAAAAAACTGGATGAAATCCAGCCGGCACAGATGACTAAGTTACACTTAGACACTCACCTGGTCTTCCTTGCTTAGAGGGAATGATTTCCAAGCACTTTGGTTACGTTCAGTCTTAAAATAACCTCACTTTTCTTTTCTGCTCTGAGTCCCTGTAAGAGAAAAGTTAATGAATCCACAATATCAACCCAGTGAAAAAGATTACAGTGGAGCACAGCACGCTGTCCTCTTTGGCTCTGAGTTTTGGCACATGTGTGTATTTTCCCCACACATTTTCACTTGAACATGAATAGTTTTAACCTTATACTACAGATTTAGCACAGCAAATTGAGCTCTCCTGCAATAAAAAGAAAGTCTGAAAGAGCCCAAGTAGAGGTCACCGAGCCAGCCACCGCTCAGCCTGATTTTTGATCATTTGTTACTGCTTGGTCCTTCCTCCACTGGGGAGGAAGGATGCTCATCCTGACATCGTCACGGAAGGAGAAGCCACACGTGATCCTCCTTCACTAACCAGAATCCGCTCGGCAATAGAAGAGGGCTTCACTCAAGTTGGTATCGATCCTATGGCTGCCGTGAGCCTTGTTATGATCCAGGTGGCCGAGACTCATTTATCCATCGCCTGTCACAGAGCATTTTCACTCGTACAGGTATTTTGCATGGGTTAAGGTACCTTTAACAGAACAAGGGTGTAAAGTCTCTGAAACACAGCGATATAACCGCTAATCACAGGGACAGTCAATGGTGGATAACACCGAGACCTCGCTGCACCTCATGACCCTGTACAGAAACAAGTAGGTACATGTTAGAGAAGGATTTGGGAAGTCAAGTTTAGGGTTTTGCTGGTTTTTTTTTTTTTTTTTTTTTTTTTGCTGTACACCATTTAATTTAAAATATGGAGCATATTCTTAACATGAGTATGTTTGGGGAAAGAGCCTGGCATTTGGGGAAGCAAATAATATGTCTTTCCAGATGCTGCAGTTCCACTTATGCTAGATGAAATTTTGGTTGGAAATCTGGGTATTTTTGGAGAGTAAACCAGATTCCGAAACTTTCTTTCCCAGCTAATTTCACATCCGCCTGGCAAGCTTGTGCCTTTTTCCCTGACAGATTAAATATTACTTTATCCCATGTGTAAGAGTCTTGCAAATATCAAAGCAATAACTATATACAGGAATGTATATTTTTGTTATTACAAAACTCGCCTTTTCCAAATTGCTTTGGAGAGTTCACATGTGCGATTATTATTTTTTAAATGGAGGGGACACTTTCCGAGCAAATCTGGCTGTGTCAGCGGCAGGACTGGATCTGCGTCAGCAGCAGCAGGGCAGGAGGCCACCAGTCCTCCACCCACTGTAAGCGTTCCCAAAAACAAGGTAAAAAACTCATTTCGAGCTTATTTGAAGCTCAGCATTTCGGTGTCATGGGGCCAAACGCAGTGCAGGTGCCTGACCATTCCATACTGGCTCAGTATCAAACTGGCTTCGCATCAGCTTCCAGTCGCAACCAACTACTTTCATTATTTTTAACTGCCCCTGCTAAGAAAAGCGAACAAATGAACACGTTGAGATTTCCTTAGAACTCAGATTCAGTTATCTAAAGCTGATGGGGTAGAAAAAAAGGACACATCTCAAACTGAAGATCCACCCAGCCAAGGCTGCTACATCTAATTATGACCAATGCAAGATGATTAGGGAGACGATTTAAAAAAAAAGGACAGGTAAAAAACGAACTATCCCCCAACCATGCCCCCTTCCTCCAAACCCCCAACACTGCAGCGTGGAGTTGTTTCAGCAATGGTTTTAAAATATGAATTAACCCTTTAATCTCAAGGCTAAAAGAACATTGCACAAATCACTCATGCATCCTCTGCTCAAGACCAAGTAATTTACATTGCTTCGATACATTTTTCTTCATAAACCGCTGCCTCAGTTCACACGTGAGCAGGAAGCAGCCCCTGCAAGTAAGGGCAGCAGCCATTGCAAGCCTGATCACCTGAAATTCAGGTGAGCAGCTTAGGCACAGCAGTAAGACAGCTCGCTAGGCAAAAGCCTGACTTGCAGCCTGGCTGTAACAGTCCACATTTTATCAGACCAATGTTCCACCTTAACAGGAATCAAGCTCCTACTTCTTTAAAGGGGCATCTTTATGGCAAGGCAGTACCTTGGACACAGCACAGCCAACCTGCCTGCAACAGAAACCAAAAGCGAGGTCTGCAAGAAGTACTGTTTCCATAAGTTTACCTGAAACTGTGAAGAACAAGAGAAGGGCAAGGTAACAGCAACACGCCGTTTATTTTGGAACAACTCTGCTGCCTCCTAGGCAGGGGGATGCGCACTGAAGAAAGCTTTTTGTGGTTTTGTTGGGAGGGGGGATAGGGAGGCAAACAGAAGGCAAAGGGACAAGGTTACTTACTTGTAAATGCCAAGATTAAAGCCAGGTACTAGCGCTGTATCAAAAAAGTTAGTTAAAGGAGCAACAAATCATAGAATCATAGAATATCTCAAGTTGGAAGGGATGCATAAGGATCATTGAGTCCAACTCCCTGCTCCTTGCAGGACTGCCTAAAACTAAACCGTGTGACTAAGAGCGTCGTCCAGACGCTCCTTGAGCTCTGACAGGGCTTGGTGCCATGACCACTTCCCTGGGAGCCTGTTCCAGTGACTGACCACCCTCCCAGTGAAGAAGTGGGTGCATGCAGTAAGTTTAATCGTTAAGAAAACCTTTCTGTTCCAGACACTGAAGGAGATTTTCACCCCAATGTTTTTGTGAGCAAGAATCAATGCAGATTTTTGTCATCACTCAATCACCAGGACTCATCCAGGCAGGACTATCTCATTACGCCCGACAGTGATAGAAGAGACATGGAGGCAAACCCCTCCTACTGCTGCTGGGAAAACTTGTATTGCTTTTATTTCCATTATAAGCCTGTACCAGGAATAAAGGACCCCACTATTACCTACATAGTTTAGGTCTTTATCTAAGATTTGACACAGAACCCAGTGAAACTGCCTGAGAGGGAAGAAAGAACATATCGAGGTTTCTTCAAACATGTTTAACTTGAATAGATACAGTGGAGTCCTTGTTAAAAGCTAGCTTCTGTATCATTTAGGTATCCCTGATGTGTGCTGGGACACTGCACCCTCAACAGCCCTAGCGAATACACTCAATTCTTATGGGCAATATCCTCACTAATCATCATGTGAGCCCCATTTCATCTCTTTCCTCATCCACAATAACTCTTGCTGTTCTTGTCCTGACCCTCTCCTGAGCATCAGTTTCTCTCCAATGGAAAAAAAAAAAAAAGAGATTTCATATTAAGTGGACAAATCCCAAACTTACTTTAATGAAGAATTAAAATCTACTTTCTTTGCATGCAGAAGAGACTAGGACTAGTCAGTCTGCTGAGACTATTCAGTTTGCTCACTGACCACAAGCTTGTTATTTTTGTCACTCTCCTTCAACTGCTTGCATGTCATTTGCATTGTTTAAAGTCAAAACAAGATCACCTCAACTTGCAGCTACAGTACTTCTCATTTCATACATCACCAGTCATGCTGGAATCACAACTTTGCATGTTATTTTGTCAATGTGCAAGAAGCAGAAGAGAAACCAGCTTACTCTTCTGAAATTACATTGGCTCTGCAGTGCTGACAGCAGGAAAAACCATCAGTCAAGTTAACAGATATGACTCAGGACAAACAGAATTCCTGTTTCAGTCTCATTTCTGACCATGTAGCCACCCTAGCCCTAGGGATACCAACCAGTGCGATACTGTTTAAGAGCACTGCACCTCCACTAACTATAAWCTCGCCCATTTCTGGTGTGCATCCCTGCCCTGGCTCATCGTGGTTGGCATCAGCAGCATTTGCACAATACTATTCCCTCTTGCAGAGTCCCTCAATTTTTCAGGTGTTTGTTTAATAGAAATTTGCTTATTCACAATTATTTTCCCTTTCCTTTACCTTCCAAATTCTGTCCTGGTTAGTTCTTTAGTGCTTGACTACATTCAGATTACACAAGATCTACTTACGATCAGTATGGTATGTGCTCATTCAGCTGCCCTAAGACCTAGCACTGATAGCAGAAGAGGAGAAGGCTGAGAACAAGGGTTTCCTTGGGGCTGTTAAAGACACCATCGACACGTGACCTCCGCTGTTCCCTCAGAGGTTTAGGTCTTTTGAAAGCAGCAATGCTCTTTCGGGCTTCAAACAGAACACAAGATCAGGACATGAATTTCACATTGACATTTTTATTAACGCCAACTGTTTTAATTTTTTTTTTTTAAACAATAGCACAAAAATGTTTCAGGGAAGCAGTCTGACAGTTAGTCTGATGACCTTCTGAAATACAGTTAAGCCACACCAAATACGAATTCCTGTTAAAGAAAAAAAAAATAATAATATATGGAACTCCAACCTTTGTATTAGAGGGTGTTGTGTCTGGTTAGTAGACCACGCTGCTTTGTGAAGTAAATGATGGCACACAGCTTAGACTTCATCATCACGCCAGTCATCACTAATTTAAGGCTTCTGAATCAAATTACCATCAACATCACAGAAAGGAACGAAAAGCTAGTGTTGCTACGGCCATGAGGAGATTGAACAAGCTGGATCTTTTAGACAAGTAACGGTGTCTTGAATAGAAGAGACCTGCCCTAACAGCAGCCAGGAGAACCAGTCACACAGTAGTTATCTCCTCATTTGCATGCATTTTGAGGGTGCAATTTAGTAAGAAAAAAAATAAATTGCATGAATCTTTCTCTTATTTAATGTGGCTATGAAAGATGTTTCCTTACAATTCCATTATCTCTAAGAAGGACATCAGCAAGTGGAACCAAGGAGAAAAACCAAAGAGCAACAGAACATTTTTCTTTTTGCTGAGAGGTAACACAAAAGGGAGGGAACCTACTGTCCTTGGATTGGGGGGGGTTGCAGGAACATCTCCCCAAAACCTTGCACTTAGAATGATGCACAGACTCTAAGTTATACCAGCTACCTGCCTTTCCCAGTGACCTGCTCCACACAACGCTCAGAGGCATTAACCCATTCTTGCCCCAGACTCTCCACAAAATTCCACTGACCTAGAAACCACTGGTTTCCTTTTTTTGGGGAGGGCTGGGGGAGGGTGTAAAAAACAGAACATCTGTCAATAAGAGTGTCAGGAGGGGGGTGTTAAATATTTTAACCACTGACAAGGCTTGAGGAAGTTTCACAGTTTTGTTATGCTCTATTTTATTACTATCATATTTACAGATTTTTCTCTCTTTTTTTTTGCTGAATTGCTGATAATTTTAATAGAATTTAAATCTGGAGTGTGAGCAGGAACCAGTTAACTACATTCATTGTCCAATCCCCATTGGTTTGAGAAAAAGACTCCAAATTCTTGGCATATGAATCAGCTGTTGGGTAGCTCCTCCCTCTCCCCATGAGGCGGCAGCAGGACTGCAGCAGTGGCATGCACAGATTCACACCATGGCTGGTGGGGCCTTGCGCTGCAGAAAATATTGGTGGATGTTCTCGGCGTCCCGCTTCAGCCAAGCTGCATTCAGCAGAATATTTTCACAGCACTGCTGGACAGTGCGTTCTGCCGATGGAGCTGGGTGACTCTCAAAGAAGGCCTGTTTAAAAAGCAGAGAACCATCCATAAGGGTATAAACAGGCATAGACAAGATTATATTTTTAAGTCGCCAAATTCCCTAGGTTATATAGAAATGCTTTTGTGTATTATGTTCCTTGTCTGACTACAGTTCACGCTACCTGCTCCCATCAACATCACAGACTGAAACATTTGCAGGGTGCTGACCGAGTTTGCAAGACGTGTAATCCCAAGTACAGAGTGGGAACAGTAAAATGCCTCCACTTCCCTGCTAAAGGAAAGCCATGGTAGCATTTCTATGAACTAGCCCAAATGCTGCCTCCTGTCCTGTCTTGTCCTTGCTGCCAGGGACAGCAAGCGGCACTTGAAGAGATTAATTCAGTCTCTCATTGGGAGGCAACAAATGAGCAGCAAATCAAGTATGTATTTCTGGATACCTGGAAGAAGACACTAGTGGAAGCCTAAGGCCATTTTGCAAAAGCATTTGTCTAGGTATCAGATTTCTTAGCACTCTACCTAGGCCTCCTTCCAAGCTGCATAATGACCTCCAACCACCAGCAGCACTCAAGAGTTTTGCTGAATATTCTCACATTTCTTCCTCCAGAATCAACAATATTGATCCCCTGCAAACAGCTGAAGCTGAAGAAACTGCACCAGAGGCTGCTGTGACTTTGTACTCTACAATTGGTTAAAGGGTAGAATAAGMTGGCGTAGCCGGGAGTCATCCGCCATCTTCACACAGGCAGGCTTCTCCCAGTATTTGGCAGATCACCTCACACTAATGTACACTACAAGGTGACATCGAGACTCAGATACATTAAGTACTCCAGCTAAAAGCTAGGTAGACTGTCTCAGGAAGTTCTCTTGGAAAGTAGTTATGATTTAGTTATGGATGATTGTTCTGGTAAATGTTTTGGAGAGTGTTCTTTAAGAAAAAAAATTGACTATAGTGCAAGATTTCTCTGTAAAATCACTGATGCTACTAAATCTTTTCTAAGAAGAGATCACTAGATGGTAAAAAAATATAGACAGAGCATATCTTTGAAATAAATCCTCCTGAGCGTTTGCCTAACAGGAAAGTGGTAATTAAGGGCCATATTTTTAAGTTTCTTCTTCCAAGAAGGAGTCTCTGTAAAAGTGCAGGCAAAGAGTAAATAATAAAACCTACACACATTTTTAAAACGCTACCAAGACCAGCGCCTACACTCCCAAGTCAGAGGAGACGCTTGAGTCCAGTCATGAAATCACATCACCTTGAGCCACCAACTTCAAGACAGACTCTCTGCAAACACATTCATCTGCCTTGTGTCAAAGCCTTGCTCTTGTACACAGCACAAATGACCACATAAAACTTGGACCTACAGTATGGAATTTAGCCAATTTCTGCCATGTTAATTCCCCCAGGAGTCCCTGGGTGCTAACGCAGTCAGCCCCAAATGTGCCATATCAGCCTGGGGAGGAACCAAGCGCTGGTGTAAGCCTCAGCTTACTATGGAAGTTGTAACAACTATGAAGTTTGCTACARTTATCTTTAAAGGTTATCTTTTGGGGAGTCTCAAAACCACTGCCACAAACTGTGCTGGATTTTATGAAAGTTTAAATGAATGAAACTAATGAAATAGAAATCACTAGAAGTTGGACATAAATTAGCATTTTCACAAAGTAAAGACATTTCAATAAAATAACTCAACCTAAAGCAGTGCAATTCAGGGACCAGGCAACAGTCAAAATAGCTAGAGGCAGAGCCACAGTTCAAAAACAAAAAACACATAGAAACTCATGGCTCTTCCATCAGGTGCTTACACAATGTTTGTCACAGATGAAGTTAATCGCTTCTTTAAAATTTCTTACCTTAACTTCTGCGGCCATTTTATCGTTTGCAAATCCGTCCACTGTTAGCTGAAGGAAAGAAATATTAACCGAGGGTAAGCATTTAGCATTTCAAATATAACAGTTTTGTTTTGGTCAGGTATGTGAACGGGATTTTTCTCACAGCTACACATACCTTTATTAGTCTGGATATTAAGAATCCACCTTGGTATCGATTATAAAGTTCCTCCCAATTGTCTCTTACAAATTTCCAAGCAGCTTTCCTGCCCTGCTTGCTGCCTCCAGCTACTCCACCAATAACAGATACCGTGTCCTGGGGACGTACCTCTTCCTGAAGATGAAAATGTAGACAAGTATTATTTCAACAAATACAGTATGTTGGCTCTACGCATTTCTACGCTGAATTGGCTTTATGCATTTCTATGCCGAATCTGTCAACAATGGCTTTTTTCTCCCCCCACAAAATTTAAGAAAAACTCAAAAGATTTAATCATTAAGACTATTCCTCCTATTCTAGCACATTATATGTGCACAGTGCTCTATCAACAAGTGCTCTGAACGCACTTGTCATTCTCACGAGGTGAGGAAGCAGCAGCTTTTCCAATAACTTACTGAAAGTGCAAAGGTGAGAACTTTTTGAATCAGTTCTGGTTGAGAGATGGCTCCAAGAACTCGTTCAATTCGGTTCTTCTCCTCCTGCATGTCTGCTTGCTTGTGAAGCTTCAAAGCCAAAGTGAGTAATATTAGCGCATGGTATTAAATGCCGACTTCTTACCTAGCACTACTGAACTTGCTGTATACGCTAGAGCTGCTAGATTAGTCTTCAAGCCTAATATGTGACAAATTGAACTTGTTCATGAATCATCCTGCAGCTATCCACATTACGGACCTCATTACACGTACATCAGCAGAAAGTACCATTAGTAATAAACTGATCTTCACCACTGTTTATATAAGGTCAAGTATGACCGTGCCTCCAAGCAATGAAAAATAATCCTAAAATGAGAGATGCAACGATCCACTAGGTGGCAATTTCACACTACACACGGACCAAGGAACACCATAATGAAGCCCTAGCGTTCACATCATCTGTAAAACATTGGATCTGTGTGCAGATAAACTACATCTTAGAGGAACTTGTAGGGTGGAATATTAGCTTTTCATTCCATAAGCTGGCAGTGTTAACAACAGAGTGTGCACTCACCTTCAGCATAGTGTCTAAAGTAGTACTATCTCCGTGCTTCAAAATAGTTACATATACCTAAGATAGAGCATAAACAAGGAAGGTCCTTCAAAAACCACGCTTTTAGAAATGCAACAATCAGTTTCTACATATTTGGGTTAGATTTCAGGCAAGTGAACAGATCCGGAAGATACCAGCACTGGTCCCTTCTATGTTTTAAGACTGGATTTTAAAGATGCATCAACTCCTTTACCTCTTCCTCAATTTCAGCATAATTTTGGTAATTTCAACCACAGCAAAACACCAGAACAAGAAATCCTTGTACCACACAACACCTAGCTAGTAAGTACTTCACATACACTCAATCCATATCCACCATAGTTAGACTTTGTGCTCTGCAGGGCCAAGCTGACACCTGCAGAGCTCTTCCATGACCCCTGCAGTTTACCACAGTGCTTTTAAACCTGGAGGATGTAGGCTGGTCACGGATGGATGTAAATGAGTAGAAGTCAGCTCAGGTTCAGCGCTGCACTTGAATAGTCTTCAAAACCCAAAAAGCAACACAATCTAGAGACCAGAGTTGTTCTGTGGCAGTCAACGTGGGTACAGCTGAGCTTATTAGTTAGGACTAAGTATTGGCCACGACAGATGAGGCTTACTTGATTCAAGAAACACAGGGGTGTTTGTACCATGCTCCCCAGTATCGTTTTCTTCGTAACTGGACTTATCCAAGCTCCCACCACCTCTGCCAAAACCAGTTGTTCTCAAACCTTGACACTGGTTTCCTCTAGCCTCCCTATTCTTGGAAATATGAGAGTTCAGTGCACACAGTGCTAAGTGAGTGGGGACGGTCTTTTGGGAACCAAAATTTACAATAACCTACAGGACTCCTCAGATCAGCTGACAGCATATGTTTTCCTTCCACATGGTCCTTAAATCGGCGTCGGGCTTCTTCTAATGTTGCCTTGTGCCCCGCTTTTCCTAGTTTGCCCAAGACCAGACCTCTCAGAAGGGCATCTAGATGACCTAATGAGTGAGTAGGAGGAAAAAAAATAATTATTTGGAGACACAATTCAGCAATTAAATTAAGTGTTCTTCCACCTAGAGTGATCAGGGCAGAGCTGTATAACAATCCTTCCACATGCTTGAGGATATCTAAAGAAAGTAGGCCTTTTCTCACTATCCTTGGTGCCAACTGGAGAATACATTGATTTTTTTTTTACAGCAAGAGGGTCAGGAGAAGATGATTCCAGCCCAAATACAACAGGCTAGGCCTGTAACCTGAGCCAAGTCAGTAATATCAACCATTTGCATCTACAACAGGACTGACTAGGACAATTAAACATGCACATACATGGCTTTCCATCCTTGTGGTCTAATAAGTTTCATGCACTCCAATAGATGCAAAGCTAGAGCAGAGAATTTTTATCAGTGAGCAGATAGGGAAAAGTTTTACCATTTTAACTTGCGCCCGATAACAGAGGGTTGTTTTGGGGTTTTGTGTTTGTCTGTCTGTTTTTAAGTATAAAAATACCCCTGAATGCCTACTTCAGACTCCTCTTCCTCCCTTCTCTCCTCTTTCCCAAAATCTTGATGGCTTATTTACACATGAGTTTTCCAAAACCACTACTGCATTTCACAGCATAAGTTTCCTACCCTCTCCAGGTTTGGGGTCCCATCCCAGTCTCTCCCCTATTGGCGAAAAGACATCTTTCACGAACACCTGGATTTCCTCATAGAAGTCTGTGTGGGACAAGAGAGTTGAGAGGATCCCCAGGTTACAGCTGAGGTCGCTCCACACAGTATAATTGGGCTCATTCACAAAAGCTTCCATGACTTTTAGAACCTCTACAGTGCTAATGATTCCAGCTCGGGCCTGGGAGAGGAAAAGACACAGATTAATCTTGCTTTCAAACAGAATTAAGACGTTTCATAGCTCATCACATTATTTTTACAGTTGTCCCTGTTCAGTTTGCGCAGCCTGCACATAAACTCTATTTTCTTTGTTGTGGGGTTCTGCAAGGTGAGTTAACRCTAGTCAAAGCACCTTAGCTGTCTGCTCACGGCACACAATGCTTTTTATACACAGGTAAGCACTTTACAAGGAGACAGCTGTATAATTATAAGCACGTTTTGCAAACAAGAAACAGACAAGGAGATTAAGTGACTTAACTAAATTGCAGCAATGCTGGCAAGAAAAAGCAAACCCCCAGAGTTATTCTCAGCCAGATACTACATCCACCAAAATCTTATTTTAACTAAAAACTGTAAAGATTTAGAGATTTAATTTTTGCTCTTCATTAAATTGAGAGTGTAAAACTGCAGAAGTCATTTTTGCTTGCTGCTTCCCATGAATTAGTACAAGAAGTACTGCCTTTCCACCTCTGCCGGAAAATTTTATATTAACTGCTTCACAGCATCATGAAAACACTTCTATGCTTAGTGCAGTTGATAATACCTACAGTAGGTACCTCCAACCAGATTGCTCAGATTTTTGTTAATCTGGAGCCAGACCAGTAATTTATGGTACCGGAAAAGAGGTAAAGGTCAATTTTTATTATCTAAGCAATATTCACCTATGATAAAAACATGATTAAAACTGAAGCCAAAATAGGAGTCTAACACAGTGTTCTTACATGTATTATTTGCTCAATTTTTTTGTCCCATTAGTCTTGCAATATTTGGGAAATGACTCAGGCTACAGTTTCAAACCCCTTCAACTAAGCCATGACAAGAGTTACAAGCTTTGAAGCTAGAGACGCAGGGTATCAAACCCACATTTTTAAAAAGTTTCCATACACTTGCTGACTAGCAAGAATAAGAAAGTGCAATCTGAAATACAGAGTACAGCAACTAATTGTTCAGAGCTAGCAACACCTGCGTTGGGGGTAATGCCTTGCTTTTAAACAGTAAGAATCCCCAACAGCCACATCCTCCAGTGGAGGACAGTTTTAACAAGCCCAACTGAATAAAGCACATGGTGCTGACAGTATTTGATAAAGTCATTGAGGGGATCATTACAATATCCTTATTTTGATGAGTTAAAAGAAAGCAAGTTCTCAAAACACTTAATTTTGTAAAAAAAACTATAGTATAATACACTCCTACAGAGAACAGTGCAACAGGAGTTATAGACAGACTGCTTCCATAGGGTTTTAAGTCTTATAATACAAGTTAGAACTTGTCAAGCTAATTAATAGCTAGATGTATGCAGTAATCCCAAAGGCACTTTGCCTCCAGAAACTGAGACTGACTCTTCAGACACTGATTTCTGCAGTTACTGTAGCTCTCATTATTAGACAGAATAGCAAAGGGTTACTTACCAGAGAGAAGAGATCATTCTGCAGGCCAAGCCTGTCCACAGGGGGTAGGGAGAGGTCTTTGATCGCTGGTATTAAACTCTCCAGCATGTCAGGGCTATACTGAGTACGGTAAAACCCTACTGTTCCAAGGTTTAACTGAAATGTACCAAAAGAGTAAAAAATTAAAAGTAAGGAACAAATAAGGAAACGCTTTTTTATTTTGAACCACTAGAAATTTCTCAAAGCATCACAACTCAGAGAAGTCAGTCACTAACATTTAAATAAAAAGAAAAAACAAATCATAAGTAAGGGAGAAAGACTTAAGATTTCAAAGAAGAAATGCTCGCTAAGAAGTGTAGAAGACGAGAGCGCGCTGGCATAAAGAAACAGAGGCTAGAACTAAAACTAGGAGCAAGGAGGAAAGAGAAACTTCTCTTCCAGGGGTAACTCCTAACTGAAGTAAGGGTAGTCATGCACTGAGGCAGGAGACTGCAGGTGCTAGAATCTTAACTTTTGTAACCTCTCTCCCACAACCTGCTCCATTCAATTTTGATAGAGAGAACCATTTTCCGAAGAAAGGAGAGCAAGCACCTCTGCCCAGCGTAAAAGCAAGTCATGGTCAGTAAGCTTGATGAACTACACCAGCTACACGCTGCTACCTACTAGCATTTTAGTGTAGATGGTCAAATATTGTGCTTGGTTGAACAACAGTACCTGGCATAAACCAAAAACATTGCTGAGCTCATCAGGAAGTCACCCCCTTTGCTGCTGCTATGATTTTAGTCAGTCCAATTGCCAGTCCTCAGGACTACGGCACTAACTAAAAACCTCACAGACTGACCACCTTTGCAGCCAGCAGTCCCACAAATTCACCTTGGACTGAGCTGGATTGTTGCCTTCTCAGGCAGAAATATCAAACTTTACCCTCATTTAGACAGGGCATTTTCAGAGTTGTTCATTCATTTCATGCCCCTCTATTACCAGGGAGGACCCAGATAGATATGGTGATTCAAGAGAATACGCAGGCCCATGTTAGTTAAATAGGAAGATTTGATTAATATTAAAAAAAGAGACTAACCCTTAATGTTATTTCACGGAGTCACCTCTCAGAGTACAGCTCCAGCTTAGAAACAATTACTCTTCAACCTCAGTAGTTCATACAGCAATAGTCCCAGCCAGTTGCTGTCTTTCAATTTTTAAATTCAGTTTGACTGGTGTCTGCAGGAGACCGCAACAGTGAATTTTTTCACTTGCAGATTTGTACTTGTCTGGCAATAGCCAGTAGAAAACCTTCACACTAATGAAAGATAAACAAGACTATTTTTGCTCAGGATGGACTTTAACTAAACTGCGGTTGCCATGGGATACCGAAAAAGCCACCGCATTTCAACTCAAAAGCTGCCTCTAATTGCACACGGTTTTTCCGGGCTCGGACTCCCAAAAGGTTCAAGTTTACATTGTCTAGACTACTCTTGGAAGGCAAAGGACTACACTAAGCAAGCATTATAGAGGGGAGCCAATATTAAACAGCAGCACATAGAGGCCCCTCCATAAGAAAGACAAGATTGCAAGGGCGGGGGGAAGAGAAGAGGAAAATGAAATGCAAGGGAACATTACAGTGACAATCAAACTTATTCCCAGTAATATGTTCTCCTTTGTGACAACTCACCTTCACCCACTGGTCTGGTTTGATGTCTTTCAAAATCAAGGTGAGCTCTGGTTTGTCCATCAATATTTGCATTTTGGCACAGGTGGGGTCATCACTTGTACAAATACTTATGGGGACCATCCACATGGGGAAATCCTCCCCTAAAAGAAGAAACAATAAAAAGGAAGGCCTAAGGAAAAAAAAGTATGCACACAACACTGAGAAACTCTGCCTGATGTTCAAACAAGTTTCAGCAGCAGTTCAAGCAAGGCTACTTAAATTTAAACCTAAAAAGGCACAAATCTGAAGGAAAACGGCAGTTCTAGAGTTAAAAACCAAGAATCTCTAAATCACCTTTCAAGCCAAACACTTTGATTTCCATAAGCATGGAAGATGGGTGGAATCTGTGTCTTAAGATAGAGCTGGCTTCCATATAAGGCATTTTTATTTCAGCACTACTATAAAACCAGCAGCTTACAGAGCTCCTCAGATGGCAGCACTGGCCTTAAACTGGACATCAGAAGAGAAGCATCTCAGAATGAAAACTGAACCAAAGACTGCAGATGAATGCCACTCTCCATGCAAGGAGGACGTGGAAACCACGTGTGACAGCGTTCAACTTTAGATTTTCTAAAGTTTTAACAAATACTTAAACACCTGAATCCAAGCAGAGCACCTGCCTGCTCTGCAGTGCAGCTGTTTCACCTCTCAAAATTGCTGCCATTGCATGAAAAGCAACGAACACTCCATTCCTGCTCTTAGCACTCATCTTACCAGTATATGGTCCACTGGCACAGAATTTCTTCTGGACTAACTTCAACACTTTGTCATCTTCTTGCTGAAGAAAAAAAAAAAAAAGAAAAGAAAAAAAGAGAGAAAGGTATTATCAGAACATCTCATCTCAGCTTCTGTATATCACAATACATTCATGTGCCCTCTGTTAAACGGAGTAACTTGTATTCTCCTCCAGAAAAAGGAGCTACCTCAAGAATCATTCCAATGCATTAATCACTGTTACTGTTGAAACACACATGCCCTGTTTCTCATTTGAATTTGTCGTCTGACTTCAGCTTCCAGCCAGTAATCCTCACTCACCCTGCAATCTTGTAAAATAAGCATAACTGAACCGGAGTGAGAAACAAAATGTGTGGCAAGGGGAGCTAAGTCAGATATTCTCTATGCCCAACACACATTTCACACACAAAGAGCAAACGGGCTATGTCAGCAAACTCCAAGCACATGATCTAGAGCGCTTGTAGAATAACTCCATATCGCTTTGCATTAGGTTCCTCAAGTGAGCTGCACTTCCCCTCCCTTCAGAAACAGAACTGTCACTACACAAAGCAACCCACTGTACTTCCTCCTGATCAAAGAGAATTTTTAAAATTATTGGATACTACTAAATTTGATCCTAAAACACAGTTAAAGGCAGAACTTTTGATCTGAAGTGCTGAAAAACGCACAGTTATATTTACCTGTTCAGCTTCCACATAAATGAGCGGAAATCCCATTTGTTTGGTCCATGTATTCATCACAGCAGCAATAGGTTTACCACTAGCTTTTTCCAGGCTTTCCCAGAGGTCCTCTGCAGAAGAAAAGTCTGACTAAGGACTCCCAGAGTCTTGACATGTCAGACGCTATTAAGGACACTATATGAGCACTGGAGGGTGGGAGGCTGTATTATTACTCCAGTTTGCCCTTCATGTTTGGGTTATGTTTTTATCAAATTGTAACAGATGATAGGCAATAAAAAGGAAATAGTTTAAACCACTCAGGGGGGAGATAGGGGAGAAGAAAGCTTCTTTACTACTAAACAAATGCAATCAATACACATTGCGATAAAGTATAATAAAAATGAGCATTAAATATTCAAAATGGTAAATAGAAGAATCTTTTCCTTAAGTTTTTCATATATTATGCCAAAAGAGCTGACCGAACATGGACTGGTTTTGGCTGATAGAGCATGATGTTCCACTTCCACATTTATGCCTGATACACAAAAAAGGTTTAAGTAAAGAAAGCGCTGTGAGATATTAGACAAGACTTTGAACTGTTTAATCACACGTGCAATCAATACTGCAAAAGGAAGCTTGCAAAAGGCTTACATGGCAAATCAACACACTCTATTTCTAAATTAGATTACTACGCAGATGTGGTTACCAACGGTAAATGCAGCCCTTTCAGATTACCTCAGCCGCATACTCCTGAGACAGAGAACCCCTAGAGGATCCTGAATTCTGGCTGTGCAGGGGACACTTGTATGAAACAGGAAACAAGCCAACTATGTCTTTGCATTTCAGCTATCTCAGGTGGAAAAAACAGCTGTTTAAGAATCCATCACTTTAGCACTAAAAATTTTGTCTCCAGAAATCACTTTTCTTAAGCATATAATAGCCACCAGGTTTAGCGGTGGCTAATTACCTGTAGCGGCATTCTTCTGCTGGAACTTCGTTAAATATAAATTCATTCCTTTCCGAAAGTCCTGGGAACATACAATTGAACATGTAATGGCACCAGAAAGGAGGTCCTTTCTATCCTCCCTCCGCGCTGCATTTATATTCAAGAATTTGCCAAGGAATCTTAGGATCAGTATGTACATCTGTAACTCCTTCCATATTTTCCCACTATCTTATTTCTCCTAGGTAAGTTCAAATAGATCCCAAATACAAATTGGAGAAAAGTTTTCAAAATACAGAATACACAGATTTAATTTTTTTTTTAAATGGTATTTTTAACTGTAAAAAGATTTGACAATCTGCATTCGGCTTTTTAACAACAATCTTTTTACCTCATCACCAATGTAGTCATGTAGCATTCGGATTACAGATGCTCCCTTGCTGTAAGAAATAGCATCAAATATTTCATCTACTTCAGATGGATGGCCAACACTAACCTGTGGTAAACAGGATAATCAACAGTGAGAACAATTTTAACTGCCAT
Source organism: Phoebastria nigripes (assembly GCA_035582835.1). Lineage (NCBI taxonomy): Eukaryota > Metazoa > Chordata > Aves > Procellariiformes > Diomedeidae > Phoebastria > Phoebastria nigripes. The sequence continues at coordinate 325,890 of JAYKAV010003465.1, forward strand.
AAAAGATTTTGATTTTGCTTGTTCTAGCGTTTAAGGAGCTGACTTTTCTCATTGAAGAAAGCACATGCATATCCATCACTAAATTGTCTTAGTGGAATCTCTGCACCCCAGTCAGTTAAAAACTTATTCACATATGGCTGGGTTAGGATTGGTTTGTACGTTAAACATACTTTAACTTAGGTTTCGATATTTAATTAAATAGACTTGGGGATCTTGCTTCAATTCTTTGGTTCAACACTTCCCAAAAGCAAAAAAACAGTGGAAGTTGTTTAATTCTGGGACAGTGAACAATAARTACTCAGGAAATGCACTCAATGAGTAAGTCGCTCTAAAATGACCTGTTGTACAAACCAAGGTCATCTCCCAATATCTATTACATCAAACATTTCCTAAGCTATCTGAAAACTTGTCCATGGTGATTCTCTAGGAATTACAAGGGAGTTTTCYTTCAGCACAGTTCCCAGTTTTGCTGTAATTGAGCTCACTGCTGCTGCTGCCTTCTCTTCATCACTGAACTACTACCTTGTTTCCAAAGCAGCAAGCCCAGCTAGACCCTGCTTATTTCAAGACTGTCTGCATCACACTCACAGTTCTGGGAGTACAACACAGAAACACCTCAGGTGGCCTCAGACGGAAACCAGTACAAGCCCAGCAAAGTTTGGTAGCTTGGGCTCTGGGCTATGCTGCACTTTGGTTTATGTTGTTGAGCACTGGAGTAAGTCAGTAGCTACTTCACTGTGCTCAAGGGCCAGAAAACTACCCACTTTGATCAGAAACCAAAACAAAACACAAATAATGATGAGTTTTGATCACAACTTTGCCATTTCAAGTCAGCAGAGCAGAAAAACTCCAGAAGAAGCCATCTTCAGACCCTCAAACCTCATTTCTGAAATACTAATTCAAGTAGAGGAAAATCCACAAAGTGTAAATGCAACCTTAGATTTTCCTTTGCATCATGAATGACTGCAAAGTTCCCTTTTTTCTTAATAGGAAAAAACCTTACACCCAGCTGACAAGAAAAAAAAGGGAGACAATCAATAGCAAAGACAGAACTTACTTCAATAGGATGACTGTTGTCTAAGGCATCAAGCTCTTGGGCTCGTGTGTAATCAGCAGAAACAAACTGAGTCCAGATATCGTACTCTGGGAAACAGTGATCTACACATAGGTATTCAATCCAGGAGGCAAATCCTTCATTCAGCCAGAGATGGGTCCACCACTCCTGGAAAGATAAGAAGGCAGAATAAAGAACAAAATTCCAAGAGCTTCATTTAATCAACAAGAAGTTTCCAGCAAAGATAAGCTGTTAATGGCCTAGCTTAGTATGAATCAGAGAAACAGGTAACACCTGTAAGCACAAATTCCTCTCTATAAAGAAGTCATCAGCCCAAGAAGAGTAATCAGCACCCAATAACTGTCTTCTCCTCCGTCTTAAGTTTTAGAAACTCTGCATGGAGAACTGCATCAGGTACAAATGAAATTCCCGGAGACTAGACTAGAGGTCAGAGCAGAGCCACTGAGGGAACAGCTAAGAATGTTAGCTAGACTAGGGAAAAGAGTCAGTGACATGCAAGGCCACGGTTCAGTAAAGCAGAAGAATTGTGGGCAACACGACGACAGTGTCTTTTCCAAACCGAATAGCAGCAGTTGCAGGAGACTGATTTTGTTTGGGTTTGTGTTTGGTTTTTTGCTAAAGAGCATGCTTGCATAAAGGAGAAAGCCTGGAATCTGGAAGTGTTCTAGACTATGGAAACCTGAAATCCAGTAAACAGTTAAAAGTTGTTTCTCACCAGCCAAAGGTGGGCTTTGTTTTTTTAAGATAAGAATGTTACATTGACATTTTAAAATTCTTCCCTTCATTTCTAATATTTAACTGAAGTATGCAAGATAAGGAAACAAGCTACGGATACTGAGGAAGAAAACACCCTTTTCCATAACTGCACTTACCAACCATTCTTTAAATGTAAATGGGGTGGTTAACTCAGACGAGCATGGCTATGATGATACGGGCCCTTAAGTAAAAGAAACTGAACAGGATGTAGAATCAGTCCCGTAAGCTGTTCTACAAAGAACTACTGCTTCTAATATGAATGAAACATTTACCCCAGGGAGGGTGGAATTTCAATAAGGAAAGCTGTTACTGAGACTCTACGCAGATAAGCCCCGCTTTATTTTTAGAGTGGAGACTATCCAATTTTCTTTTACATTTCTGATCGCATCTGTTTCCAAGACAAGGTTTCAATACACACAGATTGGTGCCAAAGGATTAATGCAACTGCAAAATAGATTCTTGGGCAATTAGGTTGGACTTCTAAATCTTTTCACCTCCCTGTTTTTCTCTCTTATCCCACCGGCAACCTACTTGCTCACCAATCTATTTCTTCCCCTGGAAGTATTCTGATTTCATTTATCTTTGCTATACAAGAACTGGCATATTGTGCTGGCCAATAAGTTCTGGTACTGGCAAACTAAACCAGTGATGCTGCTGAGGCTTTCTGCTGTGCTGTATGCACCTCGGATTATGGAGGAGAAAAAGCTGACTTTCTGGAAACTGAGAAGTAACATTGGAATGTTTTTTCATATTTCACAGTTGCATCACAGAACACAAAATAATGAGAGAAAAAATTCTTAAAAGAAAATTTTTGGAAGACCTGGAACTTCAAAAGGAAAATAAAAAGCTAATTCAATAAAAATTTTCAAGATTCTTGTAAATGATACTTTCTCAAGCTTACTGCCACAGTTCTCAATGGTCAGAAGGACCATGAATGGTTTGTGGGTCACTAATGGTCCCCAAGGCACTTGCTGGCATCCTACAGTGTTGTCTAGTCACATGATGCTGGCTCGCCTTGCTTCCAGCTGCTCAACTGTACTAAAAGCTAAAAATACATTACTTTAGTATTGTTTTTCCATTTAAATATTGTGTTGCTGTCACACGGAAGCTACCTGTGCTACCACAAACAGGAATGGACACAGCTGACTAGATTTTAAGAGGCACAGCACTGTAGAAAAGTTTGACAAACTTTGCTTAGTCTTATAATTAATATTTACACTGGGTTTTTCCCCTCCATCCACTCACACTTCATTTAAGCAGCCTAAAAGCCAGAACAATGCAGATTTGGGGCTCCAGAAGCCATGCTTTTTTACCAAACACACTGGTTTCTTACAATACAAGAAACTTCCTAACCTGTGAAATATTTGGATTCAAGCATCTGTTTGCAGGGTTTTGGGAAAAGGAATGTCAGATCTAATTAACAGAGTAAGCTGAAGCCATTTGTTAACAGCAGAAGCTCTGACAGATACAGGTTCCAGTTTTTAGCACTAAATGGAATTTATTTACAGATTTCAGTCTTGCTGCCTCAGATATACTTTTATTCCCACCAAAATGACTTAAACATCAAACCATTCAGACAGCTGGCTCYCCATATACCCAAGTAATTCATATGAGTTACTACTGAGCAACTTCTCAGCTACTGGACTAGAACAATTTGCAATGCTGAGCTGGTACTGATATGCCTGCTTGGTATGAAAGCCTGATGAGTGAATCATGCCTACCTGAAAGGAAAACAGTGGATTATTGCTTCTAAGTAATCTGACTAGCCAAAATCATTTCCACGGAACACCTGCTCAACTCTAACTAGGACTATATTCAAACAACTGAACATTACTTCACACAGAAAAGATCCAGGAATACTTCTAAAGAACACACTAGTAAAGAAGAAAATGGTAATAAAGCACTATTTAAATATTTAATCTTTTTGTTTTAAAGATAGCATGCCTGCTATTAAGGGGCACTTCAACACACACATGATATGAAGCACATGTCAAAGAAAACTAGAAGAACTTGTAACTGATAGATACCATGGTCACAAGGTTTCCAAACCACTGATGAGCAAGTTCATGTCCTACAACCAGAGCAACCCACTGGCGAGATGAAGAACAGGAATTTTTGGGGTCAATGAGCAATGCAGTCTCCCTGTATTTAAGAGAGAAAGATAACTGAACAGAGTGGTACACGCCTAGGGAAAAAACACAATCAAAAGTAGGTTAAATTACCTAAGCAAGCTAAAAAGTGATCAGTAACAACTGAAAAAAACCAAAAGCTATTTCAGTTTAGACATTAAATTATTTTGGTAAGTTCCACAGCTGTTGGAATGCTTTGGAGCAATAATTCCTCATGGCATGCAAGAGACAAGTGCAAAAACCCAGGCAGGAACAAGAAAGTTTATCCTTTATTTATAAAATAGCTCACCTACATAATCTAGGAACCTTAACTGTAAACTCCCTTTGCACTGCATGATGTATGCACAGCAAGTCTTCTCTGCCTCCCTCATCCCCAAAGGAATTCCAACTCTTCCAAGTGCACAACCAGCCGTGTTACACTCGCCACTGCAGATGCACAAGATTCTCCACACAGAGCACACATGCACACACGCAAGCGCTCCCTAGGTCAGGCACACAGCCTTCTGCTATAAACACCCCGTCAGGATCAGGACTTAGTGGGTCAGTCAGAAAGGACTTCTGGACTGCTGCAACTCAAAGGGGAAAAACGTGCATCTCAAAACATAGATGGTGCCTGCAGATTATGCCAACCTTCTGTCCCCAAAGGGATAAAGCAAGCGTGCCAAACTGACCATAAGGGGGGGAAAAAATTAACAGCACAATTAAGAAAAGCTTCCAAAAATTCTACTCATCCAGGACAAATTTTTTTTTTCCACAGGGAGTAAAATATCAGATTTCATCAGAATTGCGATAAGCAGACAAGCAGATTTTAAACCTGGGCTCAAATTTCCGTTTCAATTTTTTAAGGCCAAATTAAAAGTTTAGCAGAAGAAATTCAAACTATTTCAGGATTTAAAGTCCAAAGCTTACAAGACCAATGTTGTACAAAATGAAGGAAAATCATTCTAACAATGAGCACAGATAATATAATAATATCAAGCAAAAGTACAAAAGCTTGATCAGATGAACAAAAAAAAAAAAAACTGAAAAGGAAGGCAAGTTAATATTTTTGATTTACTCATATCCACATGGTTATACTGTGGTTGCTAAATTTACCAACTTGCCTACAACATAAAATAAGAAACTCTTCCAGCTGTGTCAGTAAGTACATAACTTTTACGGGGAAAAAAGCGGCCAAGAAAGTTCTCTTGTAGAACAGGCAGTGCTGCCAGACACTTAAAAATCTCACACCCTTGGACAGTAGTTGTAATAGCTCATTCTTGCCTTCCTAAGATTTGTACGATAATGCACGCTGCTGCAGAAGTTAATATTATCCACACCGAAGCAAGAGTTGAAAGTATTTACTCAGTCTTATTTGGGATGATACCCAATAATTACAGCTCCCTAAAACTAATCCAATTACTTCCAAGAATTAGTGAACAAAGAGGGGGGAAAGACAGTATTTTAACAGCATACCTATAAGTAACAAGGCCCCAGTTCTCCATGGCACCTTTATAAAATAAATACAAAGGTTTATTGATATTGATACACACCTCTTCCTAAATGTTTAAAATTCAAATAAAATACAGTTCATCAATAAAGTGAGTTACTTTACCAGCAGCAAAGTCTGCAATAGCTATGAGATCAATTTTAGGAAGAGGGTAAGGAACATTGAAGTAGTCCTTATAAAAAGGCAGAGTTTTAGCAGCAACCTGTAAGAAACAAGAGGAGAAATGTTAACTTGGAACAATTAGTAAAACTTGAAAATTTATGACTGAAACTAGCCTAAGAAAGCAGCATACACATGATTTCTTCCAGAAGCCCCATTTCCAGCTTCCAGAGCACAACGGTTTGGAAGACTCCGATCCCCTTTTTCTCCCAGGCTGTAGCCTACCCTTCAGCACTTCTCATCATCTTTGGACCAAAGTCTGCATCACCAAATCAGAACTGAATTAAACCATATGTTTTCGTCATTATAGACATTAGTTTGTCCACAACTGAAATTCTGTTTAATATCAAGCCCAGTCACTCCAAGCTATTAAAGCAAAAAACACCCTCATGAGCTTTGCATGGATTTAGGTGACTGAACAGAGAAGAGAGCAATGTCCAGCCTGTCGGAGATTGCTACAGCAATAATGAAGTCACCCTGAGCGCATTTACCTCTAATGCAAACTTTCCTTGTTCCGCTTTGCCAACAGGAGTGTAAACACGCACTAAGACGCCATCAAGGGACCTGGCCTCTACGAAGTCATATTCTCCCACCACAAACGCTACAAGATACGTTGACATTACAGGGGTACGAGCAAACTTCACTTCCACCAGATTTTCATCATCTGGGTACGGCTTCCGGTCAATGACATTCTTTCAACATGAAAGGGAATCAGTTAATTTCATGGAAGTGAAACTGTATTACACAATACATTTGACTAACTATTCCATCATTATGAGTCATGCACTTAAAATGAAAGGACTTCTTTTACGATTTTAAAATACAGACCACAATGTAGTTCCCCTCCTAACTAAAAATGCCCCATCACATATGGAGGTGTACTTTTATAATATATACATTATATTCCATTACTGCAAAGGCAGCTGAACACATCAGCTATCAGCTGCTGTCCTTCAAAGAGAATATTACCCACATCCCAATAAGGCACCAGGCTTTCACTTTAAATTCTGAAACAGAAACCATAACCATGTGGTCAGTGGGCAAGGCTAGACTTTACAGATAACTATGAAAGTTAGCTACTGGAATAAAAAAGTCTTTTTAAACTGACTTGCTCTTCTCCAGCAACATCTTCTAGAAATGTGCACCATATTTAGAGTAACAACCTGAAAATACCCACTTGTATTTGTGACAGAGGTACTTCTACTTGTACCCCAGTTTTGGTCAAAAATTCTCTAGGGCAGAAAACATGCTTATTTATCTCAAGTGCTATGTCTGCTTATGTAGCTATAACAGCTATATAAACACGCAGAGGCACTTTTTCCCCCCCCAGTCACTCTTAATCAAGCAGCACGTGGCATGACATATGCTAAGACTTTTTTTTTCTTTTTTTTTTTTTTTTTAAACAAACACCACTGTGGTTTGTACAACCTGCTTAGGTTTTGTGCTAGCATCTGACATCGCAATATAATCTTTTAAAAAGTTCTCTCAATTTAGAGCTGCTTAGTAATAGCTAGCAAGACAGCCTATATTTCTAATTCTGTCTGTTACCAAGACACACTATTACCTATCAAATAATCAGCTGGCATTATGACAGTTTTATTTAAAACACTGTTTACTTGCCCATCAAGAACTTACCATATTTGACAAAGCTACTCTGTCTTTAGGAACCACTAAAGAAATATCAAATGTTGCCTTAATAGCAGGCTCATCCCAGCAAGGGAAAGCTCTGCGAGCATCAGTAGCCTGAAGGAAATAAGAGCATTAAACAAATAAATCACAAGAGATTGTGGCAATAAAACACACACAAAAATTCAGCGTATTTTACAGGCAAGAAGTTGGGTGAATGATGGCTAGTCATTGGTATAGAGTCTCCTCACTGACACTCTTGACCTCTGCATTAGAGCATTTTATTCTTAATTATTTCACTCTTGGTTTAAAAAAAAAAAATGCAGCTGAAAAGCACTCTGTGCTCTGGTGGAATTCTACAGTCTGAGCAAAATTTAGCAGAGTCATGACAGGAGCAAAGCTCAGTCATGTGAAAGCAGAGAGGGCACCCAGGCATTCACAGACCGTACACACAAGACCACCTATTTATATTCTGTCAGTAGACTGCACCCAAGAAATGTTCTATTTGTACGAGGTAAGTACTCCATGTTTTTATGTAACCAGGCAGATAACTATGAAATTACAATATGGTATAAAATTCTGTCATTATGTCCAGGGTTTACATAATACTTGAGACAGTATCTGGCTCACATTTTGGATGTCATTAAGACACTGAGATAAAGGCAGAGTGTTCTATTAAAAAAATTAATATACTTCACAAAGGAAAGTTATACAGAGGTATTTGACCACATCTAAATAAATAGCTGTTCTCAAACATTGCAGCAATTGTATATATATGATGCATCACACATCAGCATGATTCTTGGCTGGGGAATTTGCCAGATCCAGAATTTACTGACCTTGAAGTCGCAATGTAAAGGCTGCTTTTAGTATTACCTATCCACACTAAGAGCAAGAAGCAAATAAATAAGGATTTTTGAAATTTACCCAGAGGGTATAGCTAAAGCTAGGAAATTGTGTCTTTGCTTCTTCTAAGCATAAATCCTATATTAAGAATGACATTCCCTGAAAACAAAAATATAGCCCATACCTCAAACTGAGTGACAGCAGCATAGCGTGTGTCTCCAGTAGGGGTGGTATATTTACTTCGGTAAAAACCTTTCATTTTATCATTCAGCTCCCCTACAAAGTCTATCTTTAGCGTCCCTGTCCCTGTAACAGAAACAGATGGGGCATTGTTATTTGCATGTGCCAAACAGAACATTTATTTGGTCTGGACCTTCAGGCCAGGCTACTCAGCTGGCCCACTGCCCTTCTGAAATAAGATGTCCCTTCAACTCATCTCCACCCATCACTTTTTTGCCAGCCTCCCTCAAACCCTTTACTCTCCTTACATAAAATAAGCTCCAGCAGAGCAACGCAGGCAAAGCCAGACTCACCACAGCATTTTAGCACTTGATCGGCAAAGGCTGCTGCAGTATTCATTCTCATCTTTTAAACACAATGGAAATAACCAGGAGAGACCTACCTTAAGCCATTTGAGAAGTCTGATCCTACAATCCTTACCTTTGAGTAAAGTTTGCAAAAATACAGGATGGCTACTAAGTATTAATAGCATCCTATGAAATCTACTACAAAAGCCAAGATGGAGCACTGGCTGTGTTCAAGCTTGTAAGTCAATTAGTCTCAGGATTTATTCTGCCCTCGATGTCTCAGTGCAAAAGGGGAAACCTGACCTTGATCAGAGAGGCAGCATGCCAATATCCCACAGAATGAAACACTGAAGTATTATCACCCTAGAATCTTTATATTTATTTGTCAAGATGAAATGAAACTGCTTTATTCAAACTGAGGAGCTGAGTTTCCACGACAAACTCCTCAGAGCAAAAAACTGTAGCAGTTTCAAAAGAATTAGTACATTCATGCCTAGGAAAATACTGCAGTAATTCAGATTAGCTCATTCTCGGTAAGAGGAAAACAGATAAATAGCTTCTGAGCCTAACTCCCAATAGCAGGTAAATAATTAGAGTCACCTCAGGTGTTGGAAGCAAACATCACCATTAGTGAAACAACATTTTCAATTCCAGAGGCTCACGAAGTGACTTATAGTGGACAGACTCCCTAGGGAGCACTACATTCGCAGTCAGAAACTTCAGGGAAGACAGAGCTGTCCTACTCCAGCTTTTTCAAGTGCAAACGTCTTAAACACACGGTTGAAGCAAGCAGAAAGCATGAAAATAGCTCTTACCTTTCTGAAGAGTACTGGGAAAGGAGAGAGTAACCTTTTCATCCTCATTTTGATAGTTGAACCCTGTGGCGTGTACCTCTGAAACAGAAAAACAGACTACTTTGTTTGAAATAAGCCCCAGAGATGTTTTTCTAACTCACGAACATTTAAAATTAACTAATTGGCTGAATCCAACAACATGCTATAGCTACTGAAGAAATCAATGAAGATTTTGAATAATCCAGAGTGATACAAATGCAAGCAACCAGAGAAACACCACCCATTGTCAGAGTTCCATGTTACATTATCTCGCTTCAGACAAATAAATCTACCACATTTACATCAGACTACTCAGCCACAGACTCAAAGCACCACCTCCATGCTCCTTCCACCTCTGCCATACATCCCATCCATCAGAATGCTGCACTCATACACGGCAGGGAAGTCTTCTGCTGTGCCGAGTAATGAAAGCTCTACTGTTAAATTGTAAACTTGCAGTAAGAACAGTATCCTGTATACCACCAGGAATGCTGGTAACAACTACTACAATCCTGACAAATGGTAAAATACTGCACAAAACTTCCCCTCAATATTAAATGCTTATATCAGTGCAGCAGGATTCTTACTGACTATTCCAAACAGGATGCTTATGATTTATTTAATTAATTTGTGGATCTCACTTTAAAAAGCACACTAATATCTACAGCAAGGTGTTTTTGTTTGGTTTCAACCACAAAGAAAAACACATTGTTGATTTTATTTAAAAATTGTCTTCAGAACCAGGGACCTACCTTGGTGTTTATATACCATTCAGCAAGGGCATCCAAAATCAACCAGAATATTAAGCAGTATGGCATTTACACAGCATTGGATCTATTTGTAGATGCAAACATCCGAACTATGAGGCCAAGCTGGATAGATGGGGGGACGGAATCAGTACACAGGAATTAAACTGTCCTGCAGCTTAGAGTTAGCAGAGCCCAGAGAGAACACCTGGTCTTGCTTCTTCCTTCCTAATTCATCTAGTCCCACTCACTGCATCCAAGGTGATGTACACCTATGCTCCTTCAACCAAAAATCTAAAACAGGTATGTAGGACCTCACTTGCAAGTTCTGCTACCTATGTCACTCTATACTTAACCACCGCAATAACTAGCTATCTTTAAGGAATGCAAATCTGCAGCAAAACAAATGAGCAATGCTTTCTACCATAATCAGCATCTTGAACTACCAAACTTGGTATGCCTGGACACAGTAACACATCTTTTTATGCAGACATACTGATGTATAATTCTAGATTTATAAATACAATAAACATTTGGCAGTTCAGTATAGTTTTGAAAGATACTGGAAACGCACAGACCAGTTTAAAGTAACAGCATTCCTAGTACAAGCTGCCTCTCCCATCCCACCTACATCACTCAAACCAAAGTGAAAACACACCTAGGATATTGAAATGCTAGCAAGGGTCTAGCAACTTTTTCCAGGTACTTTCAAAATTGACCTAGGAAAAAAGATTCAGTAAATAGCTTCAGTTATCTACTGAAATAGATACTAGTTTTGAATGGTCACAGAAAAAAGGACAAAAAAGAATACTGGAAAGTGCTGATACATAGAGGCAAACATCCTAAAAGAAAAACGTACCACTATATCAACTTCTTCATTACCTAGAATTCTGAATGACAAAGCTTGTTTGAAACAACAATTTAATTTACAGAACGACCTGTCTTCCATGCTCAAGTATCACTACAAGAATCCAGGTATTCAGTTTCAGAGGCAGCCTAAGCACACTCGCAAGATGTTCAGCTAAGTTGTTCCATATGTGACAAAAGTAACTAGAAACATGTTTTTATTTTTATAAAATTCAAAGTGCTATTTATTCTGGAATAGTATGATCTCAGCCTTAAGTCAGAGTCAACACCAACCTCTGCTCACAGAGAACAGAAATGCAGAAACTGCATGAATGCATTAGTCTTAACTACTGGTTTCACAGTGCTCTGCTCAGCGTTTAATCAGAGTTAACCACCATGCTAGGGTACATAATACATAAACGCTTAAAATAGAAGAATTCTAGCGGTAAAAAAAAACAAAAACAAAAACAAAACAGTACAGAAACAAATTCAAGAAAAAAAATTCTTTACAGGATCAAGTAGAAGAACTTTAGACTACTAGTCTGCACTGAGGAGTTCCAAGATTTTTAAAATCAACTGTAAGAGGGATGAGATAGGCCATTTAAACAGAATACATGCCAAGGACATCGCAATGCCAGCAAGTGTTGGGCAATGAGCAACGAAAAGTAAAGGTTTAGCTTTTCTTCTTATAACTCTGCGGAATACTGAGGCAGAAAAGGAGACGTTATAAGAGAGTTGGAGAGAAGATATTCAGGGGAACAACTAATGCGCAACACACTAGTCTGAAAGTGGGCGTCCAAGGAACAGAGTGGAGCTGATTGCTGACTACATCGTTTAGATCCAATGAATTTTGACCCTGGCTATCTTTAGAGTCCAACAAACAACAAACCTGTTGTTCTGTGATAGCATGTTAGTGACCTCGGTTAGAGGGAAGGACGGGCTGAATACCTGTCAGAAATTTATGTTAGCCTGCCTGGGAGGAATCCCGCGGCTGGACAACCTGCAGATGTTGAGCTGTCAGCCTGTGGTCAGAGGCTAAATGAAAACCTGAGAAACCTCTGATAAGGATCAGTACAAGAATGCAGAAACACTCCCCCCCGTGTATTTTAAAATGACCACAGCAAACCAAAAACATTTGTATCTTTTTACAACTTCTAATGGAAACAATCTGATACCAAAGACAAACAATACCATGACTTCAGGATCATAGTGCTAACCTACTGAAACTGAGAAATACAGAAGAATGCGTGTTATGCAGATCTTCTGCCAAAAGTTGACAATGAATGTTAAATTTCCCCCTCCTCCTCTCCCAAATGTGAAGTCCTCCTAAGTGTATTTGAATTTGTAGCTCGACTACTTTATAACCTTTTTAACCTGTACTAGGAAAGCCATAGGAAAGACACAGGTAAACATCACCAGTGCTAGAAGAAGGTGAAGACCTGCAGGTTTTCTTCCCCCCTGCAACAGCCTGGGAAAGCATATTAACACATTGCAGAAAGCAACCTTGTTTCAAAGAGCTTCTCAACCTTAATTTTACCGTGTTAGATCCCAATTACCCTAAGGTTAGAAACAATGTTTAAACACGTTATAGTTTAAATAGGCTGGAAGCAGCCTTCTCACGAGCGGTGCTGTGCCCTCCCAGCACATACTGATCACAATCTCCACGGAAGGAGGCCGAGTCTTGCGATATCCCGGGACTGCCCCGCTTGCCGTGACAACTAGCCTCTGACGAACACTTGGAAGCAATGGCAAGCGTACATCTCGAACCAAAGGTAACACTCATTTGCAGTTTCACAAGGCGTGTACTCATCGAGGAGTTGGTGTCTAGAAGAGTGTCTTTCCACGCTCAACTCCAGCAATTTCTGTAATTCTCAAAGCAGCTGCATGTGTATCAATTTCCAAAACAGCAGAATATAAATGAAAGATTCGAAGTTACATTTTTTTTTAAACTAACCATTCAGGGCCAATAATTTAATCCAGAGCAAAAGAACCACGGAAAACCATCAACAATACTTTTTGTTAGAGTTTAAGAGAACTGCTTATAACAAAGATGTAATTGCAGTAAAAGGCTGTCTGAATTCCTAGCAGTGTTGAATACAAAAGCTCCTGAAGAGAACAACACAATTTTGGCAGCCTACTAACTTTGGAGAGTTTGGCACTGCAAGGTTGCAAGTTAATCACTAGCACATTAGTACACAGTCTGGACCAAGTCGCATGAGAAAATAAAAAGCTGCTAGTTCTCCATGTCTTTGGAAAAAATGCATAAAAATCAGATCTAGCAACCCTCCCAAACTCAGAGCACTACGTATCAAATTTTACAATAGCATTTTAAATAAATTACAGTCCTTCTACAGAGTACTTCCTGAAACTGCACAGTAACCAGATGGATACATCAATTAATGATCCCAATTTCTGTACTGCCATGCTTATAAACGTGGATCCTAGCCAAAGGTTTTAAGCAATGTCAAATGTGCATGTATTTCAAAGTGGAGGCTAAGCCAAGTGCAAGAGATGGAATATTTTCAAGTAGCCCTCATTCCATGGCATGGAGAAGTCACAGGCAACTAAAGTATGGTGGCTTAATGAACTTGCATTTATCAACTGAGCTGCAGTGACTGTGTGCACTCTGCCTACTCTATCTGCAAATTAAACACGTTGGCTTAAAACATCTACATGTTGACATAGCATACACTGTCCTCCTTCAGCATTAGCGACTGAACTATGCCGATGCAATTCCCGAGAATGCTAATGCTTTCAAGCCCTTTCACATCTTTTCACGTGTTTCAAACCAGTGGTTGTAAAATCCTTTAAAGGAGTCAGAAGTATTCTCGCGTATCAGATATTCCCAAACTGGCCATGCCAACGCAGCCCAGGCCTCCTTAAAAAAACTACCATTAAAAATTCWGTCACATCAAGTCCTCTCCAGAAGAAAGGATGAAGATGAGCTTTTCTATAACAAAGAAAGGTTTCACAACTGGCTTAAACAAATCTAGTCTGCTACGGGCAGAGACAGTAGTCTCATTTTTCCCACCTGGCCCCAGCTGTGTGTTTCCGTTCCCTTCCTGCCACTGGCATTCACATACAATCATCAGGATCAGGAAGATGATCTGTCTCCAAGCTGCCTTTTTTTTTTTTTCCCCTTGTAGAGGCAGTTTTCAGCCAGTGCAGTTTCCTGATCCACATGGCTGCTCAACAGTACAAACCTGAATGCCAGCAGAAGGAAGGGAGCGAGGACAAGCGTCATTGCCCCTTTCCACAGCAGCATGACTTCAGACTGCCTTACGATCATCGTGAAACAGTAGTGCTCCCAGGCCAAGGGAAAGCACTGCTTAGATACACTTGGGTCACACTGCTTAGCTTTCCATAAGCGCGAGTGATCTTTTGCTGTTGTTTTTAAACATCAGCTGAGGCTCTGGTGTAACCAGCATCTAGCACTAGCATCCAAGCACGTCCCTACCATACTAGGAAGGAAAAGACTAAAATAATGAGTTCTGGCCTTAAAACCTTTTAAAGGTTGAAGCACAAATCAAAGTTCACTCGATTATTTCTGCTAAACAAACATCACTACGGTTGCTTGTAATTTGCTTGCAAAATTGCCAACTGCTAGCCTCCAAGCATCCCTAAATTTAAGAAGCTGCTTTAGATCCCCCAGTATCTGAAAAGCTTTCCAAGCTAAAGACAATGTAATTCACTGATTATGACTCCATCACAATTTCACAGCTCCTTAAAAGAGAGATTCACATGAAGCTCAAACTACTTAGCATTCAGTAAGTATGAAACTCAATCCCCTAAAATTTAACTTAAGAACCAACTTGCTTAGGAATGCCTTTTCAGTTCTTCGTTTAGCTGAGCAAAATCAACCATTTGGACAAGTAGTACAGTACGCTAAGGCTGGGCTATAAACATTTGACTACAAATGCTAAAAACTAGCTTCTGGAAAAAACAAAAACAATTGCTCATTATGATTAGTGGGAGGAGCCAGTCATAACTTCAGCAACAGAAAACTCAGTCTTTTGAGTAGCTTTGTTCCATTACAGCATACCTGGCACAAACAGCAAATCCACAACCTCCAGTTACAATCACTACACTAGTTTTATGATGAAACAGAGAATTTTTCTACTTCAAAGTACTGCTTAATCAATCTCTCCTGGTTTATTATTCACTATCACTTGATTGTGGATTAGCAAAATTTTTTACTTTGACTTTAAAGCTTCAGAGATCCTCCCTCAGCTTCCTGTCAAATATTGGGCAATAATCTGATTTCCCTGCAAATCTGCATTAAAATTCCAAAGACCAAGTTCTACCCTCTGCTGCATCCATCTTTAGAAGAGTGAATAGGAGGGGAGGGAAAACACGGCCCACAGTTCTAGCTAAGATTTCTGTTGTTGTACAAGCCACAGTGCAGTAGGCACTCAAGACTAACAAGAATTATTAGGAAAAGAATATACTATTCTGCACAAAAGTCAACAGATCACCTCCATAAACAAGGGAAAGGTATCTGTTGAACAAGAAGGTCTCTTTTTCACACAGCTGCTTTTCGGAACAGAACCACACTTGAAAGAAGATAAGTGACTGATTATCTTTTGTCTCACATTTACAGACAAGCGTGAGACAAATTCTTCCCCACTGAGGTACAGAACTAAAAGAGGTAACAATTCTTCACGAGAGCCTTTAAAGGACAAAACGTCACTAACTTCTCACTCGTTTTCAAACATACTATATAGGCAATTGGTACGAGGCTCACCTCAGTAACTAAATCCAAATGATCTGGCTGATACTTCTGTTGGTTCACTGGACTATATTTCGTACTCTGTTTTTGAGACCAGTTACACAATTACCATCCGAAAGCTGTGCACAATAGAAGCATTAGTAAGACTGACTTGATCTGTATCAACAGGTGCCAGCAAATAGTCTGCCAATTTCATGCAATTTTACTTCCAAAGCCATTATACTAGTTGGCAGTTTACCAAACTGAAAGATATGTTTTAACCCCATGAAGCCTGAGTATAATTATAGTAAAAAGGCAACAAAGCTGCACCTCAAATATTTATGATATAACAGTTTGAGAGGTGAGTGCCTATACTATAGCCAGAGTGCTGTACTCATATTCCTGTGTGTCCAAGAGCGCCACATTCAAGGCTACCTGAAAAATCAGAATGAAGGAATTTAAGCCACAGAAACTCACTTCCAGTGTACTTGGTTTTAAGTCTCCATTAAGCTCTACTATTAATACTTCGAAGTTACAAGGAGAGTATATCACTGCTAAAGAATAGAAAAATAGACCCCATGAGAGGGAAATCAGCTCTGGAAACAACAAAGATAATACATTAAAATAGAGATCCTCTCTATTTTATGTATTTTTCCTGATTTGACTGGAAAGAGACTTTATTCCTAGGTACTTTTTCTGTTTATTTTCATTTTCTCAATGACAAAATCAAAAATTAATAGGTGGTTTGGGCCTATGGCACAGTGGTAGGGGGAACAGACTCTATACACACTCTGCTATTACTACCACTCTCGTTACTCCTCATTACTCAGTATAAGAAATAGCTCCAGGAGTGCTTAGCAACACAGTGCATCCAATCAACTAAAGATCACTAACGGCAGCGTGCGAAAGGCACGCAGGAATGGAGCGCCAGGGTACAACCCGTGAGCCCAAATCAAGCACGTAGGAAAGAGCACTCTATTCTTTCACTATCGAAACTCGGTGGCCAGACTCCAAGCTCTCTGGTAATACTCTTCTCTGCCGCCCGCTCTCGCTGCGACTGCACTTCCTGCACTGAGCTCTACTTTTCCACAACACACCCACCGAATGCTACTTCCTTAGGACAGAGTCCTCCATCCACCTAAGCACTGCTCAGCTGCTCACAACTGCACTTAAGAAGCCCTCTGGTTTCTTTAATACTATATTAAAAACAAAAAAAGTCAAACCAATTTAAATGCAAAGACTCATTGCAGACATTCCACTTGCCACATACAAATCTATTAGCCATAGGATAAGGTCACTACAACAAGAATTGAAATTGTCCCTACCAAATCCAGTCCAGAAAATTAAGATTTCTTTTCTTCTTCAGGCATTCAAACACAGCCCTTCTCCCCAGCTTCCTTCAGCTGTTGCACAAGCATACTAGAGAAAGGAATACCTTTCTCCTGTCCATCATCAAGATCATTCCTTTAATTCACAATCATGGTTTCAACAAAGTCCTTCATGACATCACTGTGGCATTTTCCTTATAGAAAGGGAAGCTCCGCAGAGCCTTTTGTCGTCTGAAGGACTTAAGAAACAGTCGTACACAGTGGCCCAAAAAGCTACTGTGTTTGAAATAGCAAAGGCTCCATAAGAAAATCAGAAAGGCTTTGCACACTGTTAGACCATCACTCTGTTTCAAGGAGCTTATTTGCCACACCTCAATCATTTCATGCTTCAATTGCTAAAACTTTTTTTTGGTGTCTGCTAAATCTCCTCAAAATATAATTGGGGAAGATGTCAACTACTATAACTGTGTCTTACAAACAGGTACTGCTTCTTTGATTTCTCCAGTAACTTCCAGCCTTTCACTGAACTGGATCCCAACCATTGTCTCCTCTACACAATCACCTTTTTCCATGTTGCCCTATACTCGCAACATCCTGCTAAATGTCAATTAAGTGTCTTCTGCACTTTTCCAAATCCTTCCCAATGAGTATTTCCTACTGCGGGCCATCATTGATGCATTCCTTATCTAAGCCCTTGTCACAGATTTTGTCAATATTGCGAAGTCCATAGGTACAGATCATGTTCTTACACAGTTATCCGGTATAAAGATAAATAATAATGTAAAAAGTCAAACTTCCTTTTGCCTACAACACTAAGGCATGACGGAGTAGAACGTAGATTTCATTGAAGCTTGAGGTAACATTTTTAAACATAATGCAAATGGCAGTGATGAGAAGAGAATGAAGGTTAGATAATTAATCTTGTGCTTCTAGGGCTAGGTTAGCTTATCAAACTATTACGTAATTTTGCAATCAAAGTTGTTAACTGTTGGCAACAGCACCCCACGTCAGAAATGAAATGGATTAACACGTAAAAACTCCAGCAAAAAAGCAATCCTACCTTCGTCTCCTTCTGGCGCATAGGAAGCTGTAATAATGTCGATGTCAGCACAGTTCATCACAATTTGGTTGGTTGCCTGTTTCACCTGGAAGAGAAATTTTATGAGCATCAGGAAGAAATGGTGTTCCCTACTCCCTTGAGCTCCCTTAGGTAGGCATTCCCACCTCCCTTTAATCTAAAAACCCCTCCATCATCAAGTATTTGCCATAAAATGTAGTGCTTAAGAGTGGTAAAAGAGAAAAAGATATGCCACTGACTGCTCTCATTTGTTCCAGAACATGCGTTCCGGAACTTGAATCATGTTCAAGCCATCTAGGCCTACTTATCAAGACTGTAAATTATTTAAGGGAATGGACTGCCTGTTAAAAATTGGTATGTAGGCTTGACAATAGGGCCCTTGTACATGCCTGGGAATCCAAGACCAATAAAAATAGATAAAGAGCCTGTAAGCTTCCTTTTAGAGATGACCTACAGGAGACTATAGTAAAAGCCTTTGAACACAAACTTACATCTTCAGAGATGATCAGAAATACAACCTACGGTACTGTGTTCTAAACTGTCGACACTGTAAGAACTTCTTAGGTTAAAAACATCTGCCAAGAAATTCGCCTTTACATTTTCCTGAAAGCTTTCCTTCTGCCAGCTCTTGGCTACACACACTTTGCTTTATTTAACAAGTGGCCAGCTCCCAGCGTAGTAATAAACTGTCTCACTGTGCCAGCTTTCTATTTGGATGCAGGAGCTTGAATACAGAGGAATTCAAATTAAATATCAATTAATTACAAAGGGGTAAAATATTTGGGAATTAAACTAGGAATTATTTAGAAACTTATGGCTGAAACCACTAGGAATCTTGCACTGGATTGAGCCGGTAATCCTGCTAGTCCAGGATACGATTTCTAGCAGTAGACAACACCGGTTCTTTAAATAAAAGAGCAAGAATTTCTATAACAGCCAACTAGAGTTCAAAGTATGCACAAAGGAACTGCTTCCTACCCCAGACAGTAAGTTCCTTAAAGCATAAGAACTTACATCCCTTTCTTGGTTTTTCACTATGATAACCTTAAAATGCCTTATTAACACCTGTACCCATCACTCTAGCTATCCATGTTTGAACACAGCAGAAACCAACTGGACTTATTTGCCTGTGATAGAAACTGGTTCCCATGAATCAAGAGCTCCTCCACCCCTGCAGCAAAATCAGCAAAGTGCTCCGCATGTGCACACCAGCTCACCATTCAAGCATCTGAGTGTAAACGCATTTATTACAAGTAAAGCCAAAATAATAAGCTGTGAAGTGTCTATAGTTGAAATAGACACTTATCACTCTGCCATAAAGGAGGTGGTATCTACACAAGATGAGTAAACGGAAGCAGATACTCACTCTTAAGCTGTTCTACCTAGGCTCACTGAAGAAATGGTTCCTTAGTCATTGTGTACATAAAAACCAAATTCAAGTCTAGTCAGTGATAAGAGAGGCTTAAGAAATTTAAATATATAACTTAATAGGCATACCACATCGTAAGAACGGTCCATCTAGTCTAATAATCTGTGAACCAAAGGGCTAATACCAGATACTCCAAGGAAAGCCAACCCCCACAGTGGATGGTTAACACAAGACAAACCTAACTCAGAAGTTTCTTTCTAACCTCAGTCACCAACTTTGCTTCTGAAGCAAATGTCTATGGCTTATTCCTATTAACAGAATTGTTTGTATAATAAGTATTACGTAAGGGCTTATACTTTTTGACAAGCGTAACTCTTAGAGAATCTTTCCAAATCCTGCTTGTCACTCACCCTGCAGTACTGCGTCGTACAGAACAGAGCAGAAGAGCTGTGCTGTTTTCACCATGTTGCCTCTTTATGGGAATAAAACCAAAACAATGTTACCTAATAAACTTAACCTGATTCTAAAAACAACATGCTTGCAAAGCATAAAACTAGCAAACGTAACAACTGAAGTGACAGAGGTTAGATTTGATGCTTCTAGTAAAGATTTACAATCTGTAATCTTTTTTTTTTTTTTTTCTTCTTCTTTTCAATTTGGTGTGCATGAAACTAAAGGATTACAACACGTCCCAAAACCTAAGATCAAAGCCCAACAATTTTCATCACAATATTAGGGTTTGGGGTTTTTCAAGGTCTTCTAAAACACAGAAAAATCAGAATGAGAAAAGCTTTTTATAAATGTCTAGTAGAGACCTTTATTCAATCTACAAATCCAAATCTCTCTGGATTAAGAATTCAAGATGCATAGAGAGCTGTCCAAATTGCAGACAATACTGGGTTTAACAATAGGCTTGATCTTTAAAAAACAACCTCTTCTGAGGACAGAAGAATTTTCAGTGTAGCACTGTGCCTGCAAAATAAGAAAGTTTAGCTTTAAGCAGAGACAACTTCAGAGGCTCCTTAGAAAGGCAATTGCCTATTTTTAGATTTTTTCTTACCTCCTACAAATATCAAGCCCGTTTTACAAAAGAGTGCAACATATTAGAAAACATTTAAAGGGACTGAGTGAACGAGTAGCCTAAAAAAATGTTTACCCTCCAACTCCCGAAAAATGAGGGGCAAAATTCAGCGCACAGATACGAATATTGACAGTGTACTGTAGAGCACACTTCTGAGGCTCTCATAATTTAATTCATCGGGGAAAAAAAAAGTTTTCTAATTGGCACACAGGCTCTAGCACGAGAGCCTCCTCCCTCTGATCCACTAAAAATAATGAAGTACAGACACACCTGCAAGAACAAAACCAAACTATAAACCACCCAGCATACTTAACTTACGACCATTTTATCTCACAAGAACCTATAGCCTAATGCTTACAGACACCATGTATATCATGAAGATGAATGAATGTGTTTTACTGTAAGGGATACCTTGAAACTGCTTTTACATTTCTGCTAATACTATGTTCTGGAAGACAGATATTCTGCTCATGCAGTGCTTTTCATGAATGCAATCATATTAAAAGGCAAAAAAGCATCTCACTGCATAAGGTATAACCAATTACAAAGCTGTATATATGTGAACTGTGACTCTGCTTCACCTTGCTCTATAACATAATAAATTTACTCTTCAACAAGAGGAGGCTAATCAAGCCTGAGCAAGCTACAAATGCCCACAGTGGAAGTAGTTTGCCATAATGCTGGCATGCTTAGAAGCAGCAGATGAACCAAGACCAGTATCTGGAATGAAGGAGTGTTTCAAAACTTTAAACCTACTGCTTTTGATGAAACTCTAGTAACATTAATCACAATTCAAATACCTATTGAGATTAGCCAGACATACATACCACAAGCAGGTCTGCCCTGCAATAAAACTGCAGACCTTTAAGACGTTTTAACTGTGTTGGTAACCTGTCATTAGACTAAGATGACACACACTTCCCAACCCCCTACGCATCTACATTCATGCTCAGCACTTGTTTCTGGGAAGGAAAACCTCACCCAATAGGAGATAACAGCTCAAGTTCCCCCCAAAAGTTTTCCAAGGTAACATCATTTGACAGAAGAAGCGCTAAAAAGGCTAATTATTTAGTTTCGAAAATGAAGACATGTTCAAAACTCTGCCAAATAGGACTTGAAAATGCTGTAAAGCTTTTGATTTTCACCTGTTATCAGAGCAGGAAAGGACTTGAGGGAAAAACCTTTTTAGGACATTAGAAACAAGAATTTGAAAGGCTTCAGTAGAATGCCAGCCTACCCAAAATACAGGATGAGGTGCACCAAAAGACATCTTCTGTAGTCAAAACTAATTCTCTAGAGCCATTCATAACACTAGATAATTAAAATCTTGTCACTCGGCTTCAGAGTCCTTTTCTAAATGTAGCATTATAACAAGCACATATGTTTTTAGCATTTTACTCTCTAAAAATAGACAACTAAAATTACCTCAGTTCTGTTCTAGGATGTATCTTTTTAAGAATTTCAAACTTCAATGAGAAAAGGAATAAGAAGTTTTATTCATCTGCATCTCGAGCAAATTATGGTAGCCAAGCAGTAAAATTACCAACGCCACGACTAATTGGCCCACTGAAAAAATTCACTTCATTCCAAAGAGCATCCAACTACATTATCTGTAGCAGTCGCACATCCTTCAGAAGTGTCGAATTCACACAGACAAGTAAACCCCTTTGTAACTATGATCAATGCAATCATCTTAGCCTTATGAATTACAGAACTGAAAGAGGCCTTTCCGTGGGGGAGAAGAGCAAAGGCATTCCTACTTTTGAAGCTGGTGGCATAAGGGTACACAGAGCCCTGAGGTCCTGACTTTGAAGCACCAGACTTGAACACCCAGTATGGTACCTTTAATATTCAAATTCAGATCTAATTTTATGCGCTGGAAATGTAAGTTACAATGCTGGATAACATGACCGTATATTTGTACGAGACAACTTCCCCCCCCAAAAGATACTGGCCACAAATACTACACCCATTAAGCTTAATTTTTCAAGGTTTACGTACAAGAGTGTCACAATTAATCTTTAACTGGCATGCAGCAGGATCAGAAGACTACACATTCTTTAGTCTAGCAGATACTGCATAATTAACCTATAAAAAGCAACAGATACAGGTTAAACATTGCTAAATATAACAGAGTATCCTTCAGACATATTAAAGGCACTGGGAAAGATATTTGAGACATCTACCTCAGGTTGTAAATTCTTTAAAGTAAAGACAGGTTGCTTTGCAACCAAGAAACACCTCACTGTAGTTTGCAATGAAAGAAATGAATCACCACACAACACCCTCCGAAGAAGGTAGTTTATATAGAGGTAAACACCAGGAAGTTAGAAGACAACCATGCACCTTTCTGAAGCTCTGCACCACTATGCCCTGCGCCAGACAGGTGATCGTTTGGAGCCGTGACAGCGTTAAAAACTTCCATTTAGAAGCTTAAAACAACTGTTGAACTTTGGGAGCCAGATGTTTGTTTCTGTTGCTAGTTACTCATGTTTGCCTTTTCAGCGCGATGCTGAAGAACAGAACGGCCACACATCCCCTCTTTGTTCCAGCCCTTGGTTAGGCCTCCCAGGAGTCAAAAGCAGAATGGAAAAAAGTTGACCTAGACACTGAGTAATACGAGTGCACTGCACTGATAACTAGACCCTGAGAATCAGGGTTATAATAATTAAATCTCAAGCAAACAGATGAATAAAGTAGATGAACTATTTCCACCAAAAAAGAAAACCTTAATTGTGCTCATTCAGAAACATCCACACACACCCAACAAATCAACAGTTTAAAACGCTAAAAGATGACATAACTGACAGAGTGATCACAGGATTGTGAGCAGGTGACTATTTCAGCTCCAGATCTGCTACTAACATGCAGTGTCCGATTCTCCCACAACCACGTTTTGTCCTAGCTGTGATAAGGGTTCCTTGTGAAATAGTTCATTTAAGGATTTTTGGTTTTTTAACTGTGATAAATGGCAATTACATACTGTCAGTTTATATAACTGTTACACAATTCTACAGACTTCAAAAATATTCATATGACCACAGATTACATTATTTTAAAATCTCGAGTAACCGGACAAAACTTAATATATAGGTTACCAGATACTCAACAAGTGCAGCTTCAAAAGGCTACAAAATTAAACTACCAAGAGACAGATTTCAGTATCGTTCCTTTATCAAGAAAAAAATACTAGACAGAGGGCCAATTCCCTAACCTGAAAACTAGAAGTGCCACA
This sequence comes from Phoebastria nigripes, assembly GCA_035582835.1. Classification (NCBI taxonomy): domain Eukaryota; kingdom Metazoa; phylum Chordata; class Aves; order Procellariiformes; family Diomedeidae; genus Phoebastria; species Phoebastria nigripes. Next base: position 349,721 of record JAYKAV010003465.1, read on the forward strand.
ATAAACTACAAACACATATCATTTCTTTTTAAAGCTTTGAAATCAATCTGGTCACTGCTGACACTGAAGCAACAGCCTTATCTTTTGAATCATAAAAGGCCTTATCCTCTGAAGCTTATTTGAAGGAGCCATATAAGTGTACCATTTATTATTGTGGCATAAAGACAAAATGTTTTGTTAAGTTATTTACATGTACAAAAGCCAACACAAGTGTACTGCCCCAAAGCCAAGACTGGAAGGTTATTTAACATTTCTTTAGGGCTTGGTGCTCAAGTCGAAAGACTTACCAAAATTCTACACAGAGGGCTGCTAAATCCTATTTAATGGCTGCGAGTGAGAAACACAAACTGACTGATCAAGTGGCAAAATCAAAATTTCAGTACTCACCCCACAGGTCAGAAAGCATCACTGGTTTAAGCACTTGATGCGGATTATTGCTTGTCCAGCCATTATCATACTGGAATGGAGCAGAGGGACTAATAATTAGTCTTGATTGGTCATAAAAAATGATACCTGGATCTTCAAGAGGAGGCAGTGTTTGTATTTCCCTACCCAAAATCTGGAAAATTCAGTTTGTGTCTTAACATAAAATCACTTTTACCTCAACGACTGTACGATGTATGCCAAAGCTCTCAAGTATGTTGAAAACAGAATGCCTCCGATGAGCTCCACTCCACCTTATTACAAGATGCTAGTAGAAATGGCCAACAGGTCCTTAATTGAACCAATTAGATCCAAAAGCACACAAATGATTTTTTATTTTCTAGATTCAATCCCAGCTCAATAACAAACAACTAGTAAATATTAGCATGTTCTTACGTAAGCCATTCCCTTGTACAAAAAGTACCCTGTCCGCCTAGTACTGTAGGTGAGCTGGTTGTTCTTCTCTCCATTAAGGTGCAGAATAGTTACCCTCTAATTTTCTGGAATGTGCCTTTACCATGCTTTGGACACTGGCAGCCACAGCAAACTTCTCCAGATTTCTAACTCGAGACAAGCATGCAAACACTCACCCCAYACACCTTCCTGCACCTCTCCTGTACTTGCTTGCATGCAGCTGGGATGTGGCCTCATGATTCTTCAGTCTATGGTTGTTACAAGTTATTTAAAAATAAAGATATATACTTTAGATTTGTTTTAAAAACCTCGCCCTATATTTTTTTAATTCTCTCTACTGTGGGAACATCAAATCAGCTCACCATGATGTGAACAAGAGTTTTTTACAACCTTGAACCTGCCAGATCAGTACTCTTCCTTAACACATGCCCTCAGCTGGTAGGAAAGTCCAGGATTTTGCATTGTCAGGTGGTATCCATTGCTCTAGGAATTCATTGAGCAATCCCCTGAACAGCAAACAATATTAAAAATATCTCAACAGGACTAAAATTTGCAAACCAACTACCATCTCCACAAGAAGCCTCCAAATCCTTATTATTCCTGGATTTAAACTAAGTTTCCAAGGCTGCTGCTCAATGCTACTCTCTCCTCAGTAGCAATGCTGGCTTAAAAAGCCACTACTCCCCTCCCCCCGAGCGTTATTTTTAACCTGGATGATTTCAGTGATCCCATTTACAGCACAGCCCCACAGCTGTAACAGGACTGAGGAGCAGCAACTTGGGTGCAAAGACAGGAATAGGTGGCTAGGATTAAGACGGAAGAGATTGGGAATTTCTCAGGCTAGCATTTTCACCCAGGCTGATGCACCATCAAACCAAGACGCCAAAGACAGCAGCAGCCTGAGGACTTGAGGTAGAAGGAAATCTGCAAGGCAATTTATGTTTTCAGTACTTCTTCCACATGACACAAACTTACTCATCTCTGGTCGTCTTCCTCCAGGTCCCAAAAGTCACAAGATTCACTATCATCCACAGCCTTTTGCCCCCCCAACTTCCACAGACACCAGAGACTTGCCCAGCGAGGCACTTGCTCTCTTCTGTACCTGTGCTTCAGATTCAGCATTTTTATTACCCTGATGTTACCTCATTTTAAAACAAGGTTTTAACCACCTCTTTAGACCACGATTTAAATCTGTACACATCTCAGTATTTAAAATCTCCCTCAAATATTTTTGAGCTCTCGATACAGTCATCCCATTTTAAGAAAAAGTCTGGGAAGCCCTTCTTCTGTATCTATTTCAAATCATTGCACAAGGAAAGACATGAAAGCAAATTGAGGAAATCTTGGCACAGCAGCCTGAGAATGACTATGAGACTTCAGGGCTTTCATCAAACATTATGGCTTTGAAGCATGAACGTGGGGAAGCTTTCGCCTTTCAGAAAAGGCAGAAGACCCGGCGTTTTTAGTTTGCGCACCCCTTCCCACTGTTAACCGAGCCTCTCGCTTCACTGACTTCAAGCTTTTCATGACACTGAGGCCTACCAGCTTACCGTACWACACCGGGGGAGTTCTCATTTAATTGCATATGTGGTAGTTTGTCTTTCCAGCAAAATCCCGAGCCATCTGAATGGCTGGATATAGATAAAAGCAGCACGCTGGAGGCTGAAAACAGGAACAGGGTGCTCACTACGGATTTGGGGAAGCCGGGGATACCAGCCAGGCAGATACCCGTGGCTCCGACCGCTCCACGCCTAACCTAGATACAGACTTTTGCTAGCGGGGCCGTTCTGGCAGCGGGCAGGCGGGAGAAGAGCCGGGGACGGTCCGAGCCGGCGGGGAGGGAGCGGCCCGGGCACCCCCCGCGCAGCCCGAGGGGGAGCCGCGGGGCCCGAGGCGGCGGGGCGAGGCCCCCAGCCCTTCCCAGGCCGCTCCCGCCCCTCTCGGGGGACGGAGCGGGGCAGGGCGGGGCCCGCGGGCTGCCCTCTCCCCTTCCCCAACGCCTGGCCCCGGGGTGGGGGGGATATATACATATATATGTATAGGCTGAATGGAAAGGGGGGGGGGAAGCAGCTCCGAGCGGCCTCCCTGCACCTGCCTGGCCGGCTCCACCGCGCCGAGGGCCGGGCCCCGGCGGGCTGACGGTGGGGGTGGGGGGGAGGCCCTCAGGGCCCGGCGGCGAGGAGGGGAAGGGGAAAGGGTGGGATCGGGCCCCCGGTGGCTGACGGGGCTCCCTCAGGGCCCGGTGGCGGGAGGAGCGGGCTGAGGGAAGGGGTCCCCTCAGGGCCCGGCGGCGGGGGGAGGAGGAGGAGGAGGAGGAGGAGGAGGAGGAGGGGCCGGGCCGGGGCCCTACCTGCACGGCGGCCTCCAGCTTGCCCTCGAAGGTGAAGTCGATGAGGTCGGGCTTGAGGCAGAGTCCGTAGTTGAGGGGGGACACGTCGGCGGGCAGCCGCTCGAAGGGCCGCTTCTCCGGCATGGCGGGGCGGCGGCAGGGGGTGCGGGGCTGCGCCCCCCCGCGGCG
>JAYKAV010003465.1:353650-366618 GCA_035582835.1 Phoebastria nigripes
CCGGGGGGGGGGTCTGGCACGGTGCAGCCCGTTAACGGGGGCTCCCGCAGCACCCGGTACAGGGCGGGGCTGGCCCAGTGCACCCCTTTAAGGTGCTCTGGGGGGGGCTCCCAGCGCGCCCGGGGTGGAGCGGTCTGGCAGCCCCGGGGGGGGGGAACTGGGGTTGCACCGGGGCTCAGGATGCGTGGGGGCCCCAGCACGGTGCCCCCGGGCAGAGGGGGCTGGGGCGGTCGCCCGTGCTGGGGTCCAGCGGGGCCCTGGGGCCAAGAGCACGGCGCTGCGTGGCAGCTCTGTCCCCCAGCAGCGGGGCAGGGCCCGGTCTCCTCCTCATGGCACCCATGGGTGCAGCCAGGGTTTGGGGGCTGCTCAGAGTCTTGTTTGATCCCACGTCTTCCAGGAGCGCGTCCTGCCCGGCCTCGCCCCRCCACAGAGCTGGCCGCGGCATGGGACTGGTCGTGCTGTGCCGCGGTGGTGTGCTGGTGGCAGCTCTAAGCCCCGGGCTGGCCGGCGGCAGCACCCGGCCGGCCACAAGCAGCCCAGATCCGAGCTGGGATTCGTCTCTGCAAATGTTTAATGAGCTCCAGTATYTTCTGCTGGGTTTTTCTGTTGGTTCTCCATGGAGTGGTTTTTTTTTTTATTGATTACTTTTTCCTAGCACTGAGCAGCCGGCAGGTCCCACGCCAGTAGGACGCTGTGCGCACCGTGCAGGTTTGGGTTTTTCCCGGGCTGCTCGTCACCTCATCCAATCCTCCGAGCACCATGCAGCGTCTGGCCCTTGTATCTGGAGGACGCAGGTCCCTTTCTCCCCGGGTTTGGTCACCTCTGTGCTCCCCAAGTCCAGATAAGGCAGTGCTGCTCACAGAGCTCGGCATATAACTATCGCTAACCTCCAGCGTTAAAAAAATCGTGAGACCAGCTTAAAATCCCTTGGAATTTACAGCAAAAATATAGCAATGTGCACGTGTGGAGCAGAGAGAAGGTGTCCTGTCCTCCAGGCTTGCTTTACCTGTCCAGACAGCTATGTGGGGTTGCTTTTCTCCCCACCCTGAACTAACAGCTGCTCTCCTCCTCCTCCTCCTCCTCCTCCCCAAGCTTGAACCGCAGCATCAAGGTGAAACCTGGGTGTTGCAGGGCTCCCTGGCCCTTCGTGGCCAGGCTCACGTCCTCGTAAGTAAAAAAACCTCTTTAGCTCTTGAGCAGAAAGGGGCTTCTCTGCCGTTTCCCGTGGCCAAGCAGCTGCTGCTGCCCACCCCRGGTACCGCAGCCCTTCGGGGCTTTCCCTGCTCACCCGGGGTCAGGAGCGCTGCGGAGCATCGCTGAGGCTTGTGGAAGATGCTATGTAAGGAATCCAACTTAAAAAGCTATGTACACAATACAGCGAACAGTATTTACAGGGTAATAAATGTCCCAAGTGGGTGATGTTGGATTGCTGTTTGGGTTTGTGACAAACACCAGCAGGAAGTTTAAAAATTCTTAATAAAGACTTTATATGGGAAAAAGAAGGGCGAAAAATTGAATTCCTCTGGAAGAGGGGAGCCTGCGCCGGCGGCCGCGGTGGCTTTCCCCACACCCAGCTTGCGGGGTGAGGGCTGCAGCCCAGCCCTGCTCTCGGCCCCGGGACCTGCCACAGCAATCTTAGATCCAGCAACTCGGCCGCTGCCTCCTGCCTGGCTCCGTATGGCGTTAAACACAGACCAGATTAAGTCTCAGCCCCCCAAAAGGAAGCGGGCTGCGTCTTTGTGGGTGCCACAACCTCCCTCGTTTTAAGAAGGAAGCACAGCTCGCAGAGGCAGGAAATCATTAATTGCTTTCCACCACTAGAAACGGCAATTGCTCCTATTTTTCTTCCCCCTCTCCCCAAAGAGATTTATTTTTGCTAAAAGTGGTACCTCGCTGTGTAAAATATAAGTTAGCGCCGAGCGAGAGAGGGAGCGGGGATTCGCTGAGACCTGGAGGAGCCGGCAGCACGAACTGGGGCACGGAGAAAGTACAGACAGCTCTTAGCACGTCGTTATAAAAACCAAATGGCTGATGAGCCTGGGTTCATCTGGGGTTTCTGCGGGGCCGCATTGTGCTGCAGAGCCCCGAGGAGAGGAAGGGAGACAAGGAAACAGCTGGAGCCACGCGGGGAGGTCGGGCAGCTGCCGCCCTCCCCTTGCTCCTGCCACCATCCCCTCCCGCCGCCTTGGCGGGGTGCGAAGCCCCATCGGACACACGGACGGTGTCGGTGGGGACGTGTCGGTGCAGGGACCCGGGACCAGGGAAAGTTTCATCGTTGTTCTTGCAAGTGAGCTCATGCCTGCGATGCCAGTGGGATGCTGGGGAGAAAGTCCCGTCTCCCCCGCAGCGAGGGAAGGGCTGGAGCGGTGACCCCGCAGTTCAGCGTGGGTTGGCTGGGAGCCTCYGTGCGTGATTTGCAGCCAGGCTGGACAGAGGAGGACTCAGCCCAGCTGTGCCACGCTCATACTGAGAGACCTCGCCAGAGCAAAAAATCCTTCTCCTCCTGCCTCGCCTCTGCCTTCAATGCCCCGGTGCAGCTCGTGGCCACGGGTGACTCTCCCCGGGCAGAGCCRTGGCCGGGCAGGCAGCAAGGTCAAGGGCAGGATAAACCTATTCCTGGAGCAGAGCCGCTGGCCGCTGCGGGAGGGAGGCGGAGGGGATTGTCTCCGCTGAGCTTTAATTCCTGCCCCCGATGGCTACGTGGGTCACCGGGTGCCCTCCCGGTGTGCGCCCGGTGCTTGGGGCAGCGAGGGGGCTCGGTGGCCACACCGGCTACGGGGCTTGTGCTTGGCAAAGGGCTCCGGTTGCCTTCTGTGGCTGCTGGTCCGCACGGGAGATATTGTTAGATGACAGATGCTGCTGTCAGCAAGAATCCAGAAAGAAAGAAAGGAAGAAAGAAAGAGCCTCCGCCGAGAAGCCGCCTCCTCTGCCGTGTCCTGACCAAACCGGGTTCTCCTGCAGTGCCAGACTGGGGAGGGTCCGGGGACAAACGGACGGGGTGGAAGCCAGGAGCTGTAATTAGCCCAGAGTTTCTGCAGCCACCAACCGCTGTCAGTGCACCATTTTAATTAGGAAAACAAGGGRAAAAAAGGGGAAGAAAAAGAAAAAGAAAGATCCCAAGAGAGTCTTTTCTTTTCTTCTGTCTTTTGCCCAAGTTTTTGCTGTTCCTGCCGAGAGCAGGAGCAGCCGGAGGGCACCAGCTAATCCTGCCTCGCAGGTCTGGGCCGGCGGCTTAGGGCAGGAATCTCTGGTATTCGGGAGCAGGGGGACAACGGMGCGCTCGAAGCTGCAAAGTGGCTCCTGGGGCCTCTTGCTCCGCAGGCTGTTCCCGGGGGGTTGGGAGGCGTTTTGCATCGCTTTCCCTTCTTGCTGCGTGGCGATGCATGCGTGCAGGTCTGCCCGTCGCCCTCCTGCCTCGCCGTGTACCTGGGGCGAGTTGCACAAGAACAGAGGCAAATGTGGCCGAGCCCCTGCCTGGAGCTGCCGGGGACAGCTCAGCTTTGGGCGGGTGCTGAGCACGTCCCACTTCTGTTGATGCTCAGGTCCCTCCAAATCCCAGCCCTGGTCCCACTCTCCGACGGGGCAAATCCCAGCGTGGTGGTTTTGCAGGAGGAAGGTCACACATGGGCTGGGGGCACCGTCAAGTGGTGTCCCCAGAGGCCACCGCTGCTGGGGTGAGCCCCGGCCCGAACCGCAGCAGGCAGGGATGCTCCCGGGCCATGCTCCCCAGCAGCCCCCCACGGTGAGGACGTGGCCCCAGGGGGCTACCAGAGCCCTGAAACGGCTGCCCACGGTGGTAAAACCGGCTGAGATGGCATCACAGGGCAGCTCTGCAGCCRGGAAAGCCGGACGGGCTGGGAAAATCCAGCCCCACGAGTCCTGAGCTGTGGGAAAGCGCCGGGGCCGTGGGGCGCTGGGGCCAGTGACTCAGCCCCGGCTGCTCCGGCACCGGCTCTGTGGCCCCGGGGCTTCAGCCCTGTTTTCCAGAGGGGAAACCGGCTCCAGTTTTCCCATCGGGGGTGCAGCGGGGAGGATCCCCCCTCTCCTATTTTTGAGCCCCCACAAGCATCATGCCAGACTTTTGGAGCCACTGCCGGGATGCAGATGCAATCCCCCCCTACCCACGGGTGCCTGGTTCCCCCCGTGCCCCCCAGTACAGCCCCGCAGGGCCGCTCCCGGCTCGCCCCGCTCACGCCGGCACAGATAACAGCGTGGGCTGGGATCAACGGTCTCGGGCACAGCGGAGCCGTCACTACACATTAACCAGCTGTCCGATGGAGCAACGCTTCCTCGTAGCCAAGATCAACAGTCCCCAAAGCAAATTGGGAGCACAGCCAGGCGGAGCGAGCGCAGCCCGGAGCCTCCTGACGAGCCCCCCGCTCCCGCGGAGCCGCCCCGGGGTTCGCACCTCCATGCTGTGTTTGCCTTTGGGTCTGCAAGATGGACCGAGGCCTCACCCTGCAGCTGTGGGTGGGTGCTGAGCATCCCCAGGGTTCCCCTGGGGCTCCCAGAGCTGGAATTTCAAGGCAAGGGGTTTTGGGAGAAACGTGGTTTGCTTTAGGGCATCGGTGCTGCACCCCCGGAGCTGCTGCATCCCGGGGTGCCAGGCTGTCCCGTGGGACATTCGGATGGGACCCTCGCCCCTGAGCCCCCTCCCCGCCAGCAGCTCCCGAGCGTTGCTGCAATTTGAAATGCCAAAAGCATCAGGCACCGACTGCTGCTGCTGCTGTGCCCGGAGCCGAGCTGAGCTGCCGGGGGGCTGCACAGGCCCCCGGGGCGGCTGCGGGGGGTCCCTCGCCTGTTGCACGTGGCACCGGGGGGGGGGGCGCCCCCCCTTTCTCGGTGCACCGGGGGTGCCGCCGGAGCGCGCTGCAGGACCCCCCCGCACTGCACCAGGCACCGGGGTCCCCCCGCCGCGCGCTCGGGGCGGAGCCTCCCCCGCAGCCGATGGAATTTTCCACTCTCCGCCGCGGCGCGGGCTCCCGCCGGCCCCGCCCCCTCCGCGCGCGGCCCCTCTCGGCCCCGCCCCTCCCCGCCTCGGCCCCGCCCACGTCCCGGCGGGCTGTGCGGCGGGAAGATGGCGGCCGCCATGAAGGCGGGCCTGGGCCGGCTGGGCCTACGGGTGTGCTGGCAGGTGGGGCTCGGGAGCGGGGCTGGGGGGCCGGCAGGAGGGACAGAGGGGAAGGGGCTGAGGAGCTACGGGTTGTGGGGAGGTGCTGAGGAGCCACGGGCTAAGGGATGCGGGGAGTCAGGGACGAGGGAATGTGGGGAGGGCCATGGGACAAGGAGAGCTACAAGTAGTGGCGTTAGGTGTATTTACAGCTGCTCTGTGTTTGGGAGATGTGAAGGGAAATTAATCAAGATGTTGGTGTTGTTTCTTGGTCGTTGGGCTAACTCCACGGCTTTGTCATTTCTCTTCCTTAGACTGCGGAGTCCGTGCTCCGTCCTGCTGGAGCGGCTCCAGCCTGTCTTGTCCCAGTGAGAACGAAGAAGAGGTTTTCTGTCCCCGAATGGGCCAGAGAACTGTCTCCTGAAGAGAAGGAGAAGAGACTCAGGTCTTCGGGGACAGTATTTCCTGAGGAACATATAGAACGGACTTTCTACTTGGCCTGCACAGGTGGTAGAAAGCCTGCTTTGGTCTTTTCTCAAGGGCAAAACTAATGCAAAGTAGCAGCATGGAGCAATTAGCCTGAGCGGTATGACCATGCTGACAGAGTGTCTGTCTGCAATAGACTGAATTACGCGCTCTGTCTCCTGGTGAGGGATAGCAGCTGTCCTGCTTTACCTCAGAAGTGTGTCAAACTGTTGGCCCCTTCATACCTAGGAACAAGGAATAGCAAGGGGGGTCATGTTCCCTGCTGCTGAATGTGTCTTCTCCTCCTATCATGGGCTGTATGGAAAAGGAGAGCAGAGAGCAGGCACCTGTCACTGCTGACAAGCTGTGTTAAACTAGCAGTTCTTTGCTCATATTTCGTCTTACAAACATTTTCAGGGAGGAATCCTGCTACTCCAGCCCTCAGCAGCCAGGGTGCTGCCTCTTTGTTTCTTTCATTTTGCTGTTTTTGAGCCTCCTCCTGACCTTCTCTCTCCTACAGCTGATATTATGGACCCTTATGTCCCTCCTGAGGGCGATGCCCGCTTGACTTCCCTATCCAAAGATGGGCTGAAGCAAAAGGTGGAGAGGCTGAAGCAGACTGCTGCCTCCCAGCTAGCGTACGTACTTCCTTTTTAACTAGTTTGTGGTGCAGAAGTTTTGCTTGGTTCTGTCTTGCAGTGGTGAGATGGCGTGTTTTGTTTTCTACCCGCTTCTTCCATTGTAGCTGTTGTAGCACTTAACCAGGAGTTCCTGGTGTGAGAATGAACGCAGGGCACCTGTCCTGGCGTGAATGGATACAGCGTGCACTCATTTTCTTGAGGATTCTTTGGGTTTGCAGCGCTATTGTTTCACAAGCACCTAGARGTTATGTCTTAGTGGGGAGTCTCCAGTTCTCGGTTGCTCCCTGGTAAAAGCTGGGCATGGACCGGATAAGGTCGCTGCCATCATCTGAAACATGCAAGACGGTTCCAAGTTGTTCTTTACTCACTGTAGAGCTTTTCTTGTCTTTTCAGTTTGCGGAAGATAAAAGATCATGATTTGGATTTCAGCACTAAAACCTTCCCAGAGAAGGCGCAGGAGATATTTATCGAAGCTCACAATTGCCTGGCAAAGTAAGACCCCTTCTCTGACTGACGCAGTTACGTAGGACCTGCTTCTCTTTGCTTATATGCGCTGGTTTTCTTCCTTGTCTTTCTAATCCTTGTACCTCCTTTGCAACAAGTACTTTATCTTTTTCTGCCCCCATCTCTGTGAAGAGTAGAGTGTTGGAGATTTGGTCAGTACCCTCTCGCTTTTGATAATGAAAAGCAGGTTGCAGAAAATTTATCTTGACCTGACCTGCAAAGGAGATGAGCTGTTGCACCACTAGTGTTATCAGCAGATGAGTGGGTGGTTGATGCTGTTCAGAAATCACGCTGCAGGGAATTGTTTGGATATGAAATGATACTCCACTGGCTTGCTCCACTTTCCAGGAATAGAACAGATTTCAAAACTGCATCATTCTTGGTTACAATTCCAAACATCAATAAAACATTTAGGTCATAACTGGCTTCCAAAGGATGTTGTGTCTTTCCCTGAAGTCTTGTCAACCAGCTTGCATTCGTGTTCTGATTTCATGCTGAGATCACAGCTGAGAATTTCATTTTTTCTGTTTTGCCAGTAGATTGTGTGTCTTCTGGGGAAGCAGGAGTTTGTGAGTAAGCCTCTTTACAATATGTGTATTCCAGTAACTGGCTGTGTTTCGCTTGCAGTTTTAACAAGCAGAAGCTTCACTCCCTGGTGACAGAGCGCTGCTACCCGGTAAGTGTTTATCTGGATATAGCGTGTCCTTGATGTCTTCCATGGTCTCTAAGGCTCTCTAAATCTAATCATCTCTCTCATTTTTTCTGGATGCAGTAAAGACAGAGCTGGGAGGGAAAGCACAAGTCTAAGTAATAGCTAATGAATAAATGCTTCATTATATGTAGTAGTTTGCTTGTCATTCAATTCACATCCTAATTAAGTTGGTGCTTATTTTTCTTCATAGGAAATGGTCCGTGGGAACAGGTACAAGACCATCCGATGGAGTTTTGTGGAGTCGCTGGAGCCTCCAAGAGTGGTTCATGTTCGATGYGACAGCATTGTGAATCGAGGCAACCTGTACGGCCAGGTGACGGTGCGGATGCACACGCGGCAGGTACGTCCCCTTGTGCCCCTTGTGTCTCCCGACTGACTCCAACCTGCTGCCAGCCCAACGTAAGTTTCTTGGCTCTGTTTACAGATTCTGGCAATCTATGACCGCTTTGGGCGGCTGATGTATGGCGGGGAGCAGATGCCCAAGGACGTTTTGGAGTATGTCGTGTTTGAGAGGTACTTGGTCAACCCATATGGCACATGGAGGATGCATGGCAAGATCGTTCCAGAGTGGGCACCACCGAAGGAGCCTATTGTTAAGGTAATGCCACAAGGAGAAGGCACCAGCATGGCCTGTATCTGTAAAACATAGGTCCCTAGTTAATTCTGGACAAAACCAAAGCTGAGCTTCCTGTAACGGGAAGGTGGTGCGTTAATCTGCAAGCAGACCTATTTATTAATGTGGGATTATGAGCCTCTAGTACCTGGAAGCTGTAATAGGAGGCTGATGGCATTTGACATGTATGTGATAATTTAGGGGGTTACTGCTCCCTATACATAGCCTGGCAAAGTGATGCAGGTGCTCTGTCTTCCTGTGTTACTAAAAACAGGTCCTAGAGAGGAAGGAGGTGAGAACTATAGTGTAGTACAAGGCATGTCATCCCATTCCCCCTCTGTGTCCTCCCCCGTGCTGCTGCCATCTGGTTATCTTCCTGTGCAAGGCCTTTGCTTTGCCAGAACCCCCTGCTCACCCTTTCTCATGCTCTGTAACATGAAGAATTCCTGTTACAGCAGTTTGGAACTGCTCTGTGTTGTGCTGATTTTGTTCCTTGCTTTTTCAGACTGTGTTGATTCCTGGCCCAACCTTGGATCCCTCAAGAGAGTTTGAAGAAACGAAGTAGGAAGTTCCAGAGCCTGTACAAAGACAGCAGCGCAAACCACTCTGGAGGGAAGAGGTGGAGAATGTCTGTGGAGGTAGCGGGTTGGATACAGCTGTGCCTTTCCAGTGAGCAGTCAACAAACGAAGTGGCTTCAGAAATGGACTCCAGTCACTAAGAATTTGCCTCTAAAGGAGCGAGAGGGGCTTGGGAGAGGGATTCAGATGAGCTCTGAGAAGAGCTTTACTCTGTCCAAGTAGACTTAGTGTGCAGCAGCTCTGTGTGTTTCTGTGAAGACAAGTTCTCTTCAGGACTGCTCTCTAGGGTAACCTCTGTCCTGAACTTGCATCGGGAGAGCCCTTGGCAGCAGAAGTCTGTCCAGACATGGGATATTTGGCACTTCCATGGGAAGTGGGCTTTCATTAAAACTTGCAGCAGTAGGTGTTGGCACTTTCTTTTCCCGTCCTCTTTCCCTCTCTGTACTGATTCCCYGGCTTCTTTTTTTAACAGAAAACAGGGAAAAGCAGCAAGCAGACTTTAAATCAAATTCTCCTGAGTGGGTACTGCAGTTGGACTCCTGCTGAACGGGTGTTAATGGCCAAGCTTCCCAAAGGGGCTGCAGCACAGCACTGATAATTTAATAAAATGTTTTGACTCCTAAGGTCAGCGTTTGTGTTAACCAATGCCTTCTTGAAAGGCAGCATTTCTCATAGCTGATGGGTTTTGGTGCATTTGTTACAGAGGCTCATGAATTCAGTGATGGGATGTTGTTAGTGAGTGGCTGGCACCATCCTGTGGACATGATGACATTCGCATCAGGTCCCCTGGTTTTGCAGGCTGTGTGGGTCAGGAAAACACGTACCCAGAGGTTAGCTTTTTCCGTGGCTGGGAGTAAACCAGCGCACTCTGCTCATCTGTTCTTGCTTTGTTTTGCTCAGGTAAGTTCCACAGAGCAAAATATTCGCTAGTCATCAAACAACGAAACATTTTCTTTTTCAACCTTGTCTTGCTTTTTAACTTGGCCATTTTCCAGAGCTTGTGAGAGTTAAGTGCATTTTTTCTTCTTCCTTGAAAGAGATTTTACAGAGTATGCAGTGAAAGAGTTATGGCTCCTTATGCTTGCAGAGTTGTTCAGCATTTCTTGTGAATGATGTTCTTTTGAAAGGGCAGAATATCATCTTTATGCTGTGTTAGGAGAGGAGCCAGCAATGGAATCCCTTTCATCTTTTTGGAAATCAGAGGGGTGTCACAATCTGTCTGCCTTTCCTGAAAGAACCTACTATATTGAGCCTTCTGCCTACGCTTCATTCATGGGCTGAAGTGCTTCAGCATATGCGAGCTGGGCTAGGAGCTACAATAAATTAGTGTGAGCTGCCTGGTTTGTGTCTGGTGTGACTCGGGCAGCTTACAAGCAGGTATGGACGTGACTCCACAACCAAGACCAAYGGACAAGGTTCTTCAGCTCTGGCTCTGAATGAAAAGAGTGAGTTTTCCAGTGGAGTGGCTGGTTTTTCTGGGAGAATGCCCTTTCCTTCCAGTCTAGCAGTGTGTGGCTCCCCATCTCCTTTGCCAATATTCAGACCTCTGCAACTAAACCACTTCTGTTCCCGGGTTTCCTTCACAGCCTTGCTGCTTTCTGTTGTATCTCTTCCTTGAGCATATTTAGTATTTTACCCACACCCCATAAATCAGCCACTAAGTGTGCGCTCTGTAGATAATACTTTTTATTTTCTTTATGTACACTTACTTACACAATTGGATGATCGTTTGACATTCAGCGCTGAAGACCACAGACAGCACACTACAGCAACGCCACTTTCTAAGGAGAGTGGAAGTAAATGACAAAGGAATGGCAGGACGAGCCCTGAGCCCCAGCCTTGCGTGGAGATCAGAGGGAGAACCGAAACCTTCACTTGTGCTGCCTCGGTTTTTATTTGCTTCCATTTAAGTGGAGCAGAGGGACAAATCTGGGGAGACTGGAGGCTTTGTTGTTTCCCAGCTGCTGCCTTCCTGACCCTGAGGCTTCTCCCCATGCGTATGGCCGCGTCCCTTCCCTTGCGCATTTGTGAGCGGGTGGGCTGGAGTAACGGCAAACCCGGGAGCGCTGTCTGATGCTCTGGAGATTGTAGTGTCTCCATGGTCTCAGTATCTTCTCTGTCATACAGGAGTCTATTTGCATCTCTGCCCCAAAGGAATGGGTCTTGCAAATACAGGGAGAAGTTGAAACGTGGGATGATAAAAGTCATCCAGTGCTTCTACAGATGGGCTGTAAAAGTGAAGGCTTGCTAGTGCCAGTGGAAATGTTGATGGAAAAAACCCTCCTGTGATGGGAAGGGGAGCCCTGGGCATGTTTGCACACATGATGAGTGTACACACATGCACACACGGTACGAGTGAAGAAGAAACCAGTAACAACAAAGTACTTTGAAAAGTTAGCGGCATTGTTAGTTAAGACAAAACCCCTTGACAGCTGAGTTGCTGCAAGAATTAGAAGTGTAGCAGTGCTGTACAGTTAGTTGGAGAGGAGGTTAGTAGCGGGAATACCCATCTCGGCCTTTGTGGATGTGGAGGTTTCTAAAAGCAGAGCAGTGGGGTGGCCTGAAGGTTGGTTTTATCCCACCCAGGTTGCGCGATAGGCAAAGGCATCTGGGAACAGAGATGGTGGTGGGCATCACCAAAGTGCAGTGTTCAAGCACTGGGCTGGCGTCGCTGGACCAAAACAGAGCAGAAGGGTTTGCTCGGTGTGCGTGGAAGTCCTGGGGCTGGCTCGGTGACTTCAGAGGACGTTTAAAAATAAATGACTTTGTGTCAAGGAAGCAAAATGTGTCGTGGGGCTGGCTGGGAACAATGGCTCTTTATCCCAGGCTTCAGAACCTGCCTGGTCCTAGCTGTGGCTTAAAATGAAGGTGACAGCAGCGCTGGGGGAGATCAGCTGGGCTGCAGAAACCCTGGAAAGCTCTTTTCCTCCCCAGTTGCATCATTTTGCTGCCCCTGGTTTGACTCTCCCCTTGTTTCACTTGGCTTAAGATGGAGAGCTTGCTGCCTGGTCCTCCAARTGTCCAGCTCGCTGAGGCTGCGGGGCTGCGTATTTTGGGATGCCAGGTGAGCCGTTCCTCGCTGTGCTGGAAGCACAAACCTCCCCACGCGGTAGGAGGACGTTCAACTGCTGGAGACCTTGTGGGCGAGTGTCTCTAGCTAGCAAGCCGCAGGTTTGTGTCTGCTGTGTTGGTGGAAGGGAGCGAGGCTGGCACCATGGGTGTTTTAATGTATTCAGGTGCCCCTCTTGGACCAAGGGGGCCCTGCGCTGCACCAGGTACCTGTGGGTAAATGATGGGTGGCATTTGCAGACTACTGCCTGGCTTGAGTGCTTTGATGAGGGCAGGAGATGTTAAGTGTCCCCTTGCTGCATTGGTCCCCAAGCCTGGCTGGTTGATGGCCACCACTGGAGCCTGCTGGGAGCGTGGCCGTGCCGTTGGCTTTGGTGGACGCTTCTGTCCCCATCCGGGCTGCGCAGGTAGGCAGCAGCCTTCAACTCAAGACTTTTCGTTCATGAAAGCCGTGTCTGCACCCAGCTGGCGGCCAGACAGAGGGAGCTACTTGYGGTCCCACGGGCAGATGTCGGGTTTGGTTTCAGTCACACCCCTGCTTCTGTCCTGGGGGCTCGCCCCAGCTCCGTCCTGCCTGCRGAGGGTCGGGGTGGGATCCACGCTCTCCACCTCCCACGGACACACTTCGGAGGTTTTCCTCGTGTCTGTGCTGGTCTTGTCAGATGCTGGCAGAGCCTCTTCTGCTTCCCAAGGACAAACCTCGGCTACGCTAGCGCCTGGGCTGGGGCTGCTGCCTGCCGCGGGAGCCGTGCTCGCTCCCTGAGGCAGCGGGGGCTGGATGCCCGGCAGGATGCGGCACAGGGGCTTGTGCTCAGCCTCACCGTCAGATCTGCCCTTGGATTTTTTCAGCAGGGCTGTTGGAGACTTGGCACTGGTGCCTGCCACCGGCTTTGACTTTTCTGTCCCCATAGGGGATGCTCCGTCAGCTCCCTGTGGGTGCACGCCTGGTTTGAAGCTTTCCTTCTCCAAGTCGGTGGGCTCTGCTGCTTCCCAGGGGCAAATATCAGATTTCCTGCTCTCCGTGCTGTCGGACTTCTTGGAAGGCTCTTTCCCCATTGTAGTTTTCAGGGAGGGCTCCTCCGTGCCCAGGCTCTCCCAGGGGCAGATGGCCTCGCGCTCGCTAATCCTCTTCTCCAGTGCTTTGGAGGCACCCTCTTTTTTCGGTGGGAGGCTCGCCTTGCCCGGGGCTGTTCCCTTCTCCGGCAGAGGTGCAGCCACCTCCCAGGGGCAGATTTCTGCTTTATCAGTGGATTCAAGCTCCCAAGGACAGACCTC
>JAYKAV010003465.1:367148-377990 GCA_035582835.1 Phoebastria nigripes
GGCACGGGGTTTTTCTGGGGGCTGCTCCGTGCCCAGGCTCTCCCAGGGACAGACGGCCTCTCGCCCGCTGCTGCCCTTCTCCAGGGATCTCGCCGGGCTGGCTAACGCTGCCTGGCGCGTGATGCGCTTGTCCCCCTTTGAAGCCCCCCCAGGACCCTGCTTTGCCTTTGGTTGATCGGAGGGAGGTGCAGCCGCCTTCCAGGGGCAGATTTCTGCTTTACCACCAGCTTCGATTTCCTGAGCCTCCCAAGGACAGACCTCTGCCTTCAGGCTCTCCACGCTCTGGGATTTCTTTGAAGGAGATTTGGGCAGCACTGGGCTCCTGGCACGAGGTTGCTCTGGGGGCTGCTCCRTGCCCAGGCTCTCCCAGGGACAGACCTCCTCCTTTATGCTCTCCACGCTCTCCCATTTCTTGGACTCTGCTTTTGAGCACTCCAGGCTTTTCCTAATGAACTTTGCAAAGATCCCGGTGTCCCTGCGCTCTGGCTGACGGCCACCCATCTCTGCCAGCTTTGCTTTGGTATCTTCAAGTCCTCCAGATCCTGGTTTGTTTTCCCCTTTGGAAGTCCGACGCGTGTCCTGACTTGGTCTCTCCTTCCCCGATGGAGCTGCAGGCTCTTCCCAAGGGCAGATTTCTGTTTTAGGAAGCGGCTCATCCTCCACTTCCCATGGACAAATGTCGGCCTTTTTGCTATCGATGGTTCCTGCTTGCTTAGATGACGTTTTGGGCAGAGCTGGGTGTTTTGCTGCGAGCCCTGTGCCGGGCTGCTCCGCACCTTCCCCAGGGCTGGGGGATCCTCGCTGGCCGCTCCCCTTGTCTGCAGCCGGAGCTGTCTCTCCCGTGCCCCTCGGGGCTGCTCTCTGCAGGGAAATCCCACTTTTCACTTGGGAAATTTCACTGTCATCTAATTTTCCTGCCTCGGATAAGGCTGTTCCCCGTTCCCAAGGGCACATTTCTGCATCGCTGTCAGCTCCAGCTGCTTCCCAGGGACAAACCGAAGCCCGCGTGCTCGCTGGGCTTCTCGAGGTCACTTCTGGCAGCTCAGAGCTGCTTGGAGCAGGTTTTGGTGGGGGTACCTCGCTGTTGGTGCTGCCCCAGGGCTGGCTGGGTGCTTGCAGGCTGCTCCCACCCTCCTGTGCTCTCAGCAAACCCAGTGATCTTGGTCTGATGCTCTTGACCCACTCGGCCAGCTGCCTCCTCTCTCCTTCCTGCCTCCCTTGCTCCAGCTGAGCCCCCTCCACGTCCCAGGGGCAGATTTCTGCTCTCATGGTCCTTCCCTCTTCCCCGGTCTCCCATGGACAAACCTCAGCCGTCCTGCCCTCCGCGCTGCCCACTGTCTCTGAAGCCGCTTTCGGCAGCTCTGGGGTTTTTGCTGGTGRTTTCTCTGTGCCCAGCTCTTCCCCGGGGCRGCCGGGATCCCCCTTGCTGCCACCCTTCCCCGGGGCCCTGCCTGGCCCCCAGTGCTCCCCCCTGCTCTCCTCCCAGGGGCAGATTTCTACTTTAATGCTGGAATCTGCCTGGGTTTCCCCAGGACAGACCTTTGCCTGCCTGCCTGCCGTGCTGCCGGCTTTCTCYGCTGCAACCGGGGCCACCTCCACACTCCAGCTCTTTGCAGGGACCCTCTCAGCACCCTGGCTCCCCCCGGGACCGAGGGGCTCGGGCTGGCTGCCCACCTTCTCCAGCACCTTGGCCGGGCTCTCCCCACCCGGCGGGACCCCGCTGTCCTCCTGGGAAGCAATTGCTTCCTGGCGCAGCAAGGCTCCTTTTCCTGCTGGGATGCCTGGGGCTCCCTGGGGACAAACCGCAGCCCCCGGCTTCTCAGCAGCCGCTCTCCACGCACCGGCGGTGGACGGGTGGGGGCTGCATGTGATGGGTTTTGCACGTGGCTGCTCTACCTCCGTGCAGTCCTGGGGTCGGATGGACCTGCTGCCCGCCTCGAGCCCTTCAGCCGGCCCGGCCACCCCTTCCTTCGGTGTGATCAGCCTCACGATGGCCGCAGGAGCATCCTTCCCTGGCTCTACCATGGGAGCCTCGGCTCCTTGCCGGGGACGTATCTGTGCTTTCCCGCTGCCAGCCACTGCTGGGGTTTCATGGGGATGTTTGGCTCCTTCTTGGTGGCCAACACTGGGTGGGATCTCGTGCACCCCCAAGGGTGGCCCCGGGCCCCCGCCAGCATCCACATCCCCCTGGGGAGCACTGGGCTCCTCTGCCAGTTTCTCACCATTGCCTGTCCCCGGGGCTGGGCTGTCCCACTGTCCTTCTGCCTCTCCCCTGCCATACCCCCAGCCTGCGGCTTCCCAGGCGGCACCGGCATTGTGGTTGTGCTGGCAGGGAACCGTCTCCCCCTGCCACCGGCGGGTGGTGGGCTCGCTGCCGGGCCTCTGCCTGCTCCACTCGGGGCTTTTGTCAGTGGGGTCTCGGCCRATCCCCCCAAGGGACACGGCCGACGACTCTGCCAGGCTGGGCCTCTCCCTCCTGCTGCCCCCCTCCCGCTCRCGCCCCCTCTTCCTGAGGCTCCCCTCGCCCTCTCTTTTCCCTTTCAGGACGCTTTTCCCCCTGGAGCGGTTGAAGGCTTTGATGGCGAGTCCCAGGACCCGGAGGGAGATCTTCTGGGAGGGCGGCTTGAGGCTGGGGGGGGTGGCTGCTGCGTCACCAGGGGTCCCGGAGTCTGCTGCTTTGGTGGCTTTTTGCTTCCAGCTCAGGATCTCCTCCTGGACCAGCTCCCAGGGGCAGACCCGTGCCGGGATGGAGGCTGCGGTCAGCAGCCTGCCCTTCCCCGCCGGGAGGGACGCGTGCCCCGGCTCTTCCTCCGCAGGCCCCTCCAGTGTCCTCTCTGGCTCTCCCGCCCGTGCCGGGGGGTCCGCGGGCGGCTCCGCTGGCTCTGGGCTGTCCCTGGCCGGCGCGGTGCACGGCACCAGGCTCTGGTAGCGGATGGGGGGCGGCGGCGGGGTCCTCCTCACCGCCACCCGCACCCGCCCCGGGAGGTGGGAGCTGTCGACGCTGATGCTCTTGATGGGCGCGTAGGTGACGTGTTTCTGCACCTTGCCATCGGCCGGGGGGGACACGTCCTCCTGGGAGCACCCCTCAGTGGGGCTGGAGCCGGCTGGCGGGAGGACATCGGCTGCACCAGGGCTTTGGGGCTTCCCGGCTTCCTTGGGGGGTCCCTGGCCCGTGGGGTGCTCCGAGGACGGGGTGGACGGGTGCCGGTTGGCGTGCCACTCCTCCCACGCAGCTCGGCTGGCGGCGAGCAGGGCCTCTTCCCGTGCCCCGCTGACGACGCTGAGTGACTTCTGCAAGGGGGGTGCGCGGGGCGGGGGGGGCTGCCCCTGCCCCGCCAGGTTGTGGGTGCTGGCTGACTTGCACACGAGTGGGGCGGCATCGAGGGACTCGCTGTCGGATTGCTCCGAGGCCGTCGCCACCATTGTCTTCCTCCCCAGCGCAGGCTCCCCAGGGGGACCGGGGGTGGGCGAGCCACCCCGGGGCTCCTGTGTGGGACCCTCGGTGCTGCAGGACTTGTGCAGGGCTGCGGCACGGCGCCGGGAGCCGTCATCCCGCATCCGCAGGCTGGTACCCCTGGCATCAGGGAGCTGCTTGGCCGAGGAGCCACGGCGTGCCGGGGTGCCCACCCGCTCACCCCCGCTGCTCCGGCGTGCCATGGCCTCGGGCAGCTCGGCGACGCGGCGCACGATGGAGCGGCCCAGGCTGCGGCGGGAGCTGCGCTTCTTGGGGAGGTGGGGGTTGTTGGATGCCATCCTCCGCGTCTTGTGCACCTCCAGCTGCGTGTAAAGCTTCTTCAGCTCCTCCTGCGTGCCGCGGGYGGGGGGACGCGGCAGAGAGAGGGGAGAGAGGAGAGCACGTACAACGGGACCGCACGGGGGCTGCGGCTGGGACGACCCCGCAAAGGCTGTCCCCATGTCCCCAAGCCCCCGTGCCGCCCGTCCCTCCGACCCAGGGGACACAGCAGGTTTCCCCACCCATGGCCAGTGGCGGTTCACCCTGCACCCCCTTCTCCCCTCCCTCTGCTTTGCATCAGAAGAAAGATTGCAAAAGGCACCTCTTACTCTGCGCGGGGCTGCATAGCTAGCGTCAAAAGAAGGTCCTGAGTGTGCCACCCACCCGAATGTCATCGGGGTCAACACTGTGCTCGCTCCAGGCAGACGCGATGCTGCTGTTCAGGCAGGAGCCCGAGTGCCGCATGTCCAGCTCATCCTCGTAGACCTCAGCTGCGATCTCCTCCCGCAGCGGCGAGCCGGCGTGCAGGAACTGGGGGTAGCGAAGGGCGAGCTCACCGAGGGGTCCCTGAAACGCTGGGGAACCCCAGCCCCGTCTCCCCGCGTCCCTGGGCCGAGCATTACCTTCGGGATGAAGAGCAGCGCCAGGGTCATGGTGATGGTGCCGTGGGTGTGAGCGAAGAAGAGCAGCAGGGTCCAGTCGGGGTGCAGCGAGGGGACCATGATAAACCTGGAAGGGGTGAGGAGGGCAGCACCGGGTCCTGCCGAGGCACCCGCAGCCCCCTCCCCACCTCCGGACCCCGCAGCCTCCAGCCTGCCCGAGGACCCTTAGGGAACCCGCTGGCTTCAGCGATTTGCCGCCGGTTCCTCCGCATTGCCGGGGATGGGAATCTTGGTTCCCAGTTCCCTCGCAGCCCCACACCCTACCTGACCACGTGGAAGGTGGCCGAGATCATGAGCTCGTTGTGGAGCGCGATGCCCATGTAGCGGGGCTCGTGGAAGGCGGAGGGCACGGCGCGCGTGGCGTAGCACAGGAAGCTGCCCCACAGCAGGAACAGCATTTCGGCTGTGGGAGAGAGGAGGAGAGCGATGCTGAGCATTCAAGCCGCATCACCCTGCTGCCATTGGCATGTTTTCCTAGGGTGGCACCGATGGGTGCTGAGCTGTGGGGTGGGTGCTGCTGCCTGCTGGGACCTCCCTGCCTCRGGGCGCATCCAGCCCAGCACGTTCACTCTGTCTGCCATCGGCACATGCCGTGGTCGGAGTGGGGTCCGGTGCAGAGCATCCTCTGGCACAGTCTGCCCAAAGGCCACCGGGACTCACCGCCTGCACCGGGTGATTTACCCTGCGCCAGGGCGAGTCCTGGGGATGCTCAGAGGAGAGGGTGGGAGGCAGCTCGGGCACCCCAGCCCTGCTTGCAGGCTCCAGGCAGATTAAATGGACAAGGAAATTAAAACCCCACATGCCACATTTACAGGATGGGGTCCTGGGGCTGTGGGGACCACCCGGGGACACCACAGGGGCTGTTCTCACCGATCACCATCATGTAGTCCCAGCGGTCGTGGCCGCAGATGTAGAAGTGGAGCCCGCGGGCGGTCTGGGTGCGGATCACCAGCGGGATGTTCTTGTCAACATTCTCCAGCATCCCGATGGTCCAGGCCGCCAGGAACCACAGCACCAGGAGCAGGATCAGCCCCAGCATCTTCAGCACCCGCCCGCTCGACACGTAGGGCACCCGCTGAGCCGTGCGGGACAGGAACACCTTCAGCACCCTGCGAGGCACGGAGGGGTGAGCCCCCAACCGGTCCCCGCTGGGGGGTCCCAAGCATCCAGCCCCTCCCGTCCCAGCTACCTGTACAGCTTGAGGGTGATGGTGCCGTAGACGATGGCGAAGCCGAGCATGCGCACCCAGCGCAGGACGATGCAGCGGAAGATGCTCGGCTTGAAGTACAGGATGAACACCTGGGGCGGTGGGAGAGAAGGGTCGGCGGGCGGCACGGGGCCGGATCCTGCCTGCCAGGGGGGGCAGCAAACGCCGGAGACTCGGAAACCACCCACTTTTGGGCCAGCCTGGCCGCCTCCCTTCCCCCTTGGCTCTACAGCATCCGCCGCAGCTCTTGCGGGAGGGAAAGGGGATTTGGGCAGGGATTAATTCCCACGGCCAGCGGGAGAAAAGGGGTTTGGTTTCCTGAGAAGGTTTATACCGCAGCTGCCGGGGGCTGTGCCAGCAAAATTAACAATTAGGCAGAGTTGTGCCCATGCCCTGCTTGGGGCCAGCTTGACGCCCTCTCCCCGGGGGCAGCCGGCCAGGCTGCAAACACTCTTAAACCCCAGCCCAGAGGTTTTCAGCCCCAGGGCCGGCTGGATACTCACGGGGAAGTAGAGGAGGAGGGACCCGAAGAGGATCATCTCCAGGAGGACAACTCCCGACGCCCGGATCCTCTGCAGGGACAAAGGCATGAGGGTGCATTGGGAGCCTCACCGGTGCCCGGAGGGGATGGAGCCAGGGCAGGGAGATCCCCCGAGCATGCCAGGGTGTTTTGGGGCCGTGACATCCTTCCCAATGTTGTGACATCCCCCCCTGAGAGCCCCCCCAAGGCCGTGGCATTGGGGGTGGGAGGGGAGCGGGGCAGGGGGTGACGGGCGGCGGGGGAGGACCTGGGGACACCTTGCCTTGCTCCGTCGGAAGTGGTAGGAGACGAGCATGCTGAGGAAGACGGCCAGCATGCAGCAGGCCTGGCAGGAGAGGACGGCCGCCCGCAGCGCCCGGTCCTCCTGGATCAGGCAGGGCGCATCGTCCTCGCAGGTGGCACATCCTTGGCGGCAGGGCCGGCACGCCAGCCGGGACCCCCCGTCCGCCCCCGCCGCGCTCCCTGCCGCCCCTGGGGACAGAGCGACGGCCAGGTGAGGCCACCGCACTGTGGATGCGGCACTTTCCTTGCCAGGGCACGTGCTCAGGCTTCCCCAGCCCTGGACCCCACTGCGGTAGCCATGTGCCACAGGGTGAAACGGGGACCCCAGGGCCAGGCATGGCACCCACCTGCCCGGGCACCGCTGGCCACTCCTCCGGCTCCGTAAAAGCCTGGCTTGCACCGGCATAGGTACCTCCCGAGGACGAAGCCGTGGCTCTCCTGGGGGACACACTGAAGGAGACAGGCTGAGATGCATGGAAGGGCGAGGGCTCATCCTGCACCCCGTATGCTCCCCCCCGGTCCCACATCCCCCCCTGCACCAGGGGCTCCAGCAGCCCCCTGGCTCGCAGGTACCCGACCCCACGCCATCCTCCCCCTCRCCCAGCAGGAATCAGTGGTTAAACATTTAAGAATTAAAAGCCAAAGCTTGGCCCCCCAAATCCCTCCCTAAAACCTAAATGGACACCTAATGCAGCAGAGCGCACTAATCCTGCCCGGCCGTGACAGCAGCGGCAGGCAGGGCACTGCTGCCCTAATCCCCGCCAGCCCCTGTGGGGCGGCCGGATTCTGCCCCGAATGGGCCGGGCTGGCAGTTTTTCTGGGTATTGTTGTTTTCTGGAGAGATGCCCAGCGGCAGAGCCCGTCCCTCCGGAGGGCATCGCTGGCAGGAAGGAGAAGCTGGTGACGCCTTTCCCACTTGGGAACGGCTCTTTGCCTTTGGGTTGGGACCCTGATCCACACCGAGCTGGGGGGCTGCGGGGTTTGCCCCGGCTGGGGATGCTGCCGGTTGTGCCGAGCCCTGAAACACGCTCAGGCATCACCGTCTTGCCCAGGTGGGCACTGCCAGAGGGGATCGAGGGCTGCTGGTCGGGGTGCTTCACCCGTTGGCTGCCAGCCCCTGGAGCCCGGCCGTCCCCGTGGTCCCGGGCAGGGAGCAGCCAGGTCACACGCTGCTGCTGGCGGCAGGGAAGGAAGATTTGCACAATAAACCCCTCGGCTGCGACGCCGAAAGCAGCTGAACGAAGCAGATGGATCGGCTGGGAGAGGATAAAGCTCAGCCCGGAGGGAGGGACACGCGGCAGGGGACGGGTCGGTGCTGGGGAGCCCCAGCCCTGCCGGGCGAGGGGATGGGGTGCAGGGTGCCGGGTGCCAGCAGCCGATACCTGGGTGCTGTTGAGGTCGCAGCGGTGCGTATCCGCAAACCAGCCCGGCCCGCTGGCGCACTGGTCCATGGCCACATCCCGCAGCTCGATGTCCACCCGCACGACACCCCTGTGCAGAGGGATGGGGTCGGTCCCAGGAGCCGCACAGGGCGTCCCTGTGCCCACCTCGTGCCCCCCACCCAGCGTGGCCGTGCCCCACCGCTGCCTCTGGGGGAGGCAGCCACAGGGGGGGCTGGTGCCGGTGCATGGACTGGTGGGACAACACGAGGTGTCAGCAATGTCCCCGGACCCCCAGCCAGGGATGTCCCCCCTCAGAGCCATGTCTGGGGGAGGTTGGAGCTGGGGCCGGGACAGGGACAGAGGCAGGGGCACGGGCAGGGGCAGCCACTCCTGGGTGTGAAATCTGCCTCTCGAGGAGCTTTAATGCAACCAGTTGGGAAATAGGAGCAGCTGGGTGGCCCCTGCGTGCCGTCCCTTGCCCTGCRGGATGGACCCTCTTCCCTGGGTGCTCCGAGGGGAACGGGGCTTCCCCCTTGGAAAGGGGGCCATGTCCCCTCTCTGAGGCTAAGCCCGGCTGCCCCCTTCCCTCCCCAGCACCTCCCACCGTGGCTGCTTGTGCGGGGGGTGCCGGGGGTGCGGCAGGGACCCACCAGCCCGGGGATGCCCCCCAGATCCCAGGAGGGGCCCCAGCCCGGCTCACCCACCCCCAGCAYGGCCATGGTGGGGGGCTCTGGGGGTGGCAGCCCGAGGTGGGCAGCACGGCGATGACCGAGGGGGGACAGGAGGCAGCTCCGTGCCTGTGGACGTGCAAATACCCATGCACACGCACGTGCATGTGCAGGCACACGTACGGGGACGCAGGCAGGGGGGCTGGCACACACCTTGCAACCTGTTGCCTGCACCCAGGGATGATGCCTCCTGCTGCACCCCCCAGCATGCACGTGGGGCACCCCCCAGCCCTCTGACACCCCCCCAGCCCCTCTGGGTACCACTTACTTGAACTCAGGGCTGAGGTCTGGCTTGAGCCCGTAGAAGGCGGAGGAGAGCGTGACTACCCACGCAGGCAGGAACCTGCCGTCCCGGCACTCGAGGAACGGCGGGGACCACCGCACGTGGCCCGGCTCCCCCACGTAGCTGTCACCCCGCTGCCACTTGGGGGTCTCCATGCTGCGCAGGTCATTGCTGAGCACGCGCTTGCGGAGGAGGGGGGTCCGCTGGGACTTGAGGGCGTTGAACCATTCGTTGTCCCAGCTGAGGTTACCAAGGCTGGGGGCGGTGGCGGCGGAGACGTCCTGCAGCAGGATCTCGCTGTCCCTCTTGGTGGCCTGCAGCATCAGCCTGGGCTTGGCAGCCAGCGGGTGGGCGTCGAGGGCGAGCACCGCCCGGCGCACCCACGGGTGCCCCTCCGCCAGGCTGCGGACCAATGCCTGGTACCACTCCACGTCCTCGGCCACGCTGGCTTCGCGGATGTCGTTGGTCTGGAAGAGCATGTTGAGGAAGTTGGCGGCGTGGGCCAGCGCCTCGGGGGCGGCACGCAGGGCGGCACGCAGCGCCGGGGGGGGGCTGGGGCCGGGCGCCCCCGCCGCGACGCCCCGGCTGCAGTTGGCCCGGGCCAGCTGCTGTGCATCGCCCGTCTGCAGGAAAGCCAGCGCCGCTGCCGAGCCCTCGGGGTCCCCCGATGCTCCCGGCTCTAGTGTGGGCGCCCAGGTGGRCGACGGGGCCGGGGACCATCCCGCCGGCTGGGGGGGTCTCTCCTGCAGGCGCTGGCCCCCCGCAAGGATGGTGCCACAGACCAACACCGCATGCAAGCACCAGAGCAGCCACAGCCCCATGGCCGGGGCTCAGCGGAGCCCCCTGGCCCCCCGCGGCCCCACCGGCTGGCCCGGGGGGGACATGGTGGGCACAGTGCCCGAGGCGGCCGGGAGCCTGCTCTGCTCCGTAGGGCCGGACTCGTGCTCTGCCGCCTGTTTTCTTCCCTCAGCGATGCTGGAGCAGACGTCACCGGCTCCAAAACGTGTTGATCTGCTGGCGCTGCCCGCCCGGAGCCCCCCCGCCCGCCCCCCCGCTCCCGCTCGGGCAGGCCGTGCTGCTGGGGAGCCCCCCACCCTGAGCCCCATGGGGACCCCTGCAYCCCGTCCCCCTCGGGCTGGCCATGATGCAAGTGCATCCTGATGGGAAGCCATGGCAACGGGGCTGGGAATTTTCCTCCCGGCATCCCCCTCCCCGTGGCCCCCTCGGCAGCCGGGGGGAGAAGGTCGCCCACTGGTTCCCCATATGGTCCCGGGCTTCAATCCTGCAGTGCCYGGCCCCCCCCGGCCATGGGATGGAAATGGGGGGGGATGGCACACGCACACGATGTCCCTGTGGGGCTGAGGGTGGTGAGTGTGGTATGGGGGTGGGCACGAGCAYGGTCCCCATGGCAGGGCCTGACGCCCACCCCCCCAAGCTGGGGGATGATGTCATGGGTCCCACACAGCACTACCCTGGTTGCAGAGGGGAAACTGAGGCACGGGAGGCTGCTCAGCTCCCCCCGCCTGAAGCAATGGTGACTTCCCTCTTCACCAGCCTCCAGGCAGGTGTGGGGAGAGCTGGTCCCCATCCCCTCTCCTCCAGTGGGGCGTGCTGCCTGCAAGAGCCATGCAAGAGCCGTGCAAGCGCTGTGCTGCAGCTGTGCAAGAGCCATGCAAGAGCGGTGCAAGAGCCGTGCAAAAGCCGTGCAAGAGCGGTGCAAGAGCCGTGCAAGAGCTGTGCTGCAGCCGTGCAAGAGCCGTGCAAGAGCTGTGCAAGAGCCATGCAAGAGCCGTGCAAAAGCTGTGCAAGAGCCGTGCAAGAGCCGTGCAGGGCTCGCAATACAGAGGTGCCGGGCGCCCGTGCCTCAGTTTCCCCTACCACACCCCGCTGTCCCGGGGGAGGGAAGAGTCCCCTGTGTCGCGGACGGGGCTGCGTCTCCAGGTGCCCCGGCCGCCACCGCCGCCCCACCAGCCGTGTCCCCCCCCACCCCCGCCCCGCCCGCCCGTGGGTGCCGGGGGCTCGGA
>JAYKAV010003465.1:378785-402507 GCA_035582835.1 Phoebastria nigripes
CGCGCTGCTGGTGCTGGAGGCGCTGGAGCCCGACGAGGCCGGGAGCGGCTCCGAGGAGGAGCCGGGTTCCCCCGGCCGCGGAGCCGCCCGCGCTGCCGGGAGAGGAGCCACCGGCCCCGGCCCCGCGCCGCCGCCCGCCGCCCCCGGGGGAGCCGGCCCCGGCGCCAGGAAGGGCTCGCTGAAGATCCGCCTCAGCCGCCTCTTCCGCACCAAGAGCTGCAGCGGCGGCTCGGCCACCGGGGACGCCGCCGCCGCCACCGAGGGCCGGCGCACCGGGGAGCTGCCCGCCTCGGCCGGCAGCCTGACCGACGTCTGCGGGGCCCGCGGCCGAGAACAGGAGGCGGGCAGGTACGGGGGGGATCCCCGGCCCCGGGGACTGAGATGGGAGGGGGGGCTGCCCCCTGGCCTGGGGGTGTCCGGGGGGGTGGGTGGGGTGGTTTTGGGGTGCAGGACGGGGGTTGCGGGGTGCAGCCGCCTGCGTTGATGGCAGCCGGGAGACCTTGGGGTTGGTGCCAGGCACGGTGCGAAAGCCGGGCGTGCAACGGCGTGGCCCCATGGTGCAGGGGGAGAAGGGGTGCCGGTGCCGTGACGCCTTGCTGGAGGTGGAAGCTGACGGCGAGGCACGGGTGCCATCCTGCAGCTGGGCACCATGGCCGTCCATCAGCTCCGAGCTGGGCTCAGGCCTCTTCTGAGCAGCTGTCGAGGCCTCGTCTTTCACACGGGGTCGGCGAGCACAGCTGGAGCCCAGGAGAGGCAGGCAGAGGAGGAACACGCTGCTCCAGGTCCTGCATCCGCAAAGGGGATGGTGGAAAAATGTCCGGGAGCAGGACCGATGAGGTGGTGCGTGGCTCGGAGGAGCCGCTGGAGCCCCGGGATGCTGCAGGTGCCGGCCGAGCGAGGAAGTGGTGCGCCCCGGGAGCGGCCTCTGGTGACACTGCGCTGAGACCCAAGGGGCTGGCGTTTCCTCTCGCCATCCTGTGTCTTGCAGAATGATTTCCTGAGGCTCGCGAGCGTTGCAGTTGGGCTCCGGCCTCGGTGGTTGTGGGTGCTGCCACGGGGGCTCTGCTCTCCCGGTGCTCCGCAGACGTGGCCGGCGGAAGCGTTGGCAGCCAGAGGTTGGCTGGGTCGTGCGTTAGGCTGGAGGGACAAATCCTGGAACCTGTTGGTGTGGGACCCTGCGTACCCCCTTGTTCCGTCAGCTCCGGCACTCCTCGGCTGCTCACCCTGCTCCAGCCTYGTGTTTCAGCAGAAGACACGAGCTGCTTGATACCAGCTGGGGAGGTAAAGGGCTGCTCTGTACCTGCTCCCCAGGCTCCAGTCGGGGTGGGCCTCCTGTGCTCCAGAAACCACTTTCTGTAGCGTTTCCAGCAGCAGAACTGAAATTTCTTGTGGAGGAGGCTGGGAGAGCCTACCCAAGGTCTGTGCAGCCAGCCCGGGGGGCAGCATTAAATAATTGAATGGACTCTGAATATTACAGCACAGTCCTTTCCCTGCGGGGTTAATTAACCTCGTGTAAGGGGTGTGTTGCCTCCTCAGCGCAGCTGAAGACCTGTTGATGGGTGAGCAGGAAACTTTCTCCAGGCTTGCTCTAAAGATGCTGACCGTGGGTCAGGTGTGACCCGCAGCACTGGCTTGTGGTGACTGGGCACTTCGGCAGCCCAAAAGGCAGCCAGGCTGTAGCGGAGGCCAAAATTACCTCCCCTTTGAAGCAGAAGATGCCTTCTGAGGTGGGGCGGCCTCAGCTCCTGTGTCAGCTCCCAGCCCTGCAGCTGGTCGGGGTGTTTGAGTCCTCCCTAGAGCTCGTGTGCCCGCGAGGAGCCTCGCTTTTGCATGTGGGGTGGTGAAGCAGTTTTATACAATGGCTTCATTCCCCACAAATGACTAAATGGGCCTCAAACGGTAGCGAGTTGCCTGTAATGACATAATGTTTTGCTAATGGGCTTGTGGTTTATTCAGTCCTTGTGCTTGACGAGAGTGAGAAGTCCTCAGGACCTCCCAGCGCTGGGATTAGGCGGTGGAGAGTTGGCAGTCGTGTCTTAGCAGGTTGGGAGCAGAGGAGCACCATATCGCTGCCCGGGTCCTCCCTCTGGTCAGGGAGTTTAATGGTCACTTCTCATGCTCCGGCGTCGTGCAACTCTGCCGCACTAATTAGGCAGTATTTTAACAAAGGTTACTTCAAGGTGCCTGATGCAGCAACTCTTGTGGTTCAGGGACGACTTTGCTGCTTCCAATTCCAGGAGTCCCCTCCTGCTGACGAGGGCTGGATTATTTGAACGATGCTTTTTGCTTCTGTGGAGCACAGCYCCTGCGCTGGTGGGATGCGGGTGTGCTTGGTGCCGGCGTCTCTCCTGCCGGGAGGCTGCGCGTTGTCGGGACGGTCCCTGCTGGCCCCGCTCCTGTCAGCGAGGACGAGTGGTTCGGGATGCTGGGATGCCCATACTCTCATCAGCAGGCCAGATGCAGTTTAGCTAAACTGGGCTTGCTGGGAAGTGAATGTTTGGCCTCAGCAGATGCTGCTTTTCTTTTCCTCTSCTCTCCTGGTTGCGCTGGTCCCCCAGTTTAGAGATAAGTAGTGCAGTGACTCGATTTTCTGCCGTGGTCTTTGCTAGACTTAATGCCACGCTGGTGAATGCTGTCTGCTACTTTGCATCCATCTTATTGGTTGACTGGAAGGAAAATAAAGCTTTCCTTGGCTCTGCTAAGAGCTGGAGGTTTTGTTGCCTCTCAACCTGTAGCGCCCATTAATATAGGATGGATCCGGCATTCACTGTGAGTTGCTGCTGCAGTCGCTCATGGCTGAGGAGGTGGGCTCAGAGCAACTTTTGGGTTAATTCCTGGCTCTGCTTGCTATCGAGCTCTTGTTCCTGACTTGCAAATCTCTCTGCGGGCTGGCGGTGAAGGGTGCTCCCTTGGTCTGCAGTGGGTGTTATCTAGTCCGGCTCTTTTTTTAAACATCTGCAAGAAGCAGAATTCCTGGTATTTGGAGTTGCTGCCCAAGCTTCCCATCGTGCTGCCGGTCCTGGCGGCAGCAGGGTGCAGCTTTGCCTCCCGCCTGCAGCAGCAGTTAGGAAGGAAACCAGCCCCATTATCTAAAATCAATAGTTGGGCTCTGCTGAGCTGCAAGAGGCTAAGAAACTAAATGTGGAGATACCAACGTGCGGCTTCTCACCCAGGGCCTGAGTGTTGATATGTAAAGGTCGCATCAGTGAAATGGCTTTTTTTTTTTTTTTTTTTAATAAGCTCTTTGTACAGCAGAGGTAATCGGACAGGGTTAGGTGCCGGTTCCGCAGATGGATGGGTGCAGCCATACCTGAGCTGCAGCTGGCATCTGCTGCAGACCGCTTGCCAGGCTGGTACCCAAGTCTTGTAATGGATGACCTTGGGTTTTTTGACATGTTTCTGTATTATTACATGCATAAAGTAGCATGTAGCCAGCCTGGGTGGCCGGGTAAGACTTGCCTTCGTGTTAACAGGACAGTGCTTTGCGATGAGCGAAGGCAGCACGGTGGGAAGTGCCGGCCGCTAAGGCAGTAGCCGCAGCTATTGCAGAACTGGTGGTAACTGACCCTAAAAATCCTTATTTGCTGGAGCTCGTGGGGTTTCCCAGTTTGGTGTGCACGAATCCATGCAGAATCTGTCCACGGCGTTCCTGAACGGCAGTGTCCACCTCTGGCTTTCTCCAGCTTTGCAGGGCTGTGCTGATCCGATGCAGCAGCATTCAGGTACCGGTCACACGTAATCACTTCTCCGTGGGTTTCAACGTTGTGTGGAGATGGCTGCAGAACCTGAGGGCAGGAGGAGGAAGTATGGAAGTACGTTGTTGTGGTGGAGACTGAGTTGGGAAGTGGAGGATTCAGTCCATGTGAATCGTTTCTTGCTCTTGCCCTGCTGCTGATGTGAGCTTGCTAGAAATGAGAAATCTCAGAAATTGATGGCTGTAAAATGCTGGCATAAAATGTAGCTGTTTTGGTAATAGTAAAATGCCAGCAATACTCCTTTCCGTCTGGCTTCGATGGTGGGAACAGAGCTGTTACTATATTATAAGGTTAGTTGATATTAGTCCAGAAGTGTAATTTTCTGTGTGCATGTGTGGCTGATAATTGGTGAATTGTTCTCCTTCAGGGAAAAAATCCAACCCTCAAATAGGTGCGAGAGGCTTAAAGTGAAAACACTTCTGAACATTTTAATGGGATTTTATATATCAGGATGATGAGTGTTCTTAGTATTTTTATTTGCAAACTTAAGAGTATGAAAYGTTTATTCACAGCTGTGTGACCCAGTGACGTGTCTGGACACAAAAAAGAGAAGCATTTGGTCTGCCCTGTGAGGAGATGAGGGAGCACCCATCTGCTCTGCGCTCCCAGGGCTCTTCGCCACACAGCAATAGGAGACCGGAGCTCGGGTTTCTTCTCCCTGTAGGGCGGCTGAGTTGCGTCTGCTCGGCGCAATCCTTCCTGAAGGGCGGCAGTCCTCGCTCGGAGCTGCTTTTATCTGGAGTTTTGTCTGGGTTTCGCAGGAGGCTGCAAGCAGAACTGGGGGCTGAAGCACAAGACAGGCTTAAGGTTCAGGGTCAAACGCTTGCTGGGAGGAGGTTGGAGGGTGAGGAAGACGTCCAAGAGGAACGGCGTCAGCCCTGTAACAGCCTGCTTGCAGTGGAAGCGGGGTGTTCTTCTGGGTGGTGAGTAGAGCTGGTCTCTGAGCTCCTGTAGATCTTGGTAGTGCAGTCGCTTGCCTGGATGCAACAGGACCAGTTTCTCTGGCCAGCACAGTGCAGTTGCACTATTTAACTTGGAGTAACCTTGTCTGACCCAGTGCAGACCTGCAGACTGATACGGACTGCCCGGTGCTGGGATGGGCGTTGCATGACGTACTGTGGATGCTGGAAAGACCTTTGTCAAAGCTGCGGCACACGAGAGCTGCGCTTGTGCTCAGCTTTGTTCCTGTGCTCTCCTGTTAGGTGGGAGTGAGTTTCTGGCACCAGGGACGCATTTCTCTACTCACCTCAACCATGGATTCGAGTCCTGGGGGTGTCATGCTCTGTGCCTCAGTTTACCAGCATTTTCTCTGCCTAGATCTGGATAAAGCCTTTTAGCATTGCAGTAGGGAAGGGGCTGGAAGGAGTGGTTTTGTGGGGGGAGAGCACAGGGCTGGCTACAGCGTTGTTATAAAACTGCTGGTTTGGAAAGCAAGCTTCATGGGAATTGCTGGTATTCCTGGGGCCTCATCAGAGGTGCATTTTTAGCTGTTTCCGTCCATCTCGAYGGCTCCGGGTTTAGTTCGCCTACCCTTCACCTGCATTCTGAAACCCTCTGGGGAGACGGTGTCCTCCAAACGCCGCGCGAGGGCATTCGACGCGCTCGCTCTAGGCACAACCCCTAATTGCGCAGGGACCCAACCTGTTTGTCGAAGGCATTTGGCAATGCTTGATCTGGAGCAGTAGCGTGACGTCTGTTGTGAAAGAGCTTCTTGGCTCTGGTTACCATACTTGCTTGGGGTTTTTCTTTCCAAAGACTTTATTAATTACCTAGTTAGAGATTTGCTTCATAGCAGGACGGAGACCTAGCTTTACTGGTTGACTGCCCTACTTAGGCCAAAGCACTGCTCTAGGAGTGGAATAAACGTGCAGCATTGAGCTGTCTCGAGCTTCTGGAAAGAACGGTGAAGGTTCTCCTGGTCTGAGAAGGTCAAACAGTGTTTTCTTTTGGTGGGATGCACTGAGTCTCCTCATCTCTACTAACAATGTTTTTCTTATTTCCAATAGGAAACACAGACTGACAAGAACTCAAAGTGCCTTTTCCCCGGTTGTGTTCAGCCCCCTCTTCACAGGTAAGGATTTGAAAGATTTACAGTATGGCGTTTCATTTTGCTATGAAAAGAGCGGTGTGTGCTTAACGGTAGATGCTGAATGTTGCCTCTGCGTGTAAACCGGGATCTCTGTGAAGAGTCTCTCTGTCCTGCTTGGCCTCAAACCCTGAACGAGAGGAGCTGTAAAAAACGTGGCTGTTGCACGTCAGCGTTTTGCAATTCCTCCTGTTGAAACGCAAGTTTGAGTTGTGTTTTCGGAGGTGAAGGTCCTTCCTCCGCGCAGGGCTGTTTGCATCCAAGTGGTTTGGAAAATCCCCCATAGAGCAAGTGCAGTTCGGTGCTCCCCTCCCGTGGTTTGAGAGGGGCTGAGACCGAGCCCTGCTTCCCACCTGGACCGTGCACCAACGTCAGCGGCTCTGCTGCATGACAGCTATGGGAATTGAAACCTCTTCTGTGGAGTACCACCCTCTTCTTCTTCTGCATGTTTCCCCCCTTTCCCCGCATCCTGCTGGTTTCTGACCTTCCCTTTTCTGCTGAGGGGGGAAGTTGGCCGGTTTATAAATGGTGCGAAGGGGAAGTCTGCTCCGCTGATGGCTAAAAGCTGTAGTACTGAAAAGCTCCTAGTCACGGTCATGTGCCTCTTGTGGTGTGGGCTAATAGTCAAAACAGTCCTAGCCACAGGGCTTGGGGCTTCCTTGGGAGAATCCCATCTCAAGACTTGTGTGAGTAGGAATCTAAGGTCACAGGTGAGTATTCATCAGCTGTGTGGGGTTTTATGTGGCTTGTTATGAAGGTTAGATTCAAAATAAATTCATGTTGAGGGTCTTATTGCAGGGCAAAGGAATCAAAATATGATTGTGTAGTGATAGCTGCCTTGGGAAAAGCCGGTGGGTAGAGCTGAAAGCCTCCTCTTGCTGCAGGTGTAGGTGTTTGATAGCAGAGAGCGGCTGGAGAGCTCGGTGCAGGAGCTGGTGCGTGGTTTGTGTTCCTGAGTAGGGTGAAGCCCTCTTTGGAGAGCAGTGGTGAAGTCTTCTGAGAACTGGTTTAAATTTCAGAGAAGTGACCTTCAAGGCAGAGCATTTGTTTGACTTGCCTGAAACTAGTAACTGGAAGCTGCTGACCTGCTCCGGTGGTTTCTTGTAGCTCATTCAGCTCTTGCAGAAGTGGAGTCACTTGGGGGTAATTCAGCTGTGGTGCTGCTTGTTCTCTTCTCCATTCCCACACCCCTTCAGCTGATGTCCTGATAGCGGGGCAGCGTGCGGAGGACGTGCTCCTCTTGTGATGCGACTGGCTTCCTGTAAGCGTCACGTGCGTTTATTTAGCAAATCAAGGCTGGTGAAAGCAAAAGCTGCTTCTGCTGCTTTGTCAGCTGTTGCCAGGGGAAGTTGCGAGTATAAAATCTGTAATTCTATGTGCTGGTGACGGGGGCGTGTGGATGTGTGCGCAGAGCTGCTTTACTTCAAAAGAAACTACAGAGGAGAACCTGGAGTGGACAAGTTTTTGCTTTAAATTTGGGAAATTGATTTGATTAATTGTTAGTTTATCCTATTAACTATTTTTAAAATTACTTAAGTCAATTTTTGCCAGTTGGTGGAATACTGGCAGTGCCCTCGTAGGAGCTTTTCCTTTGCAGAAGACCCTTGAAGCATCCCCAAAGTGAATGTCTGGATTTTAATCGCTTTGGTTTGTTGTTGACTTCTCCAGTCTTACACAGCTGAGGACTTGGTGTCTTTAATGGCTGCTGTAGAGAGGATTTTCTGAGACTGGGACCACCAAAGTGGGACAGAATTCAAATGTCTGGCCTGACTTGCATGGTTTTCTTGGTGATTTGCTTTCAGGTTAGTGTGTGGGGCGAGCGAAGGTCTTTGGGAAGGCTGTCCTCGCCTTTCCTGGCCTCTCCTCGGGCACCTCTCGGAAGCACTGGCTCCGTAAGCGCACCGCAGCCTGCCATTGCAGCTCCTGCTGCGTTGGGAAGGATTTGAAAGCCGAGTTACTGCAACCCCTCTTAGTCTGGTCGTCTTTTGTTTTTGTTTGTACGAGATGAATGCGGCCCAACCTACACAGCCACTTTATTTTCAGGGTGTGGAAATGAAAGAGTGGCTGTGTGCACGCGTGTGCGCTCACACCCATAAGTCCCCCAGGGAAGAAGGTACCTCGGATAATAAACAACCCTAAATACTCCTCTTAACATTGCTTATTAATAGATAGGAGTTTTAAAAGCAGAAGGAAGCTGAGTCAATATTGTCCTGCGTAATGCATGGTAAATACATTGTCAGGTACTTACCAGGAGGTGAGTGACGCCGTGTACGGTATCTGGAGCAGAAGAGGAGTTCCCTGCCCACAGGAATTGAAATCTAAGGCAGCCAGATTTCGTTGTCCTTGAGACCATGGTTGAGGTGTTGGGGATGATTTGGTTTATGTTGGTGGTTTATCAAGAGCCTGTTTAGACTGATTTTTTGGAAAAAAAAATGCCTTGGCTGTGGTAATACCACTTAAGGTCGGTCTTTGGGATTTAGGTGTTTTCCTTTTGACTCTGTATCAGTCCAATACTGAGGGTGATGCTTTGACCTTGATTTGATGGCTTCATTTCTCTCCCATGATTTTAGACTGATTTTAAGCTTTTCTGGTTTTAAGTTAAACACCTTAGTTTGTGTCATTATTTTCCCCAAGCAGTATCCTGGATCCAGAGCCTTTAGGCTTCAGTGAATTCCAGCTATTTAATACAAAAGCCTCTCCAGCTGCCTTGTATTAATTTTAAGAGCTGGTACCCTCATGGCCTTTAGGGTACCGTTTCTGTTTGATCATCTAAGGCATTGGTAGGCAAACTCAGACTGGCATTAATGGGAGTATTATATCAGAGTCCTGTGCCAGTGGGTGCCATGTAGACCTGTGAAACCATTTCCCAAGACTATAAAAGTGCCAGTGCTGTGCACCATTGGGCTCTGCTTGATACGTGAACTCGGTGCTGAAAAGGTCTCATAGTGCCTTCCTCATCACGTCCTCCCGGGGCTGGACTCAGACAGGGTTCAGGCACGCGTACCGGTATCCGTCATTCCCTTCTGCCTGACCTTTGGGCTGCGGTAGCAGAGCTGATCAATGTCTCAAAAGCGGTGCAGCGGGGAAACTTGATTTGAAAACAGCTAATGAGATTGTCCTCCAAACCCTGCAGAGATTACTGCCCCTTTCCCTCTCCCCCTGCCTCCCTGCGCTCGGCCTCTGCATGCCCCKGAGAAGGTGCAATACTAACAGTCTTGCTCCACCAACCTTCAGGTGAAACAGTGTCACTAGTGGACGTGGACATCTCTCAGCGAGGACTGACCTCCCCTCACCCTCCGACTCCACCACCTCCACCACGAAGAAGCCTCAGCCTGCTAGGTACCGTCCTGGAGAGCATCCTTTGCCGTGCATCCCTACGGGAGCGTAGGAACTGCCCGTCTGCCCTCGCAGGGTCAGCGGAGGAGCGTCTTGAGGGTCCCTGGCAGCAGGCTCGCTGCCTGCTCATCTGACCCCGTAACGTGCCTGCTCACCCTTCCCCGGCAGAGGAGTTTTTGCTGTTTGTTGAAAGCTTCAGTGTTTCTCACAGATCAGCCAGGAGGGGAGGGCGGTGGTGGAGCAACGTGAGGTGGGAGGTAACGTGCTGGTTTCGTAGCGTTTCTGCTGCTTTTGGAAACTTTCTCCCCTTCCTACCCATCGCCCAGCGAGGCTGGTTCCTTTCTGTGCTCTCTAGCCGGTGGAAGTGGAGGCTCCCTGGGAGGCTGCTGCTCCAGGAGCCTGGCTTAGCTGCTCTGCATCCTCCTCTGGAGGAGGTTCCTCCGAGCAGGAGCAGCTTAGGATGGGTAAAGTCAGCCTTAGTGAGCAGCACCTTAATCTGCACGTCCCATGTGCTGGGTCTGTGAAATCTCCTGTAAATGCCTGTCTTGTGCCGCAAGCTGCATGCAAGGAGCTAGCTGGGCTGGAAAACGGACTCCTTCACTCCAGGAGTGCGTGTGAGCGTGCATGTGTGTGTGCGAGGCTCCGAGCTGGTGTGAAGTGGCAGCAGCCACCCACGCTCAGAAGCGAGAGGAGGATGGTGAGCTGCCAGTGGGAAGCTCCATCTTCGCTTCTCCAGGCAGCGCCGAGTGCCGGTTTGCTCAGGCCGTGTTGTCAGGTGCTCGCCGGCGCAGAGCTCGCTCGCTTTCCTGTTTTCTGAATCTCTCTTGCCTCTGTTCTCTCCTAGATGATATCAGTGGGACGCTGCCTACATCTGTCCTAGTGGGTCCAATGGGCTCCTCCCTGCAGTCTTTCCCTCTGCCTCCGCCTCCTCCGCCCCATGCCCCAGGTCAGCTTAGCTTTAGCAGCAAGGCTCTGGCTTTCCCTTCAGGGATCTGGACTTTGGGGGTTTTCTTGGTAAACTTTAAGGCTGCACTTCGGGCTTTAACAGCAACGGTGCTGCCTGCATTGCCCGCTCAGGGACATGTGGTCCTACGCTGCTGAGTACTCGGGCACTGTTGTGTCAAGGCTCCGATTTCCGTGTGGTGTGGCTCTTGTTGCCCACAGTAGTTTTGCTGAAGCTCATGATTGCACCAGCTTTATCCTCAGTTCAGTATCTCCTGTTTTTCTCTGGTTCCTCTTGGGTGGGTTCAGCAGAAGCGCAGCCCACCCCGATTTGCGCTGTGTCAGATAACGTGTTAATGAGCGTCAGCAATGTTGGAAAAGAGCCGTGGGAGCAGGGGTCAGTGCAGGAGCCCCAGCTTTGACAGCCAGCCTGGTGTGCAGTCCAAATGAACAGCACACGAGGATGTTTCCTGTGCATTTACCCTTTTTGCTTTTGGTTTCCTTCAGGACCCAGAGGGCTTTAACTGCCCCTTTTTCAGGATGTGTGTTCATTCCTTCCAGTCTGTGCCGCCTGGCACTTCCCTTGCCTTCCCTCCGAGCTAGCATAAGGAAATAGCAGGTGAAGGCACTGAGTTAATCACCTTGGAAGAGCCAGGCAGTGACTCCTGCTGTGTCCTTCGCAAGGATGTTGTCCTTCCGTCGGTCAGCCCGGCTTCCTCCTCCTCCACGCTGCAGCTCTGCCCCTCCTGCCCTGACCTCTAGAGCCGTGCGAGGGGGACGGGGCGACTCGTCCTTGGGGTGAGCTCCCCGTGGGTGACCATGGCCCGGGCTGTCTCTCCCTCTGCAGACGCCTTCCCACGGATTGTCCCGCTGAGGCCGATGGAGGCGATGCCCGGCCAGCCCGCCCCGCACCTGCAGTGTCCACTCTACCGCCCGGACTCCAGCAGCTTCGCAGCCAGCTTGCGAGAGCTGGAGAAGGTAACGGTGGTGGCAGCCAGAAGGAAAAGACTGCGGGTCTAAGCTCTGATTTTGGGGACTGACCATCCCTGTTACAGACTTGGGAGCATAAGATTAGGGTAGGACTGAAAAAAACCTCCTGCCTTTCTCCCAGTGAGGTCTTTGAGTCTGGAAAAGCATTTTGTTGTGCACGGAAGGGGTGTTGTAGTCTCGCCTGTTCTTTCGCCACTTCTGGGTGGTAAGGGACGTGATGGTGCACTCTTATCCCGGAGCAACGAGTCCCAACCATCCATACTCCTGGGTGGATACAACCAGACACTTCYGTTTTGGCATTCAAAGGGAATTAACAACAAGAGCAAATTGTATTGTGTTTGGTTGCTGATAAAATCTTTCTTGCTTTCTTTCTGCTGATGTTCTGGCTGTCCCTTTTCCTAGTGCGGGTGGTACTGGGGACCGATGAACTGGGAGGACGCAGAGATGAAGCTGAAGGGGAAGCCGGATGGGTCCTTTCTGGTCCGAGACAGTTCTGACCCCCGTTACATCCTGAGCCTCAGCTTTCGGTCGCAGGGCATCACCCATCACACCAGAATGGAGCACTACAGAGGTAAGAGCCCCGGGCGGTTCTGGGGATGCTGCTGACAGCGGGGGCCTGTGGCTGGGGACCAGTCTGATCGCAAGGTCCCAAAACAGTCCTCTGGGCACAGAGCTGGCGGAAGAGGGGGAGCAGCAGCAACGTGTCCTCGCTCTTGCGTTGAGGTTCTGCCAGAGGCCTTAGAAGCTGCATTTGACTTTTTGCTTCTTGTGCCTCAAGCAGTGACTCTCCTTATAACTCTGAAAAATTGGGGCATACAAGAGTTCCCTGTGCCTGTCCTCAGGCCTTGCTTTGGAAAACCGGGCTTGAAAATGATGATGGCAAGGTCTTTGAGATCCCACGTCACTGAGATGTGATGTACAGCAGGAGTCACCATTCGTAGCTGTCAGCGCTTCCCAAAATGAAGCTTGTTTCCCTGTGAAACGAGAAGTGATCTCTTGATGTCGCGGCTTGTCACCTTGCTTTGTTCCCCCCCTGCCCGGGGGATGCTCGGCAGTGGTACCAGCTGCAGTCGGTCCCAGGCTGAGGCTTTAGCTCCACTCTGGTGGGTTTTTATTCCGAGAATTCCTGGCACACTGTTTGCACCCTTTCTTCCTGCTGCGCTCCCCCTCCTGCGCGGGCTGCTTCTCACCTCGCCCACATGCTTTGTCTGCTCATCTTCACGTGTGGTTTTCTGTATTGAACCCTTGTACAGACAGCTGTCCTCAGGCCGAGTAAAATGCCCGAGAGGCTCAGTGCATGGGGCGGGGGGAAGCTGCCCAGTGGGCAAGCTTTAATAACAGCTGCCTATAGAGCCTTGTCATTAAATATGCCTGCAAATAATGGGTTCAGAGCCTTCCCAGCCAACCTGCTGGAGAAAACAGTGGTTTGCAACCTTTCAGAGCAAAGCTCATCTTTTTCTCCTTTTTGCCCTTGCCCCAGGGATGCTGCTGTTGTCTTCTTCCACCTCTGCTAGTGAATCCTGGCAGCTCTTCTGGTCTTGAGCCCCTCTGATGGAAAGATGCCCCAGCATTAATTCTAGCCCATCTAGAGCCAGTGCCCCTGTCCCTGACCATTGCGTAAGAAGGAAGGATTTTCATCGCCCTGTCCTTATAGAAATTACAAGAAGCTCTTGCAGCTGGAGGAGCTGTGAGGCTGCCTGTACAGTGGATACTTTTTCATAATTGAGTTTTGGAGCAAACTTCTCTTGCTGCTGGTCTGGTTTCTTATTTTGGGGCCGGGATACATCCGTTCTCGGAGTTGCCTTAGCCAGGTGTCCTTCCCTTTCCTCAAGCTGTCCTTCTTGCTGCATGGATGGAGGTTGGTGCTGCCACCTTCCCTAGAGCAGCACTCCCAGCCACGGCACCGCATCGAGGATTTCGTTTTTGGGTGCAGCGCTTCGGTCTGCGTCGGCAGCCCTGTGCTCCCCCCAGGACCGGCTGCCTTGTGCTGAATGTGCTGCAGCACCATGGAAAACTGCAGACCTGAGCACTCTGATAAACCAATGAAGATGACAAATGGTGAGGCTGGGGGAATGGTGAAGAGATAAATGCTTGACCTTCAGGTTTCAGGTAGATGAGAGGAAGAAACCAGAATTTCTTTGTCTTTTTTCAGGCGAGCTGAGTAGGCGGGCTGGGGAGGCTGGTGTTTGTGCTTTGTCCTTTGCATCTACTGGCCACTTTTAAGGGCTCATTCAGATCCGAGGTTCCGAAGAAGAATTACTTATTTTTGTGCTTGCTGATCCTGGATGTTTAGGACGTGCTAACCCAGATCATTGCTCCCAAACTGGCCCATGGCAGGGCTGAGAGGTATCTTTTCCCGGTGAAGCCTAGCAGACCCAGCTGTGGGGAGAGGAGGTGTGTTTTAAATTTTGTGGGCTGTATATAGCCCTCGTATTGCTGGTTGCTGCCCACCCTACMGAAAGCTGTGAGTGCTGGACATCCTGCAGAGCTGCTTCCTCTAGTTTTTTCTGTAACAGGTTGGTGGTGCGGAGCCTGTGATGCTGCTGGGGGAGCTGCTTGTCCGAAAAGTCCCTGGCCTGAACTATGTACTGGGTACCTCTGATTTGGCTACCGCTTCTCCTTAGCACAAGTTCTTTACGTGGGTGCAGGGTGTTTTCAAAGTCAGTCCTCTGCCTTTCTTGCTCTGGGTTACAATGCTTGTGCAGATCAGTGGAATCTGCCACCCTGCCTGCATGAGCCTGGGTCTGGCTCCTGATGAGCTCCGTCCTAAACAGAGCCCTTGTTTTCCC
The DNA here is from genome assembly GCA_035582835.1 of Phoebastria nigripes. Lineage (NCBI taxonomy): Eukaryota > Metazoa > Chordata > Aves > Procellariiformes > Diomedeidae > Phoebastria > Phoebastria nigripes. The sequence goes on from JAYKAV010003465.1 coordinate 392,684, forward strand.
ATTTTCCTCTTCCTGGTGAAGCTCTGCTCTGTGTTGGCTCTTGCTGGAGCACTGATAAACCTGCAGATAGAAAGGGAGATACAGGGGGGGCAGAGGGGGAAGTAGGCAGCATTTTGGCAAGGAAGGGGGGATAAATGGCTGCATTTTTGTGCAAGGAGGGGCTGTCTGGTTGCAGCACAAAATGGTCGTGAGACTGGTCTGACTTGAGGCTTAAACTTAACCTATTTAGAGATCTGTAAACAGGTTAGAGGGCCTGCTTTCCCTGTGTTGCCCATCTCCAGTTTCATTGTTTGCCACTGGAGCTCAATGCATACGTCGTGTCAGGTGGCAGTGTAGGGAGGACTCTGTCGGTGTATCTTGACCCTGGTTCTAGCTTGACAGTAATTTGAATTAAGGTGTTTGAAACAGCTGGCAAGAACATGAAGCTACTCCCATGCCTGCTTTGAAATAAGTGATGCCTGACAGCCATAGGGCTGGCAGAAGAGGACTTCAGCACCTGGATCACTGTTTTTGCATACCTCTATGCGTGGGCTTAACTGCTGTGATGCACTAGTTTTCTTTGGGAGCGCTGTTGATGGGATACTGCGGAGGAGCAGGGGCATCTGCTAATGCTCTCTTAAAGTATGTTTTGATAGTTTAAGTTTTAGACCCAGCAGTCGTTGCAGGCTGTTTACAAGTTCAGGCAAGCGTGACTTTGGGGCCATGCTTGGGTTACAGTGGTCACGTTGTCATGTCTTTCTGCGTATCCTCAGCTCTTGGAGAGCCCTGGTTCCAGTGGTAACAGCATCCTTGCAAGCTGGTGCCACTGATGTTTCCTCTTAGTGCCCTGCCTCGTCCCAGCTCTACGAGAAGCAGTCAGCCTGAGGCATTCACCTGGTCTTCAAGAGCATCAGACTCGTTAAACGTCTCCTCTTGCCACGGGTGCTCCTATAACGTGAAACCTTTTCTGTTCTGTTGGAAGGGACCTTCAGCCTGTGGTGCCATCCCAAGTTTGAAGACCGTTGCCAGTCTGTGGTGGAGTTCATAAAGAGAGCAATCATGCACTCCAAAAATGGGAAGTTTCTCTACTTCCTCCGATCCAGGGTTCCAGGTGAGTCTCCTGCTCTGAGTCTGGGGGATGTTTTGCTCTGTGATTAGCTGCTGGTCTGTCCTAGAGAGCCTGTTTAATGTGGCTTTGGTCTGCTGCGCTCGGTGCCCTGGTCTGCATCCTTGCCCACTGACTTCTCAGAAGGATCCTGAGGAGCAGATCTCTCACTCAGCAGCTGCACCACTTACTCGTGTGGTAAGGAGACTTCCCAAACCTTTCTTTCCTGGAGCATGGAAACATGGTGCCATCTCACACCATGACAAATGGAGCTGGAGACTGGAAAGCTACTCCCTCAACAAGCAATTATTTGGCTACTAAAATTCCGCTTTCTTCCCTCCCCCAGTCTCAGTACTGCTGTTCTTATGAACCACTCCATGCTTTGTAGTTTCCCAGTTCTCCCTTAGCTGAGACCCACCTGGGGCTGTCAAGGGGAGAGACGTTAAGCTGAGCGTGTGGGAGCGTTTCCAAGTGTGAGCTCAAAGTGAGCCTCAAGCGATAGATACTGTAGATTCAGAGTCCCTGGGGGGGACCGTGATGCCAGAGCCCATCAACAGGCAGGTGCTTGCAAGCAAGGAGGGAGTGTTAGTGAAGCTTTGTTGAAGCGTGTTTAAATACATGCTGTTGGGATTRCAGAGTGCTTGTTTCCCCATCCATCAAACTCTGGTTCCTTAAATGGGTTCACATCTCCCTCCTGCTAAATCTGGGCAGGCAAYGGGACCAGTATCTTCTGTATCTATGTTTTTTTCTGGTTTTTGCTCATCTGTCCTGGTGTACCAGAAAGCTAGCCAAAAAATCCAATGTGAAAGGAAGGGAAGAGTCTGCCAAATAGGCAAATATGCCCCTTACTTGCGAGAGAGAGACATGGGGGACAGAATTTGGAGGGCGCGTGAGCGGTGATGCTTTGAACAAAACAGAGCAGGAATGGGAACGCTGCCGTGGTGAGAGGGGGGGTGATGGCAGTGAAGCAGAGAGGGGCAGGACTGAGAAGAGCATGAGGATTGCTGTGGTAAATCTGGAAGTGAAATTATAGTAAATTTGCTCCCTATCCATATTGTCATCGTGCCTGCGGGCCCTGATGGTGACAGCGACCTCTCCGTGGCACTGCAGCATGGAGAGGATTTGGCCCAAAGAGTTTCTGGCCTAGAAGAGGCTGGAGGGGAGGAGGAGTGGGATGTTCCCTCTTCAGGGTTCCTGGCAGCGCTGGAGTCACAGCCCAGATCTGTTCAGTGTTGCCCTCTGCTGCAGAYACTGCCAATAACTGGAAAGCTGATTTATAATGTAGCCATGCTTTGGGGAGGAGAGGGATGTAAAGCTGGTTTTGCAGCATACCCTGCCTTCAAAAAATCCTTTCAACTTAAAGATACTTTACCTTCCTGATCCCGAGATCTCTTCCCCCTGAGAATAGGGCTTTGTGGGCTTAGGGCTCCAGACAAATACCTTAGAAAGGACTTGCTCTAGAAAAATATCCTCAAAAAAGAAAATATCCCTCCCCCCCCCAAACAGCGCTGTGCACCTGCTGAGGAGTCCCTTGCTGCCTGGTCCCCCCTCTGAGCCGCCAGCCAGCTGTGCTGCTGGCTCGGGGTCCTGCACCTCTCCATCTGGGTGCAGCGTTGGACCTGGGCGCTGCTTAGAGTCGCTGCACCTTCATCCTTGAAAAACAAAGTCTCACGCTGATGCCTGATTTTTAGTGGGGGAATATTTAGGATCTGCATCTCCCCAGTGTGCTCGTTAGTGCTGTTCCCCTGCTGAAATGTTAACTGCTGCTCAGAGGAGGGGGCTGTTTCCAGCTCGCATCTGCCTCCTGGCAGTGAGGCATGTGGCTAGCACAGCGTGCGGAGCTCGTGCTGCGTCCCTGTAGTCGCTGGCTGAGCTCCCAGAGGCTAATTCCTTTTTGGTAGGAGAATAAGAAGGCGGGGGTAGAATCCAGCCTTCAATTGATTGCTGTTTTTTGCTTTCTCAAAAGCTGGTTCACAGCTTCCTGAGCTGCCTGGAGCAGTTTTGAGCCCATCTTAGTGTGAAGAGCTTTCCCTTTTCTCCTTTCACTCCATTGCCCTCRGAGACAAGGCAGCAGGAGGGGGTTAGAGTGTAACTAGCTTTGAATCCTTCTGTAAAGACAGATAAAACCTTGTGCTGTGAATGAACCCAGCTCCCAAATATCCTTCCTAGTGCTCCTGCCGACCTCTCGGTTCTGTGGGCTCGATTGTTGCTCTTAACTTTGGGGGAGGAGGAGGTTGTGGGGCGGGGGCATGGCTGGATGCAACTCGCTTTCAGCCCTGTGAGGTTGCTCCCCGCGTGGGGAGCTGGCTCGAGCGAAGCTGCTGCCGCCTCTGCCTTTGTGCCCAGCCTCGTGACCCTAAGAATGAGCAACTCTGGCTCAGCTTGAGCTGACCCAATCCCCCAGGTTTTTAATGCCTCGCTAGAACTACCCAAAGGGTTATGCAGAGCAAAGCCTACGTGCCGGTCATGCTGCCTGCCTTCTCCTTTGGCTTTCTTCTGCATCCTTTCAAAACCCTGTTGCTTCTCTATAAAGTGACGCTTCGTCTACTAGCCCTGGGAGAGGGGGGTGGTTAGGAGCTCGCAGTGTCCCAGGCTCTGCTTTTCCACAGCCACCCCATGACATCAGACCTGTTGTTGCCTTGTGAGGAAGGCTGGAGATACTTTGCAGCCAAAGGGGTATCACCCCGGAAGGTTTGGCTCCCCAGTCCCAAGCGACTCCAAAGCAGTGGGCTCCTGGGGAGATCTGCTGTCGGACACAGCCTTGCAGAGAGCTCCGGTTCCCAAGAGCCAGCTTTTCCTTTCTGAATCGGTAGCAGTTCCTTTCTGTTGTCACCAATATTGCTTTTTTCCAAAGGTCTCCCTCCAACGCCTGTCCAGCTCCTGTATCCAGTCTCCAGGTTCAGCAATGTCAAATCCCTTCAGCACCTTTGCCGCTTTCGGATCAGGCAGTTGGTCCGAATAGACCACATCCCCGAGCTCCCGCTGCCCAAGTAAGTCTCGAGGACTGGCCTGGGGACGAGTCTCTTTGGTTTCCTCCCTGACCCTCGCCGCAGCAGGCAGTGAGAAGGCGTCTGTATCTGCAGCAAGGGCTCTTGGAGGGAGTAGTTGACTTCTTCCGCCGTGGGACAGCAAGATAAATGTCCTGTGGTGTGTAGCGATGCATGCGGGAGTGGTGACCACCTCAGGAGTGAGGTGTTATCTGCTGGTGCCGCAGCCTTGGGGTACAGGCTCCTGTTCCTGCGGGAGGTGACTGTGCTGGGTGGGCTAGGGGAGAGGTTCTGGTTATCCTTTGTGGAGGTTGGCATGGTCGTGGTTCAGGGTTAAAGCTTCTGCCCATACCTTCCCCAGGCCCCTGATCTCCTACATCCGCAAGTTCTACTACTACGACCCTCAGGAGGAGGTCTATCTGTCGCTGAAGGAAGCTCAGCTCATCTCCAAACAGAAGCAGGAGACCGAATCCTCCACGTAGCGAGGCTGCCTCGCCCATCTTGTTGCTGTCACTGATGGTACGTGTGTGCTGCTGGTCCGTGCACCATCCCGTGGGGTCAAACGTAAATCRCTCTGTTCCCTCTGATTGCAAAGAAAACACAAAACCCTCCCRAAGAAGTCGTGGCTATTCACTCCGTGGTCTTTTACCGTTACCCAGCTTTCCTTGGGGAGGGGAACAAGGCTTCTGCTGCTTTCTTGTGCATATTTGTGCCCACACAAGCCTGTGCTCACTCTCGTGCCAAACCAGCTGCAGTCTGGGGCAGATCCTGCCGCACCAAGCAGGCTGTTTGATCCCTCTCCCTTCTCTCTTCCCCACTAGGAATTTGGTTGTTGCCATCCTGTAGCCCRAGTCAGGCTGTGGTGGGAAGGAGGCATGCAACGGTGAAGCCTGCTTCTGCGGTGCTGCTTCTGCTCTCAAGCTCTTTTGTACAGAGAAGAGGGTTCAAGACTCCTAAGAAGCACAGCAGAACGGGAACAAGAGCCTCGGCTCCTGGCTGAGGGAGAGGGGTCTCGGAGACAGCTGAGCCCAGCTCGCAAGACTCCTTGCAGAACAAAGAATGTCATGGCACTATTTACAATTTTTTGAAAGTTTTATTTTTGATGTTGTCTTTTTTTTTTTTCTTTTTTTTTCCCAGCATGAGAAATACTGTCTTATGATCAGCTGAATTTTATTATCCTCCCTTGGAAACGTCAAGGTGGGGAGAGACAGAGAGAGAAGGGGACTCTCTAGGAAGATCATCTGCTCCAGGCATTATGGCAAGACTGTTCTTTGGCCCTCACCAAGAGGGGATGCAGCCGGAGAGCTGCTTGGAGGCAGACTGAGCCAGAATCATGTGCAGCTACGTGGAATAACCTCTGGGGAGCATGGAGCTCTGAACAGCRGGCAGCTGCACAGCTCCCCTGCTTTCTAGGATTTGGGAGAAGAGGAGCGAACCTAGTCTTGGGCAGCTGAGCTTTACCACTGGATTTGCAGGGTGGTCCTATATGCTTTTAAGCTGGGTCCAAGGAAGGAAGAGCATGTGAGCCATTTGGGTGTCCTGGAGCCGTCTGCTAAAGGGAATGGCTGCTGATGCACTGGGGAGCAAGGGCTGCTCCTCTGAGGAGGCATTGTTCCCTTAGCAAACACTGGAAGATTTYGCTGAACGCCTGTGATAAGTGGAAGGAAGGTGGCAAAGCTGTTGCTGTAACTGTTGCAGCAGTCCATGGACCAAAGGTACTTGCTGTAGTGATCTCAGTCTTTCAGAGCCGTGGGACRTGCACTTTTAGCCTTTCTCTGGCTGTGTCCAGAAGCTGTGAATGAAGTGGCTTTCTGTAGAGCTGTGAAGGATCCTGATCAGGAGTCGCTGAGGCATTAAGAGGCGTTTTTGGGGTGACTTGGAGCAAGAAACTGATAACTGAGGGTTCTTCTGGAACGGCATTGGATCTCTTCGAGCTTGCTTGCTGCTTCATCCTCTTCCTGGGATGTCCATGGAACCACAGCAGTTCAGAAACAGTAAAGCCAAGAGAGGTGGTAGCTCTTGCTCTGTTTCTGGGCTTGGCATGGGCTGAACTACTGCCTACCCACCCCACCCCCCTTCAAATGCTGGTCTGCTGCTTCATCCACTGCAGCAACTGCAAAGAGTTTGCATTTCATGGTGAAGTTTAAAATTTGCCCGAAGTGATGCTGAGAAGTCTGGAGAAGCATCTTTCCTCCTGTATTTAAACAAGCAAGTGTTCCTGTGCTCTCAACCCGAGTGAAGGAAACGCTCCATCCTGCAACAGTGTGGTCTGAAAACGCGATGTTGTGTGTGGCCCGGCTCTCCGGATCTGAGGTGGGTGCCCTGCGAGCTGGCTGCAGTCACTCAGGAGCTGCTAGGACTTTGGTCTTGCCCTGCAGAATGATCTATGTCCTTGAATTCGACACAGTCCTGTGGATCTTAAAGCAGCCTGGAAAAATTCTGATTGTCCGCTTCTGCCACGCGTTGCTACGAAGGGTGCTAACAAATCCTGCCCTCCCTTTCTTCACCATCACCTCTGGCCTCAGTTTTGGTCTTGGAGAAAAAGTATGTGGATTTGGCTTCCAGATGAAACTAATTACTATACTTCAAAATCTGTAGAAATACCTCATCGGATACTACTCACTACTGACTTTGTGTTGCGTTGTCAGGGCAGTGGTTATCAGGAAGGGGGAGCTGCCCCAAGACGTGCTGAACAGCATATCCTGACCCTTGGTGAAACTGGAGCTAATCTAGTCTACAGCTACCGTGTCCCCTCCGCGTGGGGACCAGCGTTCATCCCTCCACAGCCGCCGCTGCGTTCCCTCCCCTTGGCTGTAGACCTACAGCTCGCACCAAGTTATCAGCGGAGCCTGCAAATAAATACAACTGCTTCGACCAAAACACACAGCATGTTGGGTGAATGTCAGGGGGGGAAAAAGCATCTGTACTTGTGCAGGTGAAACTCAAATATCCACGCACCTGGCCCTGCTGCATCTCGGCTGTCCATGTGCTGAAGATTTGAATCTTCCAACTTATCCATATGCTGGAAAGGAAAACCTTCCCGAGAGCCAAGCCTGGTCTGACGCCTGAAGTGTCCAACTCCGTGCCAGTGAAGAACAGTGTGCCTGGTGCACGTGTCTCCTGTCAAGCTTCTCTCCAAAAAGACACCCTGGAGGCAAGGATATGATGGCGTGGGCCGGTGTGTGTGGATAGGTGATGGCCTGTGGGATGTGTGAAATGGGGGAGCTGTGAGTCTCCCCTTGTTGAAGCTGGGGAGAAGCTGGTCCTCTCCCTAGTGTGATGGTAGTGACAGCATTTTCACTTCTTCCTTCCCCGTTCTGGGATGGAGAGGCGTAGGCTGGGTTTGGGAAGGGAAAGCAGCCGACCTGGAGAGCAGACCAGGGAAAACTGGTGCTGGCCAGGCACTGGGAATCAGTGCAGAGCCCGTCCTGCCGATGCTGGGCTTGCCTGGGGTGAAAACGCACAACCCTGCTCTGCGGTGGGTCAGGAGAGCCGTCCTGCACCGCTCCGTCCCCTGCCCCTCCGGGGAGCTCCCTGCCTACCCCCGGAGCTCCCCGTGAGGGTGGATGGGGTGGCTCTGCGGCTTTCGGAGCTGTCGAAGAAGCAGCCAGACTTTAGGGGCAATACTTGAATTACATGTATTTGGTCGGCTGTCGCTGTCCTTGGGAAGACGGCTCCCTGCCGGTGCTTCTGCTGTTACTTGAACCCTGTGCACGGCGGGGGCAGCCCTCCCCAAATTGAGGCCAGCAGCAAGGCTTGGGGTCTGTCTGCAGCAGCTGAAATGACGGAGGAAGCGTGCTCTGGGGTGTTGGATAGGGGATGGTGGGACACCAGCGTGTCACGCTGACGTGCTTGGTGTTGGCTGTAGCTGCCCAAGACCCCGCTATCGATCTGCACCCGCAGGAGCGGTGGGGTCAGCTCTGCCACGAAGGTGGCAGATGCTCTTCAGCCTTCCCGGGGCCCTGCTCCACCCCTCCTTGCTCCAAGACGGGCAGGGGAGCTGGAGCGTGGTCACTGCCAGCCTGCGGCTAATAGTGCTGGATAAGATCCCAAGGTTAACTGTAGTTAACAGCCTTCCCTTGAAATCCGTTTAAAATAAAGCTGTTCCTAGAGTTCCTTCTCATCTAGGTGGAAGGGGAGGGAGGGACTTGATCTGCTGCGTGGGCACGGAAAAGGTCCGGAGCTTTTGTTTCAAGGCTGGATGCGCGTGCAGCAAGCAGAGTGGTCTCTGCCGAGGGGCTGATGGTCTTCGTGGACAGGGATGAGATCTCAAAGAGGTGGCTTGGTCCTGTCTTGCCAGTGAATCCCCATCCCTGTTCGGGGAGGAACACCTAATGTTTGTGTCCTGCCTGGAATGGTTTTGTAGGTTGATTCTGGAGGCTGCTCTCATCCTGCTGATTTGGAAAAATTTTTTATAGCCTCCTTTGTCCAACCTTGAATTCTGCAGAGGTTGTTGCCGTCCTCCTCCCTCTATCAGGGACCGGAGGCAGGTGAACAATGAAACGGACCATAAAAACTACCAAAGTGCAGAAAGTGCCCATGGAAAAGCTCCTTTTTTCAGCTGGAGATAGTGCTTTTTTTCAGCTGGATGGGTGCAGCCTTCAGCTGTGTGGTGTACCTGGTTATCAGGTTGGCAAGATCCCGTGGCACGGTTTGCTCRAGCCGGCTGTTCTGTGCAGGGCCCCCGCTCCTCTCCCTGCAGCCTCTTTCAAGGTAGGGAATGACCTGGCTCGCTCCAGCAGCGTGAAATTCAGATAAGCCAGGACAGTTTTCTCGCGTGGAAGTTTTCAGCTCAGCATCGACCTCCTTGGGCCAAAAGAAGAGAAAAAAAATTCATCCTTAGCTTGGTTTGGGTGGGACCTTGCTGCGGGCAGGGTGGGAACCACCCGAGCCGCTCATGCGAGAGGGAATCGGTGGGTTTGAAAGCACCAGGCACGTGGCGCTTGCATATCTGGCCAGTTTTTAAACCCTAAAAGTGTTTTTAATAGGGACCTGTGTTATCGTGCATGTGCCTGAAGGAGCGCGTGGGTGCAGGGAGATGTGCAGGGCTGTGCCCYGGCCGGGCAGGCTCTGCTGCGGGTRATGGTTGGGGCTGAAGTCTCGTCCGGGAGCATTTTGGGGAGGAAACTGCTGGAAAGCAGGCTTTGCAAGAGGAAGGATCTTCCTGCTTCCAGTAGGAAGGGAACTGGCTGTTGTCCTTTGTCCTTTGCAGTTAAGATCTGCCCTTGGGATGGTTTTACCCTTAAAATTGACCATCAGGTCTGAGCCTGCCCGTTGGAGGGCTCGTCGGGGACCCAGACACCCGCCCGAGCCCCCTCGGCTTTCAGGGATGGAGGGGTTTATCGGCGTGCTCCGAGCAGCCCCCGCAGCGCTCCCCTCCCCAGCCCCTCGCTCCTCATCCAGAGTCTTCCAGGTGAGATGGGGCAGGCGGGACCCCCCCTCCCAAACATCCCCTGGGATTAACGGGGTCCCAGCGCCGCTGCCTCCGACCGTGCCCAGAAACACAGCAGCCTCCCGGGGTGAGCTCCCGGTGCCCCCCGGGGTGCTCCCCACCCCAGCCAGGGCTTTACTCCCAAAATCGCTGATGGGCAGCGAGTAAYGCTGGATCCGGACTTGCCTTTAGAGAAGGAATGAGCAGATATCGGCAGCTCCGAGTGCAGGACCTTGCGCTGCTCATCGCCAGGACTGTTGAATCACTCTTTGGTAGAAATGCAGCTTTGCTTAATTTTATCTTTTTTTTTTTTTTTTTTTTT
>JAYKAV010003465.1:405850-443899 GCA_035582835.1 Phoebastria nigripes
GCTGCCGGGGGGACCCCGCCTGTCACCCCTGTGCTCCCCACCTGCTGCTTGGGGACCCCCTTTTGCCTTGCCGGGTCCCCACCCACCTTCCCCAGGCCCCCCTGGCATCACCCTCCCCACCTCCACATCACCCACCTGCTTCCCCGGGATCACCTGTGCCCCGCCCCAGCGTCACCTGCCCGCTGCCCCTCAGATCACCAACCAGGGACCCCCAGCATCACCCACCTGCTTCAACCAGGACCCCCCACCGACGCCTGCCTGCTGCCGGGATGCGCAGCCCTGGGGCTGAGCCCCTGCCCACCCTGGTCCCCCATGTCCCATCCCTGCCCCACCAACACCCGCGCTCCCGCTGGCTGTGGCATGTGCATGGGCTCCCTGCGTGGGCACCCATGGGTGCTCACCTGCCCAGGTGCCTGCCACGGGGATGGTTTCTGGCCCCTCACCCAACCTGGAGGGGATGGGTGGCCGGGAGGGGACGGTCCCCGCTCTGCCACAGGTTTCCGTCGCAGCCCGAGGCGTGTCTCACCCCGCTTGCTGCGAGCAGTGTGATTTGGGGAAGGGGTTTCTGCTTGGGGAAGGGGCTGGAGCTGCCACGGAGTGTCYGCTGTGGGGTGTGGAAAAAGCTCAGGGGGGCTTGGATGAGGCTGTGTCTGTTGGTCTTTCCTCTGTCTCCCCGTCCTGTTATTCACCAGCCAATGCCTCCAGAAGCCATCCTGGCCGCCGTGCCCAGGCCGGGCTGCGATGTCGGTCCCCGGTGCCCACCCGGAGCCGTGGGTGCTCTYGGTTCCCCTATGCCGTGGCTCTGCGTGGACGGGGCTTTCCCAGCTCGGCTCCCTGGGGTGGGGGGGTTACTCCTCCTCTGAGCATCTCCCTCCACCCCGCTGCTGTGCACCCAGGCGAGGGGTCCAGCTCCCTTCCTGCAGCCTCTGCATCCCTCGGGCTCTGCCTCGCGTTTTTGCCACCTGCCCCATCCTTCTGGCTTGGCCCAGCTCTGGGTGCAGGATTTAATGCCTCGTATGTGCTCCCCCCGCCCCGGGGCAGGAGGGTCTGGGGCTGCACCGGGGGACCGGGGCAGAGCCACCACTTTGGGCATGACACGTCCCCAGCACGCAGCAAGGTTTCACTGCACGTTGGGGGCCATGTGCTTGCGAACTCCCCCCGCCCTGGCTCGGGGAAGGGCCGTGGCTGGGAGAGACGGCGCAGGGAAGCGTGCGGGTGTGCGTGCAGCGTGGGCGAGCACGCGCCGGCGCCTTCGCCAGCCCCGCCGGACCCCCGGGAGCTCGTGCGCATCCGCCCCACTGGAGCGGTGAAAGCCAACGTGGGGGCTGCATGTGATGGGCTGACATCCCCATCCACGGACTGCAACCCCAGTACAGCACCCTCCCTGGGGCTGCGCGCACCGGTCCCTCCGCACCCAAAGCCCCCCTGCCTGCCCGCTGCCTGCTGCTGCCCGGCGTGTCTCAGGGCTTGCTTTCCCGCTGGAAAAATCCCCCCTCACGCACATCCAGCTGCAATGCAGAGGAGCTCCCGAGCAGCCCGCACGCCTTCCCCGCTGCCCTGATTGGCGGCGACGCCTTTGGAGGAGCCGTGGTAATTTTAGGCCGTGAGCGGCAGCAGGTTGGCATGTGCCTGCCKGCACCCGGGCAGGGCAGGCAGGATCCGGCAGCGGGGACAGCCCTGGCCAGCCGCCCTCCCGTCTCCCGCTGCCAGCTGCGATGGGCCACGGCAGCCGGGGATGCACGGAGCGAGGGGTCCCCAGGGTACCCCAATTCCCAGCAGGATTTCAGCCCCTCCCTGATGTGGGATGAACATGTAAGTCCGCGCCGGCCCCCYGCACCCCCCCGCCGTGCTGCCCTGCTTTGCTCTGCCTCGCGGCCGGGTTTCCTCGCCGATCCGATCCCATATCCCCCTGGCCTTGCTCTTGTTTATCCCCCGACAGACCCGCCRGCGGGCAGGGGGAGGAGGGGTTGGGGCCGTAACCCTTTCGTCTCTCCGCTGCCGGCTCAAAATGGCTTCGCGCCGCGGTGGCTGCGGAGAGGGGAGAGGAGCTCTCGGCTGGGAGCCGTCTGCCTGGGGCCAGGAGGGTGCTGAGCACCGGGGCGTGCACCCGGCTTTGCCACCCGTGTCATAGCGAGCGGGGTCTGCATGAGACCCCACCCCAATGGGGCACCCAACGCCGGGTGTCCCTGGCCCCAGCCCCGCTGCTATGGGCAGGGCATGGGCCCGCTCCGGYCTCGGGGAAGCTGTGGCCGAGTGGTGCTGCCGCCGCGCCCTGCCCCGATGCCGCTGCCCCTCCGGCTGCGCCAGCCCCGCTCCGGTGCCCTACTTTTGCTTTTCTTAATTTTAATTCGAAGGATTAAGTTAAAACCCATAGCCCAGCTGGGATTCCACTCTCGCTCCCTTTGTCTGCAGCACGGAAGTGGCTCCGCAGGGAGCGGCAGCCGGGGCGGGCGGGGGGCTCACGCCCCCCCCAGCTCCACTTCTTCGCCTGCCGGGATTTGGGCCTGGGGGGGTTTGAGATGTGGTGGATTTGCTCTGCTAAGCCGGAYACGGTGGGCAGCGACGGGGGCGGCTGCCTTGGCAGCAGGAGCCAGGACGGTGTTTTTCAGGTGGATGGTTATGGAATGGGGCGTGGGGTGAGCAGTGATGGCAGCTCCGGGCTCGGGGATGCCCTGCCGGGGTGGTGTGTGCCGTCCCATCCCTGCACATGGGGACGGAGGAGCCGGGTGTCACGGGGGGCTGCAAACAGGGTCTCGGTGCTGGGGTGGGGCTGGGGGAGACAAAGAGGGCTGGGAGAAGGGAGGGAGCATCGGCTGCCTGGGTGCCTGGTGGCCCCCCGCTCCTTGGGGACCCCTGTGGAAAAGCTGCCCCAGGAGTGGGGCTGGGGTTTGGGGGCTCTCCTTGAGCCCCCCTGCGACCGTGCACCCAAGAACGGGGGTCACCCCTCGCTGGGGATGGCTGCTTCTCCCTGACCTCGTGTGAGGGTCCATCCCTGTCTCTGTACCTCGCACAGAGCGGGGGGGGGGGGTCAGGGCCACCACAGCCAGCTCAGGTCACGTCACCTCCTTGGTGAGAGTGGCACTGGGGAGGCCACCTGGGGACCCAGGAGTCCTGGGGTCCATGGCCGGGTCCTGCTGGCAATGGCTCTTCTGTGCTGGGCTCCTGGCTGGCCCACGGGAGGGTTGCAGGCAGGACATGACCATGAGCCCCCTCCTGGGGGGACACAACAAGAAGGACCCCCAGGAGCGGTGCTGCCAGGTGGAGAACGGGAGCGGGTGGCTGGTGGGCGCAGCCGCGGGACGGCTCTGCTCCTTCCCGTTGACCAGCCACCGGGAAAGGCTGGATGTTGATGGGGTCGGCCCTCGGTGCCAGACCCGGCTGGAGGGGATGTTTCCTGGAAAGTCTCTCTGGAGAGAGGCCGCGGCGGAGCTGGGTGGGCTGGCAAGTCCTGCCGCGGCTGGGCAGGGCGAGGGCAGCCAGGCAGGCAGAGGGCAGCCATCCAGCGCATCCCGGTGGGACCTGGAGCTGCTCTGCTCCACCGCGGTTGGGAGGTGGCCAATGCAGGGGGGCTGGGGACAGAAGCACCCGTCACAGGGCTGGGGGGTGCTGAGCGTGGGCGGAGGGTGGCTGGAGACGGGGTGCGGGCGTCCGGCTGCGCCCTCGCAGGGAGGAAACGTCCCGTCACTCGCATCCGACTGTTTGTTCCCTCCAGCTGCTGGGACGGTTCCCGAGGCCGGGGCAGGGGACAGTGGTGGTGGCAGCGCTCCCGCAGGTCCCCCTCGGGCGTCGGCACTCGCACATTTCCAGAGCACAGGATCCCCCATCCCACCCCCCTGTTGCTGCGGGTGCTGTACCCCAGGGCGGCTGTTTCAGCATGCTGGGATGGCTGACTGTACTGTCTGCCTGTGGTTGTGTGTCTGTGGCTGCATGTGAAGTGCACAGAGGGTGAGCAGCGCTGCGAGAGCTGCCGGCCAGGCGGGAGATGCCCGTCAGCAGGATCAGGCCCCGCGGCCTCTCTCCAGCCCCAAGTTCCCGGTGCTTCCACGGCGGCAGCCGACGGCTGGGTCATTTATTTTTTCTGGTGGTGCTGAGGTTTCTCTGGGCGCCCGGAGGAAGTCGTTGTTGACACAGACTTTCTTAATTGTGTCACGGAAAACTTGTGCTCGGCGGCTGGTCTGAGTGGTGTGGGCTGGCATCCCTGGGGCACACGGGGCAGCACGGGCAAACCTTGGGCGCAGGCGGGGAAATGGCTGCTCAGGAGGGGCTCGGTGAGCAGGTGGGGGCCAGCACCATCCCGGGCACAGGGGCATCGTGTGGATGTGCCGGAGCCCTTGGCACGAGCCCAGGCTACACCGCGTGTGCGGCACTGGCCCAGCACGAGCAGGAGGTCATGTGGCCCCGGCATCCTCCCTGCGCCCTGGGGTGCTCTGCGGATTTACGCCTGCAAGCAGCCAGCCCCCACTGCTCACCCCATTGCCCCGCGCACGGAGCCCTGTCCCCGCTGGGGACTGGGGTGAGGACRGTGACACCCACCGGCAGCAGAGGAGCCATCTCAGGGTGCCGCGGTGGGAGACTGGGAGACCATCCCGCTGTGCCCTGGCCTGAACCCCCTTGGGTTTGGCCCTGTTGGCCCCCAGCCAAACCCTGGCTCCAGCCCCGGTGCTGCCACGGCTGTCCGTCCTCCCCACCCTGCGTCCGTGCGTCCCCGCGGGCTGTGGCCGTCATTCCTCCCTGGTTTCCTGTGCCTACTCCTGCTTTCCCGTCACATGTGGCTCCGTTTCCCCTCTGGCATTGCCCCCCACCGCCCCAGGGCCAGTGCTGGGTCCYGGCCATGCCCGCCCTGTGCCGCGTGCCTCAGCCGAGCCCGCGGTGACTCAGGGCTCGTGCCGCGGCGTCGCGGCCGCCTGCCGCCACCAAAGCGCCTTTGAGGTGCCATTTGCACCCCGAGACTCAGGTGTGGGAGTTAATTTACTCGGTGGCTGCTTAATGACGGCTTTGGGATGCTCTTCTGCGGTCCGAGCGGTCTGAGCCGGGCAGGCCCTGTCCGGCTGTCCCCATCCCTCTGTCCGCCAGGCCAGGCTCCGTCCGTCTGTCCTGCTGTTTCCCGTCTTTGCCGTTTCCTTTCCCCGTGGGTCTGTGTCAGCCTTTGTCCCTCCGTCAGCCCCAACCCGGGTGTTTCCGTCCCCGTCTCTGCCTGTGCCAGTCCCCGTCAGTCCTGTCCCCCTGTCCTGGCGTTTCCTGTCCGTGTGTCCTTCCGCGCTCCTCCTCCCGCATCGCCTGGCCTCGGCCTCGCCTTGCCAGTCCCTGTCCGGCTGTCCCTGTCCCGTTGTCCTGCGATCCTTCTGCCCACTCCCTCTGTGCCCGTCCTGGTGGGTTCAGCTCCCGGTCCATGTCCCTCTGTCCTGGCTTATCCTGTCCTGCGTCTCCCCTGTCCCGGTCCCTGGATGTCCCTTGCCTGGTCCCGGTCCCTGGGTGTCCCCTGCCCATCCCGGTCCCCGTCTGTGCCCGCTCTGGTCCCCGTCCCGGTGCTCCATCAGTGCCAGTTCCAGTCCCGCTGTCCCGGTGCCGGTGCCCGCCCCGCTCCGGTGGCCGCGGTCCCTCCCGCCGGGGCGGGCCGTGCCGCGCCGCGCCCCGCCCGCTCCCGCCCGCCGCCGCGGGCGCCCGGAGGAGGCGGAGCCGCAACCGGGGCCGGGGCCGCGGCCGGCCCAGCCCGAACCGAGCCGTGCCGAGCCGAACCCAGCCGGACCGGATCGTGCGGGGCCGGGCCGGACCGGACCGGACCGTGCCTTACTGAGCTGAGCCAGGCTGATCCGAGCTAAGCCGAGCTGAGCTGAGCTGAGCCGTGCCGAGCTGAGCCGAGCCTTGCTAAGCCGGGCCGGACCGAGCCGAGCCCGGCCGCCGCGCCCCGATGAATGGGATCGCCTTCTGCCTGGTCGGGATCCCGCCGCCCGCCCCCGCGGTGAGCGGCACTGGGTGGACTGGGGAGGCTGTGGGCGCGGGGGAGCAGGGACTGGGGGAACTGGGAGATACTGGGGGTGCGGGGAGCAGGGACTGGGGGAACTGGGAGATACTGGGGGTGTGGGGAGCAGGGACTGGGGGTGCTGACAGTGCGGGGCTGTGCGTGGCGCTGAGGTCTGGCAGCGGGGCTGGGTGCTGGGCGACGCCCGGGCTCCTCGGGCTGAGGATGGGACCGGGACCAGGGCAGAGCCGGCGCCCTGGGGTCGGGGGCAGCAGGGCCGGAGGGGTCTGGCCGCCCACGCAGGGCTGCGTGCCATGGGCAATGCTGGCTGCGGTGGCTCGTCCCCGGTGCCCAGCCAGGGTGGTGTCGTGGCAGGGCAGTGGGGCTGAGGCGCCTGGATCCGTCTGTGGGGCTGGAGGCGAGACCCTGGGGCTGGGCTTCCCCTTCTCCGGGACAAGACCCGCAAACACCCACGCGTGTTTCCTCTGAAATTCTGGGCTGGGCTGTCTCCTTGTGGGTCCAGCTGCTCCATCCCTGCCAGCTCCCAGCACTGGGCAGGCAGCAAACTCCCCCCCAGTGTGCCCATGGCCCCTCGAGGTCATGTCCTGCCCCTACGTCTGGCTCCCCCAGCTCCGAGCAGCCCCCCCGGCCTCGAAGCAGCATGGGTATTTGCAGCACCACTGACCCATGCTGTGGATGCTCCTCCCGTGGCGTGGACACCGGCATCGCCCAGCGGTGCTGGACCAGAGGGCGCTGGGGCGATTCCCGTCTCCCCTGGGAGCAGCGTGGTGCCAAGGAAGGCCAGCCTGGCCGCCAGCTAAAACCCTATTTCCTGCCCATTTCATGCCAAATCCCGGCGAAGGCATTGGGTGGGGATGGGGATGGTGCTGGGCGATCTGGGGCCGGGGTCTGGTGGTGGGGGGCACGCCAGGGTAGTGCCAGGGTGGGGATGCGGGCTGCGGTGTCGGACTGGCACAACGCCTGCTAATTTGAGCAGAGGTTGCACGTCCTCGCCCCAGAGCTGAATTTGGCCTCTGTTCCTCAGTTCCTGGTTATTTGAACTCGGCTTCCCCGGCCCGGCGATGGGGCTAATAACCAGCCTCAAAGGATTAATTGGGGTGTGCGAAATGGTTCAGATATGAGGAGTGCTGCTCGTTGCAGCAGCTGAGCTTTAATCATGGTTTCTCTTCAGATTCCTCCCTGCTTACTCCGTACCGCTGAGTGCTGGCGTTTGGCTTTTCGGGGGGGTTTAGGTCTCAAAATCTGCTCTTCTGCTGCATTTTGGAGTGAAATGTGCCCTCCTGGGGGGCAGCACCTGGAGCCTGGGGGCTTTGCTCAGTGCCCACCTCTGCCCCCCGCTCGCTGGGTGACTTGGAGCACTGGGTGACTTGGGGGGAGTTATTTAACCCCCGCTGCCTCCCCCTGTGCGTCCGGGGAGGATGGTGGTGAGGAAGGCACTTTGCAATCCTCTGGCCAGGATTTTGTGCTGCGTAAGCAGAAATCCTGCCCAACGGCCGCCCCCGGGGCTGCGTGGCAGGGGCTGTGCCCCACCGTCCCCAAGCCTTCGGCCGGTGGCTGCTGCCTCCATCCCTATTTACCGGCGCTGCTCTGCAAATTGAGTTTCTTAATGTTTTTTTTTTTTTTTTTTTTTCCTTTCTTTCTGAACCCTGAACTTGAAAGACAGGAAAAGCCTGTGCTCGGGGCTGCTGCCGCAATCCTGCCTTGCAAGCGCGAAACCTGGCACCGGCGCCAGGTTGGGGCACGTGGCGTGATGCCATGCTGGGGTCCGGCTGGCCACATCAGGGTTTTTGGAGCCACGGGTCCCCGGCCACGTGGAGGGCTCTGACCTCGCCGCTGCTGCTGTTTTAACCTTGACGTGTATCACGCGCTGTGCCCAGCCGGGAGCTCTGGCACCCATCTCTCGCGCCGCAGGGGGACTGCTGGGTGACGTGTAGTGTCCTAAACCCCCCCGGGGCTGGCAGCATTGCCYGGGTGCCGTTATCGACAGCATCAAATGCCAAAGAACCACTGCYGGGCGTTATTTAGGGCTCAGGGACCGTGGTCTTCAGGGGTTTGATGTTGCAAATCTGGCAGGGGAGACGTGGTGACAGCTCTTGGTTTGGGGTCAGAGCATGGGGGCTGGCTCCTGTGCCCCCCGTGGGGTGTGGGTGCTGCCAGGGTGCGGGTGGGTGCTGCATGACCGGCTCCCGGATGCGCTTGGAGCCGGCAGCCGTGGCCTCTCCCCAATTCATGCGGAGCCACTCACTGGGAGAAAACACGGAGGGATGGGGGGGTCGTGCTGGGAAGCCACYGAGCCCCGGGGATGGTCTTTTATTCTCATTAAAGGGAAAAAAAAAGATTAGGTTTCAAGTCAGTGCTGTCCCATTAATAAACCAAGTTTGTCTTCAGCAGGCAGCAAGACCTGATTTAAAAAGGAATGGAGATAGATGACCTATTTTAAGCTCTCAAGTTGGAAAATATCGACCTGGCTGCCTCTAGGCCGTGAGCGGTGGGGCCGGCTGCGCGAGCTGTGCCGCGCCGCGCCGCCTGCTCCCAAAACCCGTCCGGCTTTCCAGGAGCCGGCCTGGCTTGGGATGCCCCAGGTTGCAAACCACGGTGGCTGCTTTAAACCTGCCGCCGACCTCCTGGCCACGTCCCAAACATCTCCGGCGCTGGCTCAGAGCACCCAAAGCGGCTGACTCCTTTTCCGCGGCTGCTTATCCCCAGGATTTCATTAAGTCTTCCCTAATTGCCTTCTCGGGCTGCGCCGCAGCGCGCACGCCTCCGCCGACGTGGCTGCATGTCGCAAGACCCACGGCGTCGCGGTCCGGCGGGTCGGTGCCGCCGCCTCGGTGGGAATCGGCCGCGTGCCCGCTGGGTTTGGTCTCTGCYGTGTGAAGCCACGGGGTCCCCAGCCCCTGAAGCAAGTTGATTTCCCAGGGTGGGAGGATGCCAGGATGGGGGGTCRGTCCTGCTCCCCAGCCATGCTGGGAAAATGGGAGCTGGGAGCTAGAAGGCAAAGCTGGAGCTGGGCTCTCCCCAGGGAGGTGGAAACCCAGGTCGAGAGTCATCGCAAAGTGGCCAAAACGAAACGCCGGTGACCGCGAGGACTGATCCTGCTCTTGCCCTGGGACCCAGGGGGGTCCCCTGGCCTGCACCTGCCAGCGCTTTGCTTGCTTGAGACCCCGTTGCAGCAGGAGGGAGCCGGGGCTGTGGTGAGCYGTGCCCGGCCTGGGGTAGGGAGTAGGTCCCTGCCATAATCCCCAAGCCCAGCCGCTGGCGCAGCCCCGGGGGGCCAGGTCCCCCCATGATGGGCAGCCAGGCAGGTCCTGGGGCAGGACCAGCTCTGCCTTAAAACATCCACCATTGGTGGCATCCCCAGGGCAGCACCTGCAGACCTGCCGCCGTGCACCCCGGGGTGCAGGCGTGGGGGTGCCTGCAGCAGCCGTGTTCCCCCCCGCCAGCCACCCCGACAGCAACAGTGGGTCCCTTGATGGGGCCGAGCGCGTGGGGCAGCCCCGGGGCGGGTGGGACGGAGCCCGGTGGCTCCGGGGGACAATTGCGCTATTGTGGCACATAGTGGGCTCTTTTTCTGCCGTGCGAGGCGGGGGGCCGGGCTGCAGTGCCAGCGCTTTTGGGGTGAAGCGTGGTCCCTGCCGGGGCTGGCGGTGACTGGTGTGGCACCAGCAGCGGGACGCTGATGTCCCTGGGAGCAGGGGCAGCGGCGGGGCGGGGAGGTGATGGAGGGGAGATGGGCTGGCCCTTTCGCTTATGGATGCATGTGGGCTGCGGAAAAATGTTGGAAAAAGCCATTGGGTGTTGGTGCTGGGGCTGCAGCGGGGCAGGAGGTGCTGCGGGAGCATGGCTGTCCCCAAAGCCGTGTCCTAAAGCTGCCTCCTGTCCTCGCTGTGGCCGGAGGGAGGCTCAGGACTCTGCTTGGCTTTTTATTTTTACCAGCTGGTGAGGGGTGCAGGATTTGGCACTTCTCCTGTGCATCCCTGCATCCAAGCATCGCCCACTCCTGCCCTCCCTCCCAGCCCTCAGGCTGGCCCTTGTCCACGGGCAGCACCCCATGGAGGTGCGAGGGGGTCCCCCACGTGTGCAAGGGGTGCACGGCCACGGCCCCCACCCCGGGCCCCCGGCCTTGAGCGAGGCAGGGGCTGGAAGGAGCAGGCAGCCTTCCCCTGACCTCCCCGGGTAGGATTTTCCGCCACGGAGAAGTGGGAGCAGAGCGCAAGGTGCCTCTCGGAGCCGCCGGAGGAAATGGCTCATTGTTAGCCCTGCTGAAAAAAAAAGAGACCCAAAAAATTGCAATAATGAGGCCAGTTTCTATTTGAGGGTTTCCATGGGAAAAACAGGAAATGGAATCCTGTTACTTTTCTAGGGCTTGCTGCCGATAACGCTGCTTTTAGGACAGGGCAGAGAATGAGGAGGAGGAGCTGGGGATGAAGGCAGCCCCGGCAGTGAGCCCTCATCCCCCCTGCTCGGAGGCTCGGTCTTGCTTCCTCGTGGGCTGGGAGATAAAACCCCTCCTCGGTGTCGCTCTGGGTCGGTGTTTCCCAGCCTCTCCGGTGAGCCGGCGCAGGGGCCATCAGGCACGTCCCTGCTGAGCTCGGACCTGGTGCGGCTCCGGTGCGTGTCCCCAGCCCTTGTCCCCTCCTCGGAGCCACCTTCCCCGCCGGCACCGTGTGTTAAGGACGAGCTGTGTGGGTTGGGGACCCGCGGCACCTGGGATGGAGGGGGCTGGCGCAGGGGATGCCCTGAGGGAAGAGGCCACAGGGCTTCGCCGCAGGATGGTGGCACCGTCAGCACCATAGGGAGCCGCTGAGTTAACAGGGAACGTGGCATCCCCAAACGCACCTCCAGCCATCCCGGCTGGCAGAGCTGCCCCGGGATGTGGCCCTGGGAAGCCATGAGCATCCCCCGGCCCTGCAGGTGCCTCCGCTCCGGGGCCGGAGGTGCTGTGGTGGGCTCTCGCAGGCAGAGCGTGATGCTGGGCGTTCGGGAGGGCCGAGCTAGAGCCGCATCCTGCCCTGGCATCGTGATGCAGGGCTGTGAGCGGAGGTGGCACGTGAGCCGGCGGCGTGGGCAGGCTCCATGTGTACGCACTCGCATCGATGCAGTGGCATCAGCCTGCTTTATGGCTACTGGTGCGGCTGTGAACGGGGATGATCCTGTCCCAGGAGCTCGACCAGGGATGCCAGCAGTGGTGGGGACCAGCACAGGCAGAGCCACGTGGCCGGAGAGCTGTGGTGGGCACCAGGGCTGGCAGCCTGGCGAGGAGAGGTCGGGAAAGGGGATGAGGATCTCTGGCTGCATTACCAAATTTCTCTTGCTGTGGCACCAGGGACCCCCGGCCAGGCGAGCCGGAGCCCTCCAGAGCTGCTGCTTTGAGACACGGCAGGAACRAGAGCCCCACGGAGCTGGGGCTGGTATCCCCGGTGCAGAGGCTGCCAGGAGGGAGCTCAGTTTGGTCACGGTGCAGCCAGGAGGGGATGGAGCCAAGCGGGGACCCGGCGCGGGCTGACAACGGGGCTGCGAAGGAGACGCTGTCAAGATAAAAGTTTGCGTTGGGAAGGAACAAGGCGATTTCCTTCCCCRCGTTAACACCCAAACCCGAGCGGGAGGAATGTCAGAGAGGCAGTTTGCCGCTCCTCCGGCCTCCTTGCTACTCTGCTTCTCTTTGGCACTTGGCTAGGTGTCACCCGGGCAGTGTCACCCCCCTCCCGGCTTGCTTTGGGTGATGGGGATGTGGGTGGGGGTCCCCAGCCAGGCAGGTGGCTCCAGCGTGGGGTGGGATTTGGCAGCAGGTGAAGCCATGCCCTTGGCAGCGCCCATCCRGCCGCTCGGTGCTGCCAGCCCAGCGTCTCCCGCCGGACCCCTGTCCTGGGCTGTCCCTGGGACTGGCTGTGAGGACGGGGAGCCCCACACCCGCACTCGAGCTGTGGGTCCCGTCTCTGGTTCCCCCGTGAGGTCTGCAGGGTTTGCCTGGGTGCAGCGGTGCTGTGAGCGGCTCGGTGGGTGCTTGGGTGCTGCCRACAGCCAGGCGGTTGTGAGGCCAGTGGGAAAAGAGGAGACTGTTGGGCATCTTAGTGGATGCTCAGAGAAAACCCTGCTGGCATCCCCCGTCCTGGCAGCTGAAAGCTGTTCCCAAGATTCCCACCCTGCCTACAGACAGTGCATCCATCCTGACAAGTCCCTGCCCAGGCTGGGATGTGGCACGGGGGCTGCCGGCAGCCCAGGGGGTTACTGGGAGGCGCCTGGGGGGTTTCTCTCCATCACTGAGGTGTTGATGCCTTCTGTTCCCAGTGGTGCTGCTCCCGCCTGGGATGTGCATCTGCTCCCCAGCGGCTCCCAGCCCACCTCCCTCCCGCTCCCTGGGGGATGCAGCTGCAGCGTGCCGGGGCAGGGGCATCCCAGGGGATGGGGGGGCACGCGCCGGCTGTGTGCAAGCAAGCAAGCAAGCAAGCCCCCAAATCCCCACTGAGCTGCAAAGCTCCTCAGCCCTGGTTTGGGTTAAAGAGAATTAAAATGCTTTCCCCTGCAAGGCGATAATCCTGGAGGCTGGGGCAYGGCCAGGCGGGCTGCCCGGCTGCTCCTGGCGCGGTCACCTGGGTGCTGCCCCCCGTTCTCCTGCCACCATGTCCCCTGGGCCAGGTCCCACTGCCAGAGCATCCCTGCTTTGCCAGGGGTGCATGGGTGGGTGCGGGCAGCCCCTGCCCACAGGGAAGCATCGGTCTCAGCTCCCTTTGGGGGTGCTGCCTCCCCAAATGCTGCCTGAGCTGGCCCGAACTGAGGGGCGCGGGTGGGACCCCCGTCCCCCCTTCCACGCTGGGACCCGCCACAGGTGGGAGCAGGCAGTGGTTTTGCCATATAAGGGCTGGAAATCAGTTATTGTCTCAACATGGCTTTCTCCTCCCCGAAAATCCTATTAAAACCTCATTTTTCTGACCCTAATCTCAGCTCGCCGTTCGGGAGGGATTAGTGTTTGCCCCCCCGCCCCAGCCCTGCGCACTGCCGGCTCCGTGCCGGAGAAACCTCCTTCCTGCGCGGAAAACGGTGCTGGAGGAGGGAGGTTGGGGCCGAGCCCAGCACGCCGTGGTAGCGGCAGGATCGGCAGCTGCCTGTCCCTCTGTCCTCTGTTCCTGCCCGAAGCGTGACGTTATCCTTGCTGCGTGCCAGGGGTTACGATGGCCCCGCTGGCAGGGACCCACGGCCACAGCTGGCGGGGCCAGGACATGGCGGGAGGGGGTGTCACCCCCCAGCCGGGAGCACCGGGTCCATCCCAGGGGTGTCACCAGGGTCCGAGCAGGGTGGGAGAGCTCTGGGAGCAGCAGCCATGGGGTAGGGGGGTAGCATCGGTGCAAAATATGGAGACCCTCCGGGTAAAGGCAGGCAAAGCAAAGGCAGCGCTGCCCGGGGTGCTCCAGGGCAGGGGAGGGCAGAGGTGGGCAGGGGGCTGGGGCAGCGTTGCCTTTGCATGGCTCCTCCGTGCCTCAGTTTCCCAACAGGTTGGGCTGGGGGTGCAGGCAGGGAGGCGATGCCGGCAGAGGGCCCTGCAGCCCGCCGGCAGCGTGGGTGCATGCACGCGTGGGCGCGCGTCCCCACGCCTGCGCGCCTGCCCCGGCGTGCCGGCAGCGGCGGTGCATGCCGGGAGCGTGCTGCCTTCCCCCTTGCTCCTGTTTGGCTGCGTATTTAGGACACTCCTGTGCAAAACACAAGTATTTTGGAAGGCGTCCAGGCGCGCTCGCATTCCTCGGGGTGGAATCTGCCCCCGCGAATGCTGCCTGACCTTTCCCGCTTTGGGCTGCAGGAACAATCCTGGAGCCCGTCCTCCCCTCGACACCCCCCCCCCGGGTGTCGGGGACCCCTTCTCCAGCCGGCCCCTGCACCCCCAGGCTGCTGGGGCAACTCCTGCCTGCTTGCTCAGCGCTGCCAGGAAAGGCGGGAGCGGAGGTGGCAGGATCAGACCCGCCGTCCCCAGGGCAGCCAGCACTGCTCCAGCTGCCCCGGGACCCCCGGCCGGAGCCAGCCTGCCACGACAGGCTGCTGTCTCCCCACTTTCAGCTGGAAAGCAAAGCCCCCCCGGGCGCTGCTCGCACMGACAGCTGTGTCAGCCCCGACTCGCTGCCCCGGCCGGGCAGCTCTGCCTGCTGGGACACGCCGGCAGCTCTGCCGGCTGCCTGTCCCCGGGCTGGGGGCGTGGGGCTGCCCCCGGGGTGGATCCCCCGGGAGACCCTCGGCACGCGCACCGGGCGACGTCGGGGTGGCCAGGGGAGGAAGGCGATGGCAGGGATTTGGCTCCCATGTTTCCCCGTCCCGATTTCTCCCTGGGCTGCTGGTGCGGAGGCACCGGGACGGTGTCATGGGGTGCGCTGGGGGTGTGCAGCCAGGTCCCCAGGGAGATGGCTGCCACCAAGCCAGTCAAGCCAGCCCCTTGGCAGGGCTCGGGGCAAGCACTGGGGCTGTTTTGGGGCAGAGCCATGGCACCTTGGCCAGGGTAGACTTTGGGGACGTGCTGAACGCCGAAGCACTGCCAGCATGTGGCATTGCACCCTGGGGACTGTCCCCTCGCTGGCGTCCGGTGCCAGCCCAGCTGGTGGCTGCRGGAAGTGGGTGCATGGCATCGTACTGGCCAGCGGCTGGTCCTGCTGATGGGGTGGAGGGGGGCAGAGGAGAGGAGGGGGCCGCGGCGAGCGGGGCGGCCGGCCCCGAGGCTGCGGGCTGCAATCCCAGCAATGCCCGGCATTTCCCTGGCGCGGCCGCACGTGCCTCTCCTCGGCCTCCAGCACGGCAGGAATGTGGCGCGGGACCCCCTCGTGCGGGGACGGGGACAGGCAGCATGGGGGGAGGCAGGGCAGGGGACGCCCGGGTCGGGTGTCCATGGCGCCGGGCTCACCAAGGTGCTGCTGTTTTCCTTATTCCTCCCATGTTTTGGCCGCCGCGGTGGAGAGCAGCTCGGGGGGCACGAAGCGGGTGCCGGGTAGGCTGGGGAAGGGTGATTTGTCCCCCTGAAGCAGCGGGAGCCCCCAGGTACCAGTGACGAGGGCGGTTTGCCGTCCCTGCCTGCGGGCTCGATGCTGGAGAGCCAGGATTGAACCGTGGGGGCTGGTGGCTCCGTGCCCGGGGGAGAACAGGGACCTGCCATGCCTGCAGCCCTGGGTATCCCCCGAAATGGGAGATGGGGCTGGGACGACTCTTGGTTTGGCTCCTGGTGGGAAGTGTCCTTGGAGCCACTGCCCTTTGCCACAGGCACTGAGCAGGGGGGTCGGGGGGCTGTGTCGGTCCCTGGGGGGCTGTGTCGGTCCCTGGGGTGCTGTGCCAGCAGAGCCTGGGGCTGGATACATGCCTCTGCTGCGTGGACTCTGCTGGGTGCCGGGGACAGAGAGGGGACCAGGGGTGGCTCGGAGCCCCCACTGGCCCCCCCCTTGCAGAGCCCGGTGGTGGCTCGTCTCCTGACCGAGCAGGGGGACACTTGCCACACCCGCAGGCTGTCCCCCTCCCTGTCCCCAGCATCGCCTGGTGCCCTGTGGAGAGCGAGCGGAGGAAGGAAGGAAGGGGCCGGGAGGAGGGAGAGGAGGAAGCGGGGAGGGTGGGATGCTGCCCGGGGTGATGGAGGAAGAAGGGGGCGGATTAGGAAAAAAAAAAAAAAAAGAAGAAAGAAAGAAAAAAGGGAAAGTCCGGGCAAAGTGAGACGGCAGGCGGCGGGGGCTGGCTCGGCGCGGTGGGCTGGGCACGCTGATCCCTGCCAGCAGCTGGAGCCCCAGCCCGCCAGCCCAGCCGGAGCGTGTGGCCGCCCGCCCTCCGTCCATCCCACCCTCCGTCCATCCCTCCATCCCTCCATCCATCCCACCCTCTGTCCATCCCGGCAGAGCGCGGGTGGCTGGGTGGCAGCCGGCTGCCGCCCATCGCGCCGGGGCTGTGTTGCTCGCAGGGCGTGTGAGCGTGCGAGTGTGCGTGCAGCATCCCTGGGCTGGGAGCACCGCACGTCGCCCGAGCCATGCAAGACGGCGCAGCCGGCCCCGCACCACCCCCAGCAGCCGGCCCCTGCCGCCGTGCTGCCCAACTCGGGGGCTGAAGCCAGCGAAGGAGGCGGTGAGCCCATGGCTGTGCCGGCTGCTGGCTGAGAGCCCACGCTGCTGCACCTCGCCTGCCGAAGCCGGGCCCGGATTGTGGCCACATGGTAGAGGAGAGCGTGGGCAGAGGGGAGCGGGGGTCCCGGCGGGTGCTGCGGGGCCCCCCCCGGCCCCCGCCAGCCCCCAGCCCCGTGGCGGTGGTGAGCAAGGGGCTGTGGAGCGTGGAGCAAGCCGGCAAGGGCTGGCGCTTTGAGCGCGCCGTCGGCGTGGACTGCAGCTCGCCCGAGCCCCGCTGCATCTGGCTGAGCAGCCTGCACCGGCACGCTGCCGCCCCGGAGCACCGCTGGCCCCCGGCCCCCCGGCCCGGCCGCCTGCCCCCCCGTACCGACAAGTGCCGCCGGGTGAGAACTGCGTGCCGGAGACTCCGGGTGTCGCGCCTCATTTGTGGGTGGGATGCTTTGCAGGGGATGGGGGGCTCCCCCAGTGCAGGGGTGCTGGTGGAGCTGGGTGAGGTGTGGCTTGGGGCAGTGCTGGGGCTGTCACAGCGCCCGGGCAGTGGTGCGTCCCCTTCGTCCCCTTCATCCTCTCCTGTGCTGGAGAAAGGGCTGGGATCGGGGTCCAGGGTTGGGGGTCTGGGCTCCTGCCCTGCCGGTGGCTGCGAAGGCAGGGCTGGCAGCTGCCGGCAAGGGCAGGGCTGAGCCCGGGTGTTTTGCTCCTGCCGCCCTGCTCGCAATGTCCGGGAYGGGGGACGGATCCTGCCCCCCAGGAGGGCTCTGCAGGATGCAGGGAAAACACTCCTTTGTTCTGCAGGAGCGGGACACCGGCGGGAGCTACCTGTCCCCATGGGGGGAGTGAGGTGGCACGGTGACATGGGGTACAGGGACCCAGTGACACCTATGCTGGGGGGCAAGGGACCTCGCAGGCATTAGGGCCATCTGGGTGCAGGGGTCCGGGCGGGCAGCGTGCCCAGCCCTGGGCTGTCAGAGCCGCTTGCACAAGCCATGCTTGCCAGGAGCAAGGGGCTCTCCCCCATCCTCGCTGCCCACGGTCCTCGCGGGACAGGGRCTCGGGGGAGCCGGGCTAACGAGCAGGACGCAGCTGGTGGGAGCACAGCAGAACCCCCGGGCTGAGGTTAAAATAAAGCCAAAAAGCCGGGAGGTGACTGGCCCCCTGCGGGGAGGGGGGACGGGGYGCTGAGGACAAATGGCTGAGGTGACAAATCAGGTGTCAACCCCACTGCCGGGGGAGCTGGAGCATCTGCGGGGCTGTGAGCCAGCGTGGGGGATGTCCAAGCCCACAGCTGGGGGCTTTGCAACCTAAAAAAGCTCCAAGCTAGCGGGGGGTGAAGAGGGAAACTGAGGCACAGTGGTCCAGGATGGTTTGCTCTGCCCACCCCCTTGCGGGGCCCTTTGCAGGGTCTCTCTGGGTCTTTGCAGTGGGTGACTTCCCCCATTGGGCTGGGAGGAGAAGGGGGAGCTGGGATCCAGAGGGGGAGAGGCACCACGTTGAGGCTGTAAAAATCCCAAAGGAGACTTAATTAGGGCAAGGTGAACACCCGTCCTTGGCAGCAGGGTCAAGGCGCTGGGTCCCTGCGGGATGGGAGCGTTCCCAAGTGATCCCTCCTCCACCGTGAGTTACGGGACCTTGGGATGGAGGCAGAAAGCAGCCTGGGAGGGTTGTTTGCGATGCAGGTTATCTCCTTTTGCTAATGGGTACATCACAGCTGGGGACGTGTCCCTGTGTCACGGGTGTGCCGGAGCCGTGACCACGGCTCCGGTGCACCCGTGACACAGGGACACGTCCCCATCCCTGCGGTTCGGTGCTGCCGTTGGTGTCTCCACCGATCCTACCCTCTCCGAGGCTTGTCTGTGCCGGTTAAAATCAGCAGGGCACATTCAGCTGTCAGCTTAAAAATAATCCGGCGAGCCGGCAGCCGACACAATGGAGGGCGCAGATGGGGACAGGCGCCGTGCTGGGATGCTCGTGGCCCCGGGGCAAAGGGATGGGGGTCCCCGTGGGAGTGTGGGGTGCCCGTTGCCATCTGGTTTTGGGTCACCGGTCGGGGCATGTGCGGTGCAGGGGGGGCTTGTGCCCCCTGTATGGTGCTGGTAGCGGGGTTTTCTGGCTCTCCTGTGCCGGCGTTTGGAGCATTGCAGCTCTCTATGTTTTGGGGTATCTGCACTGTGCACGAGCACCCGAAGCCCTTGTACCTCTCTGGGTTTGCTCCGGCGGTGATGGAGTGGGTCTATGGGTGCTGTGCCAGGGTGATGCCTCGTGGGCTGCAGTGCCAGGGCCATGCCCTCACCAGGGGGACCCTATCCCCAGGGGGACGGGACCCCCAGCCCCACCTGCAGCCGGGCCCCGGGCGGGATGTGCCGGCACAGGGGGTGAAGCCCAGCCCCACTGAGCCACCGTCAGATTTCCCCACCGGCAGCAAAAAGGCCCACTCAGCACAGGCGCAGACAAAGGCTTTTTGTGCCTCGTCCCTTTGTGTGTCCCTCTCCCTCCCCGCTCCCCATCCATCGGTTCAACCGAGACAGCGCCTGAATTTTAACACCCTCGGCCCGGGATGGGCTGACTCCGGCTGCTGCAGCGGGGAAGGAGACGGCACTTGGGCAGGACCCTGGTGGATCCCCTCCTGCCCGGCTGCCGCTGCCCTGCCTGTCCCTGCCCGCTCCCAGGTTGCCGATTTCTCTGGTTTTAGTGGAGCTCGGTGCTGCCGGGGCATCGGGCAGGGCCCTCTGCTCCCTTCGGCCACAGGGCTGCTCCTGCCTCAGCAGGGCTGGTGGATGCGCAGCCAGATGTGCAGCCAGATGTGCAGCCATGGAGAGCAGCAACATCCCTCACCGGGGCTGTTGCTAAACCCTCCCAAACTCAGCCAACGTGTCAGGACTCCTGCTGTCTCTCCAAGCTCCCTTCCTGGGTGCCAGGCGAGATGCCCGCGGCTGCTCCGGCTCTGCCGTGGCCCTGTTCCCCCTCCCGACACCAGCACCGGGGGTTGCGGGATGGAGCCGCGTCCCTCTTGGCCCCATCCGCAGCTCCAGGCAGCGTCCCATGCCAGAGCCTGACGTGGTGCCAGGTCCCTGCCCTGTCTCGGGAAGCATCACTCATCCAGCCACCTCCCAGGCGGCTCTTTCCGGCTTGCCCGAGGTTATTACCGCGGCGTCATCGCAAGGGGACCTTTTGTCCCCGACTCCTCCATCCGCCCCCATCCCTCCTCCTGCCACGCTGCCTCCTGGGTCCCATCCAGACCCCCAGGCACAGCTCATTTCCCCCACTTTTTTTTTTTAATTTCCTTTCAATGCATTTTCTCCCAAAAGGTCCCATAYGAGGAGACTCGGGGGATGCTGGTGGGGTAGTCTTTGGGGGCTGGAATTTGCTGCTGCAGGGCCGGGAGTAGGGAGGGGGTTCCAGGGAGTGGAGCAGCTTTTCCAGCAGATTTCAGCCCCCAGCACGGGGCTTTGAGGGGGCTGGTGGGGGGCTGAATACCCACGCCTCCCCCCCCCCAGAAGTGACATCTTCCTCCTCGACCCCTACAGCCAACACCGGGCCGGAGAGATGGGGCATCCCCGAATGCCAACGCGCCCTCAGAGGGGCCCTTCCCCTGGGTGGGCCCGAAGACAGTGGTGCTGCGGAAGAGCTCGCAGGGGGGGTTCGGCTTCACTCTCCGCCACTTCATCGTCTACCCCCCGGAGTCGGCGGTGCACTCCACTGCCAAGGTAGGGCTGGGACCTGGGGGGGCTGGGCTGGGGGTGACCACAGGGACCCCCAGAGCTGCTGGAGCGGGACTCCGAGGTGCCGTGGTTGGATGCAGGATGCTTGTATATGGGCTGGGGGTGGGCAAGGGGGTCTGGGGAACCATGGAGTGGAGCATCCATCGCCTGCCTTGCTGGGGTGCCTGGGGCTGCCCTCACCCATGGGTGGCCCTGGGATGGAGGAGCCCATGGAGCTGCTGGGAGACATGCTCTGAGCAAGAACAAGTCAGGAGCGTCTCCAGAGACGTCTCAGAGCCTTTCCGGCAGGGGACACGGATGTCTGTGGGAACAGAGAGAATCCCTCAGCTCCGAACAACAGCTCCGGTGTCCCAGGGAATGGCAGGAAAAGGCGCTTCAGAGCCCCCGAGGCCAGGGAGAGGCTTGGTGCAGCGGGACGTTGCTCAAGCCGAAGTGACCACACGTGGCCACCATGAAGCCAAGCCTGGGAGCAGGTGCTTTGGAGGATGCTGTTGAAGCCCTTTGTCGCATCCCTCCTCCTCCTCCTCCAACCAGCATCAGTGCATCCCCTCAAGCACCGGGAAGTCCCGGCAGGTCCTCACCCAGCGAGGGGCACATGCCCAGCCCCGCGGCCGCTCGCCACCTCTACCGCAGCAGATTTTTGGCTCCCAATTTCCTGGCTATCAGTGGGAGGCTTCGGGCTGGATCTGCCCTGGGACCCGGCAGCCGCGATCGTGTCTTGGCTCAGCTGCAGCCCGGACCCTTCCCAGGTGCTGCCTTTTGGGGGGAACCAAACCCCAGGTTGGCCATCACCTCCTGCGCCCTCTGAGCTGTCAAGAAGCCCCGATCCGGGCAGCATTTTTCCTCTCCGGGATGGAGGGATCCTGCGAAACCACCCAGCAGCTTCCAGCGTGGACCATGCCCAAGCGCCCGAAGGTGACAAGCCAGCTCTCCTGCCATGCCAGCTCCAAGCCCCTGGGGTTTGAAGTCCCCCTCGTGCCCCGTTTTCTGCAGCGGCAGCTTCATGCAGATGAAGGGAGAAGTGTCTGGGAGCTGTGTCGCAGCCCTTTCCCCGCTCCGGGGTGGGCAGACCTGGATGCTTCCATCACCCCCAGAGCTTCGCAGTTGCCTGCAGCCCCACAGCTCTGGCTGCCCCACGGCTCCGGCTGCCCCGTGGCCCGGCGCTCGCTGCCTCCTCCCCGCAGGCAGGGAACTGCAGTGGGAAGTGAGTCACAGGGTGGGGAGAAGCAACTCGCCGGAGTCCTTGCTCGGTGTCCTCCACCACAGCGCTTTTCCCAGGCTCCTTATTCTGCTTTCCCAAATCCTTCCTGCCTGCACCAGGAACACGGACCTGACCCGTCTCCGACAGCGTGACTGCAAAGGAGCTTTCGTCYTGGGGATGGCCTGAAGCTGTTCTGAACCGACCTGCTCTCTTCCACCTCTTCACTATCCTCCTAAGGCATCCCCTAAGAGCGAGGGACTGATCCTGCCCTGTGGTGCTGGGCACCAGGGCTGAGCCCCGCCAGGGCGGGAGCACATGGGGCCGCGTGGGAAGGAGCCAGATCAGCGCCGGGAGGTGGAGATGCTCTTGGAAAGGGGCTGGGAATAGCTCCCGGCACCTGTCTGGGCCGAAGCCGGCGCTCCCGGGCCGGCGGGGCAGGGTGCGGCGCGGCTGGCTCAGCACCCGTGGGTGCCGGCGGGCAGCCAGGTCTGGGGGCTGAGTTTCGGTGGGGTTGACTCAGCAGGGAGGGTGACGGCAGCATTGCGTTCACCGTGCTGTGCTTTGGCACCGCCGCGCCCAGCCTCGGCCCCAGCCCTGGGAGCGGGGCTGCTGGGCTGCCCCGGGGGCCGGGAAGGGCTCCGGGGTGCCGCAGGGCGAGGAGGGGCAGGGAGAGGGGCGAGTCTGTGCCTCCAGGGGCCCTCGGTGGCCCCACGCTCCTGCCATGGCACCACGGCAGCCACTCGGTGCATGGGCAATGGTGCCGGATGTGTGCCGAGGCCGCGGGACGTGGCTTTTCCTTCCCACCATGGAGAGGTGTCTCCAGCCCCCTCCTCCTCCTCACGGGGAATGTTGCCCCATCACACTGGGATGGAGACTGGTCCCTTCCCAGCACCCCGGAGGGACCTGCCCTCCCTGGGGACATCGGGGCTGTGTCCCCGCTGCCCTGCACTGGCCGGGGGCTGGGGAGGGAGCTGCAGCTGGTGAAACCTCTTGGCTGGAGCCAAACTCATGCCTCCCCTGGAGACGGCAGGATCCGGCACTTGCAGAGTGAGAAATCCCCTTCCAGGTGCCTGGGTCCCTCCATGGGACCCACACATGGGGCTGAGCAGCCCAGGGTGCAGCCGGCTCCATGGCAGGGCTGGGGGCTCAGTGGCGTGGATGCAGCCCCACGTGGGTGCCAGC
Organism: Phoebastria nigripes; assembly: GCA_035582835.1. Taxonomy (NCBI): domain Eukaryota; kingdom Metazoa; phylum Chordata; class Aves; order Procellariiformes; family Diomedeidae; genus Phoebastria; species Phoebastria nigripes. The sequence goes on from JAYKAV010003465.1 coordinate 428,003, forward strand.
ACCCTGTGCCCTACCCCAGCTTGGGCACCCCACAGGCAGCGTGGCTGTGCACATGGGAGGATGTAAGAGACAAGGGCAGGAGCCCATGGACGTCGTTCCCACCCCAAGGGACAGAGCCGCGTGGCTCCCAGGGCTGTCCCCTGCCCGTGGCTGGGAAGGGGGTGCCGGGAGCCCTCCGCCATCCCCCCTGCAGCACCCGCTGCAGCCCCGGCAGCCTGCCCCATGCAGCGGGAAGCTGCAGACATGTGTCCCCCCTCCACGCAGGGACAGGCTCCCCCCGCCAAATAATTGCAGGGCTAAATATAGCCCCGCCGGCGGCCAGTGCCCCTCCAAGGACGCCTGTGCAAAGCCATCCCTTTCCCGGGGGTCCCTGTCACCGGGACCCGCTGCCCGGGCTCTGCGGTGGCGTGGGTGTCAGTGGGCACCTCCATCCCTCCCCCAGGACCCCACTGTGGGGGCTCGGGCTCTCCCCGGCCGGGCTCGGTGGCCCGGGAGATGGGCGAGATGCCACCGCCTGGGCTGGCTGGGCCCCTTCCCACTCCCCTGCCCCAAAACCGGCCTCTTCCCCGGCAGCTGGGTACGGGGGGCTGCGGCGGGTCCTGCTCCCTGCCCGCCGGCGGGGCTGCGCAGGCAGCCTGGCCGGATCCGGTGTCAGGAGGTAATTTTAGCTGGGGGCAGTGGAGGGCAGAGGGACGCGCAGGTCCCGCGAGGGGCTTCATGGGGCTGGCACCCCTTCGATCCCCTCACGGTCCCCCCGGCACGGCTGCCCTGACCCGGCCACCAAATAAGTGTTTTTGTCTTCTTTTGGCAGGAGGAGGAGAACGGGAACCGAGCAGGTGAGCACCGGTGCTGCGCCACCACGGGGACCCCCTCGCGCGGGGGGACGTCGTTGCCTGGATCGGTGGGCACAGGGGTCCGGGGGTGTGTGGCTGTCACAGGTCGCAGTGGGTGTTGTGGCCGGGGGACACAGTCCGCCGCCTCTGCTGGCTGGCACCGCGGCCCTAGATATTGRCTGGCGGTGAAGCGGCGTGGTGCTTCGGTAGCAGCTCGGTGGCACTTGGTGCAGCAGACGGGCTCGGTGTCCCCAAAGGCCTTGGGAGGTTCGCTGGACCTCGTGCCCAAGGGGGTCTGTCCCAAAGCCAGAGGGGCTGCGGCGTGGCCAGCACCGCGCCCCATGGCCGGTGGGGAGTGTTTGGGAACAGGGACACGGCTCCGCTCTCCTCACGGAGGCTGACGGTGACGTGAGCAAATGTGAAGGCGTCAGAATGGATCGGCACGCCGGCAGCGTGACGAGGCGCCGGGGCTGCGGTCCCTGGGGACCGGGGTGGATGCGGGCGGCAGCGGCCAGACCTGACACCCAGTGCCCATCGGGGCCGGGGGGACACCGGCCTCGGTCCAGGCGGTCCCCAGGGGATTCGGCATCCCTTGTTGGCACCATCCCTCTGCCATCCTTCCACCACACCCCCGGCCCACCCACCCTCTAGTTTCTTGCAGCACCCGATGGCTTTTGCTGTTGCAAAGGACCGTGGCTGCAGCCACACCGGGGAACAGCCGCAGCTGGGGGAGACGGGTGCCGGGGGGCTGTGCCGAGAGGGGGGCTTTGCCCAGGGCAGGACCTGTGCTCCGCAGGTCCCAGGTGCAGGCAGGGCTGCTGTGCATGGGCTTGGCAAGGTGAGGAGGGTACCACGAGGGGCCAAGCCTGCTTCTTGTCGTGGGACGGGCCCGGCCATGCTGGCGGCTCCCTGACGCTCTGTCCCCGGGGAGCAGGTCCCCCCCGGAGCCGCCTGGAGCCCATGGACACCATCTTCGTGAAGAACGTGCGGGAGGATGGGCCAGCACACCAGGCTGGGCTGCGTACCGGTGAGCAGGGGCATGCAGGGTGGCCGGGCTGGCAGGGTCTCGGAGCTGGAGATGGCTCCAGATTGCTCGCGGGATGCGTGCGATGCTCTCCCTCCTCTGCCAGGGACTTTCTTGCTCCTTTTGCTCTTTTTCTTGCATTTCTTCTTTTCTTCCCCCCTCCTCTCCTCTGCTCCCTGGTGCTGTGGGGGCTCTGCTCTCTCATCCCTGGGCTGGGATGCCCAGAGCAGTATTGGGGTCCCCATGGGTTAGGCTGGCTGTGGGGTCCCCACGGCTTCCCTTGCCACATGGGACCTGGCTCTGCCCCTGGCAAAAGCCCTGGCCGTGTTCAGACCCTGCTGTGAGCGCCCGTGGGGACAGCCAAGTGCCACCACCTCCCCACTGACTTGCGGTGACACTGTCTTCTCCCCTGGCTCTGCAGGGGACCGGCTGGTCAAGGTGAACGGGGAGAGCATCATCGGGAAAACCTACTCACAGGTCATCGCACTGATCCAGAACAGGTGAGTCCCCTTCCCGGGGCTGGGAAGAGAGCGGGGACGGGCAGAGCCGGAGAGGTGACATGAAGGGGACACGTCACAGCAGGCACTGTCCCCCTGGGTGTCACCGGGGCGRCAGGAGCAGTGAGTCACTTGGGTGCCCGCAGGCAGCGGTGCTGCAGGGGGCTGGGGACAGGCAGCGGTGTGCTGTGACCATCACGTGGGGATGGGGACATTCGTCCCCTCGTGGGGGATCCAGCCGAGCGTGAGATTGGCCTCCCTGGGGGCAGGCGGAGGGACCGACCCCGGCCACCCTGACCCCTCCGTCCCCTCTCCCCGCAGTGACGATGTGCTGGAGCTCTCCATCATGCCCAAGGATGAGGACATCCTCCAGCTGGTGAGTTTGCCGGGTGGGTGCCAGGGAACCGGGCTGGTTCCAGGGCTTGGGTTCCCCGGCGTGGCTTTCCCAGGCTGTGCCGGTGTTCCTGCCCCACCAAACCTGAGGGGCTGGTCTGTCCCTGCCCACCCTCCTCCCRCGCCTTGGCTGGGGGTGGCCAAGTGCCCCTATCTTGCTGGGGACACTTGGGGACAGGGCCCCACCAGCATCCCTGGAGCAGCAGTGGGCACAGAAACAGAGGTACCGGGGGGTCTGGGACAGGAAGGATGGGGGACGTGGCCCCTGGTTTTTTGGGGGGGGCATCCTCGGGCATAGCTGGAGGGCAAGTTGCTCTGGGTCTCAGGGTCTGGCTTATCCTTGGAGCATCCCAAGCGGCTCTGCTGTCAGCAAGCTGGGGTCCGGGGGCAGCGGTGGCCCCGGCAGGGTGGTCTGAGCCAAGGGGTGTGCCTGGGGCTTCGCCTGGGGCTCTTTCGGTCCCGGCTGCCTCCCAGGGCTCTCCTGGCCGTGCTGCTGCCAAAGCTGTTGGCACCCACCCCAGGCGTGGCTATTAGGTGGCACCACTGCTCGGCCCTGGCACAGCCRCGGGGGGCTGGCACTGCCTGAGCTGGGGGACCCACTGGGCTGGGGGGTCTTACAGCCCTGGCAAGGGGGGGTCACACATCTGTGCCTGCCCTTGGCTCTGAGGATCCCCTGGGCATGGAGTCAGAGGCACCTGTGAAAAGCGAGAAGGGAAAGCTGGGCCCGGCCAGCYGTGCCGGGGTATTTTAGGAAGGAGGGGAGGGAAGGGGAGGGCGGCCCGGCGGCGGAGAGAGCGGAAGGGCTGGCAGCAGCGGCATTGCTCAGTGCTGGGGGGGCCCCGTGGGAAAGCAGGACCGGGGCGGGGGCTGCAGCCAGCCCTGCCCAGCTCTCCCCAACTGGGAGGTTTGCTCATGGCTTGGGGAGGAGCAGAGAGCATCCCTGCGGCACCCTGCGTTGTGGACCCGGACCCCCTGCCCTGAACCCCTCGTCCCCCCACAGGCGTATTCACAGGATGCCTACCTGAAGGGCAACGAGCCGTACTCTGGCGGGGCGCAGAGCATCCCCGAGCCCCCTCCCATCTGCTACCCACGGAAGACGTACCCCTTCCAGGCACGGGGTGCCGAGCCCCCCCCGGGCCAGCCGCCGGACGCCCGCGCCCACCGCCCCGCTGCCGCGGGCCCCTCGTCCCCACTCGGCACGGCCACGCTTGCCAGCACCCGGAGCGAGGCGGGTGGCAGCCCCGCGCACCGCCCCGACGAGCTGCAGCCCGGGGGTCCCCCTCCGCGCCCCACCGCACCCCGCGGGCACCCCGGCTCCTTCTCCCGCACCGGCTGCCCCAGCAACGTCGCATCCTCTCTGCCCGACCGTTATGGGATCCCCCCCCCCACCCCCTCCTGCTACGGGGTCCCCAAGCACCTCCCGGAGCACCGGACTCACTGTGGCTTCAAGGAGGGTGGCGGGGGGCTGGCGGGGGCCGGGCGGCCCCCCCGGGAGGCAGCGGGCAGCCAGCGGGCGCCCGGCCGGCAGGAGTGCCAGCAGGCTCTGTCCCGCTGGTTTTGCAGCCAGGAGCCGCGGCGGAGCGCCTCGGAGGAGCGGCGGCACGCCATGCCGCCCCGCTACCGCAGCGTGTCCCAGGACCGGCTGGGGGGCTCGGCGGCAGCCCCCCGGGGCTGGCCCCACAGCGCCTCGCACGACACCCTGCTGCAGCCCTCCCGGGAGGGCTGGGCGCCCCGCGCCCGCTCCGACCACTACCTGGGCAGGTACGGGCACTCCATGGAGGCACTGGAGCCCAGCGCCCTGCTCTCCCCTCACCTCGACCGCTCCGCGTGGCCACCTGAGAGGGTCTGCCGGGCCACCGTCGCCGCCGTCGGGCAGCCCATCCCACACGGCTCCTTCGCGCCTTCCTCCTCCTCCTCGCGGGAGCCGGCGCCTGTGCAGAAACACCCGTCGCAGCCCAACCTGCAGAGCGCGGATGATTCGGGTTACATCGGCTACCGGAGCTACAGCCCATCCTTCCAGCGCCGTACTGGGCTGCTGCACGCCCTCTCCTTCCGTGACCCGGCTTTCGGTGGCCTGCCTACCTTCAGCATCTCTCAGCGGCCAGCCGCCCCGCTCCCGGAGAGGGTGGTCCCCGCCGTCCCGCCACCCACCAGTCCCCCACCGGTCCCTACCGCACCCAGGGAGCAGCGGCTGGAGAGCAGCCGGGTGCCCGAGCAGCCGGAGGAGCGGAGGGAAGAGGTGGTTTTGCGGCAGAAGCCACCCACGGGCCGCAAGATGCCGCCCCCGCTGCGGCAGATGAACTTTGTCTTTCCTGAGGGGGTGAAGGAGACGGACATTTGCGACCCCCCACCGGCCGGTGGCAAAGGGGAGAGGCCGGCAGCCGAGCGGCAAGGCCGGCGCATGGCTCCCTTGGTGGCCCCCGAGGACTCGCTGGCGTCCATCCCCTTCATCGGTGAGTCGGGGTGGCTTGCCGGCGGGGGGGGTGGCTGCCTCCAGGAGCGGGGTTTAGCAAGTCCCGTGCCAGGGAGGGCATGTTTGGGGGACAGGGTGCGTTGCACAATTCCAGAGCATCCATCTGTGGCCGGCGTGGAGACGGGAAGGGGCTGCGCCAGCAGCACCCGCAGTGCCCGGCACCCTGCTGCGCCCAGCACCCCGCAGTGCCCGGCACCCCTCGGGCATGCTGTCCCCGAGCAGGGCTGCCCGCATTGGCGATGGGGTTGCCAGGGTTTGGGCTCAAGCAGCCTCATCCCTCCCTCTGTTGTCCTGCAYCCCCTGCCCAGCCCCTGGTACCTTTTACTGGGCCCGGCTGGGTGTGAACTGGAGCCCTGCATGCTCCTGCCCTGCTCCAAAGAGGGGACAGGGACGTGTCCGGGATGACCCGCTCCCTGTCTCACTTGGGACCTCCCTGCCTGGCCACCTCTGCCCGTGGGGACCCAGATGGGTCTGGGGGAGCCACCAGCCCCCTMCCGCACCACAGCCTGCCCCGTGCCTGCTCCCAGGGAGGGACCCCGGGGCCGGACGGGGAGGGAGGGGATGGGGTGGGGATGGGGGTGCTGCAGGGTCCAGGTGCACCAGTGGCTCCTGGCTTTGCTGGGGGTGGGAGCGTGTCCCCCAGCCCAGCCTGGGCACCTGCAAACCCCCCACCTGCCAGAGCTGGTGGGGGGGTCCCAGCAGGGACTTCCCCTGCCCYGTCCTGCCCCAGCCCCTCCTGCAACACTGCCCACCCCTCCTCGCAGATGAACCCACCAGCCCCAGCATCGACCTGAAGGCAAAGCACGTCCCCGCCTCCTCGGTGGTCTCCAGCGCCATGAACTCCGCGCCCGCCATCGCCACCAGCCCCTCCTCGCCCACCTTCGCCTTTGCCCTGAGCCGGCACTACTCCCAGGACTGCAGTAAGTGCTGGGGGGGGGAGAACCGACCTTGGGGGCCATGGTGGGGGGCAGGATGGGGAGGAGCAGCCCCCTGCCCTGGAGCTCTGCCCCATGCCCGCTGGGCTGAGCAACGTGTGCTTTGCCCTTCTCCCCCTCGCAGGCAGCATCAAGGCCGGCCGCCGCTCGTCCTACCTCCTGGCCATCACCACCGAGCGCTCCAAGTCCTGTGACGATGGTCTGAATGCATTTCGGGATGAGGGGAAGATCCTAAGGTAGGGCTGGACCCCCCTCCTGGTCCTGCCACCACGTGGCTCCTGTCCCCTCCCCACCGTTCCCGCTCACGGGGGCTGCTCTCCCCCCAGGAGGATGCCCAGCCGGGTCCCCAGCCTCCGCATGCTGAGGAGCTTCTTCACCGATGGGGTGAGTGTTGTGTGACGGTGAGGGTTGGGGGTCCTGGGGGTGTCCCCCGCCTGGGTACCTCTACAGGAGGGTAGCCCGGCGTTGCTCTGCCTGCCTGGGGCACCGGTGGAGCAGGGGGTGCCGGTGGCATCGCCCCAACGGTGCCCTCCGGTCCCCGCAGTCTCTGGACAGCCTCGGCACGTCTGAAGACGCCCGCTCCAAAAGACATTCAACCTCCGACCTCTCGGACGTCCCGTTCAGCGCCGTGAGGAAGGAGGGCTGGCTCCACTGCAAGCAGATCCTCACCAAAAAGGGGAAGGTAGGCGGGTGCCCCCCTGAGCCCAGCCGGCGCTGCGGGGGGGACGCTCCCCGCCACGAGCATCCCTGAGGTCCGTGCCCCATCCCTTCTCCCTGCAGAAGGTCGGTGGAGGCATCCGGCAGTGGAAGCGCGTCTTCGCCGTGCTGCGCACCCACTCGCTGTACCTGTGCAAAGACAGGCGGGAGGCGGTGACCTGCGCCCCGGCCCCAGGTGAGGAGGAGCCGCCGATCAGCATCCGAGCGTGCCTGGTGGACATCTCCTACAGCGAGACCAAGAGGAAGCACGTCTTCCGGCTGACGACCGCTGACTTCTGTGAATATCTCTTTCAGGCAGAGGATCGGGAAGACATGCTGGCCTGGATCAAAGTCATCAGGGAGAACAGCAAGGCCGAGGGCGAGGTGAGAGCCACATGGGGCTCCCGGCTGCCTCTGGCTCTCCCGGCACTAACCGCCTCGGCTCTCTCCGGCTCGTTGCCTTGTGCTGCTTCCCCAGGCCATGGCCGGCCCCTGCGCGGCCGGCCAGTGTGGGGCTCGCCCGTCCCGTGCCGTGCTCCCAGGGGTGCACGGGGGCTCGCGGGCGCCGCGGCGTCCAAGAAAAGCGCGGCTCCGCCAGCCTCGGCTGGGGCAGGGTGCGCCGGGGTGCTCAGCGGAGGCGGCGTGGCTCTCCGCGCACCGCAGCGGCGCTTCCAGGCAGGGTCCGCGCTGGATCTGCCGGCGGCATTTGGTCGTGCGGTGGGAGAGGAGTGTGCATGGCTCTGCCGTGGTGTGTTGTGTCTCCTTCTGTGGAGAGAGTTCGGGCAGGGAGCTCCCTGCCTGTGCTGGGCATGGTGTCTGCACGGTGCTGCCGGCTGCTGGGGCTGGCGCCGGGTCGGGGCTGAGCCCTCGCTGGGCAGCCGTGGTCTGTGCAATGGGTCGCTCGGGTCTGAGATGGGGAGAGCTGCTCCCCAGGGCCGCGGGCTCCAGTGGAGGATCCGCAGGGCTGGATGTGGCAGTGCTGGGCTGGCCACGCGCCGTCTCCCCGCGGTGCCGGGATGGCCTCGTTTGGTTGCAGCGTTCCTGCCAGGGTTGTGGCAGGCTCCGGCCCTGGAGGGTGCGTTGAGCTCGGAGCAGTCTCTGGTTCTCTGTGGCACAGCCCCGCTCTGGAGGGAGCAGGGGGCTCGGCGGGGCTGGCAGTGCTGGCACAGGGAAGGTGCTGCCGGGTCGGAGCATGCGGAGCCGTCTGGGCGCCCGCTGGGGCTGTGGTGCTGCCAGGTGGGCAGCATCCTGAAGGGATGGGTGCGTGTCTTTGGAAGCGGCGGGATGCAGCGGGTGCGCCTGGCGCGGGCGGACGGACGTGTGCGTGCTGCCAAGGGACACGTCCGTCCCCGAGCCTCTGCGGCCGGCTTGGAGCCCGTGTGCCGCCCTGCGCCGCGGCAAGGAGCGCCGCAGACCGCAGCGGGGCGGCGAGCACTGGCGGGCGCTGGCTGTTTCGGGGCAGCGGGGACCCGGTCCTGCCCTCGCCTGGTCCTGCCTGGCTCCGTGCRGCGCCCGGCAGAGCGTGGACTTGCCCGGGGCCTCCGGCGGACGCGCTGCTCAAGCTCTCCCTTCCCCTCTTCTTTCTGCCTCCCCAGGACCCCGGTTTTGCCAGCCAAGCGCTTATCAACAAGAAGTTAAACGACTACCGGAAAGTGAGGTACGGACCTGGGGGCGGTGGGCACCAAGACGCCCCGGGCGCTTTATTCACCTCAATTTTCAAGTGATGGAGCAAAGCCAGTGCCTCCCTTGGTGGGGCAGCGCCGGAGGTGCCGGCTGCACCCATCTTCGCTTGGGGCGCCGGCGGGGTCCGGTTCAGCCAAACTGGCACTGAGCAAAGGGTTAAAGCGGCTCAGTGCTCCCCAGGGGTCCCTGTTACCCAGTGTGGGGTGCGGCCCCATGGGCACGGGTAGGATGTTGGGCAGGCTGGGAGAGATGCCGGCATTTGCCGGGAGGTTTTGCACCGGGCTGGTGCCCCTGGTTGTGCCCCGCCTGAGCCCCCCGCTCTCCCCGCAGCCCCGCGGGCACCAAACCCGACTCCTCGCCCAAGGGCTCTCGAGGGCTGGGGATCCGAGCCGAGTTCCTGAAGCAGACGGGAACCAGCGCACCCCGGTCCCCCAGGCAGGATGCGGCCGTCACAAAAGGTAGGTCCCACCCCTGCAGCGTGGGGCACCCCGGCACAGCAAACCCAGGGGCTTTGCAAGGAGGGGGGCTTCACCCCAGGGCTGCCATCATGCTTGTCGCCATAGGGCAGCAAGGATGCTCTTCCCMTTTGTCCCGACTCATTAGCAAACGATCCTGTGGGTTTTTCTCCCCAGATGAGAGTGGCTCCCAAAAAGCCCCGTGGGGCATCAACATCATGAAGAAGAACAAGAAATCTGTCCCCCGGGCCTTCGGCGTGAGGCTGGAGGACTGCCAGCCTGCCCCAGACAACAAGGTATGGCCGYGCTGGCAGTGCCAGCCCTCGGGGACCCTGCACAGCCCCGGCGCCTCCGTCACCCCCTCCCTGTCCCCGCAGAATGTCCCCCTGATCGTTGAAGCCTGCTGCAAGGTGGTGGAGGACCGAGGGCTGGAGTACATGGGTATCTACCGCGTGCCTGGGAACAACGCGGTGGTGTCCAGCCTGCAGGAGCAGCTCAACAAGGGAGCCACCGAGATCAACCTGCAGGACGAGGTGAGGGCAGGGCGGGCTGCATGTCCCTGTCCCCATCCCAGTCCCCCTCCTTATCCCTATCCGTATGCCCATGCCTCTGGGATGGTCTTGGGGCTGTTGTCCTGGTCCATGACTCTGTCACCATCCCCGTCTCCATCACCATCCCCGTCTCCATCACCATCCCCGTCTCCATCGCCGTCACCTTCCCTGGAGTGGCAGGGCCGCCTAGCGGTTGGTGGCAGCAGTGTAGGTGGCAGCTTGGGGACACATTTGTCCCCTTGCATCTCACCACATTGCTGCAGTGGCACAGAGCTTTCCCTGCCAGATGCAGGGTGGGGACAGCCRTCCTGCCGTCCTCATGGCCATGGTGGTGCTGGCTGGTGTCCCCCTCGGTGTCGGTGGCCTGGGACTCCCCCAGCTTGGGGACTTTCTCCTGCTGGCRCCTGGGTTTGCCCGGCGTGGTCCCTCTGAGCAGCCTCTTCTCTCCCCTGCAGCGGTGGCAGGATCTGAACGTCATTAGCAGCCTGTTGAAATCCTTCTTCCGAAAGCTGCCCGAGCCCCTCTTCACTGACGGTGAGTCGCTGCACCCCAGCCGTGCGCTTCCCCCGGGGCCATCGGGGCCCCCAAAGTGGCCACAGATGACCCTGTGCCAATGGCCGCGTGTTGATGGCTGATACCGGGCTGACCGGCAGCCCCAGAGCCTGTCCCACCTGTCCCTGCATTGGGGACAGGTCCCCAGACCCTGCAACAGAAGAAGCCAGCACCCATGGAAGGCGAGGGGCTCTGTAGACCCCCTCCTCGCTGAGTCCCCTGGGCCAGCCCTTGTCCTTGTCCCTCCTTGTCCTTCTGTGCCCCGTCCCAGTGGGACCCAAGCAGCACCCACAGCTCCCCCCCCAGCATCTCTGGCCGGTGCATCTGGGGGTCCCTGGCCCTGGGGGGTGCCCTCTCCCCTCCTCCCGGCTCTGACCCCGCCATGTCCCACTTTCAGATAAGTACAACGACTTCATCGAGGCCAACCGGATAGAAGACGCCAGCGAGAGGATGAGGACGCTGCGGAAGCTGGTAGGGAGATGGGGCAGGGGCTGGGGGCACAGCCCTGGAGCCCCTCCTTGGGTGCTGGTGTGGGTGGGAAGGGCAGGGGGGGTGAGCAGAGAGGTGACCTGCTGCCTCCCCACAGATCCGGGACCTGCCAGGTCACTACTAYGAGACGCTCAAGTTTCTGGTGGGTCACCTGAAGACCATTGCTGACCACTCGGAGAAGAACAAGGTACCATCCGCCTGCCCCGGGCATCCAGCCCCGGGCACCGGCCCAGGGGCCAGGCAGGCTCTCCCGGACCCCTGCCCCACCTCGAGCCCCCCCAGCTTGGGCTAAGCCGCAGCTCGTGATGGGGTGGGAAGGGAGATGGTGCCTGATGGAGCAGCGAACGCTGAGGGGTGGCCATGGGCAGGCACTAACCCCAGCTCCGGTTGCAGATGGAGCCCCGAAACCTGGCCCTGGTGTTTGGCCCCACGCTGGTGCGGACATCTGAGGACAACATGACCGACATGGTGACGCACATGCCTGACCGCTACAAAATCGTGGAGACCCTCATCCAGCACGTAAGTGGCATCGGCGGGCATCGGCGTGGCTGGAGGAAGGGGCTGATCTGCACCCCAGGGGACGGTGCTCCCCAGCTGCGCCGAGCTCCCTTTGCTCCTTGCCAGTCCCTAACCTCTCCCATCTCCCCCCGCAGTCGGACTGGTTCTTCAGTGACAAGGAGGACAAGGGCGAGAAGGTGAGTCCCATCCCCCTGGGGGGTCTCGCTGTGGGGCAGGGGTGGCACAGAGCCCTGGCTGGGAGGTGGGGTACCGTCGGCAGCCGCCTGACCGCCACGTCCCCTCCCTTTGCAGACCCCTGTGGATGAGAAGGAGGCTCAGTCCGTGCCCAACATCGAGTACCTGCTCCCCAACATTGGCAGGACCGCGGCGCCCGGTGATGCCGCAGGTGAGGAGCAGTGCCCGCTGCACCAGCCCCTCTGGTCCTGGCACCGGGGCACCCCAGGGCGCCTCTCCAGCCGCTCCATCCCCCCATGCTCACACCGCTGTGGACAGCCAGCCCCGCTCGCCGTGGCAAACCCGTGCATGCCAGAGCGGGACGTTCCGGCACCCTCCTCACTGGAAAGTGGGGACATCCCCCCTGGGGTGCCAGCAGAGCCCCCTCCCCGCCCTCTCCTGTCACCCTCCTCTCCGGTGACTGCTCCTCGTCCCTCCGCAAACCCGGCCGGCCACGGCGTGCCGGTAGCCTGTGGGATCCCTGCCCGCGCCCGCTCCCCCACACCGGCCCACGCTGCCAACCCGGAGACTGGGAGACTTTGATGTTCGACTGATTTCTTACGTTCTTTCCTTGAACTTCTCTGTGCTGTCCTCTTCCTCCTCCTCCTCCTCTTCCTCCTCCAGCGGACCTCCTCGAGAGCTAGAGCGGGTACAGTGTTGATCCTGGGTGCATTGCTCACACACTAACTCCTCCGGGTGACCACGAGAGAGTGGGAGCTGGGGGGGGGGGCAGTGGGAGGGGAGGGGGCCCTACCCTGCCCAGCCACTGTCCCCAGGGTCCCCAGCATCGTGAGGGGTGGCTGAGCCCCTGGGGAGCCCCAAATCCTTTAACCCTGGTTCTCCCATGTCGTTGGCTGGTGCCTGCAATGGCGCTGGGGCTGCTGTTGGCATCCCCTGGCAGGGATGGGTGCTGGGTATCCCGGGACTGGCACACTCAAACGCCGGGGTATGGGGGTCCCGATGCCCTGGGGAGGGTCAGCACCCCCTTTCTGCCTCCCCCTCTCTCGTCGTCAGCAGCTGCTAACCCCATCCCGGGGCGTGTGGGGCGGGAGAGGGTGTCTGTTGTCTTGCCCTTGTCCTTCACACCACGGCAGCGGGGCCAAGGCTGCCTGTCACCCCCGTGTCCCCACCTGTCCCCTAACCCCCCGGGGAGCYGGGGCAGCCCCATGCCCTGTCCCAGCCCCCTCTGGCACAGCCTGTCCCAGACCCCGCTCCGAGGCTGGATGTGGTATTGGGCCGGCTCCTCATGCCCCGTCTCGGTGACATGGCGGTGACATGGCGGTGGCAGTGCCGTGCCCAGCCCCGGTCCCATCTGTGCCCTGTGGCCGTGGGAGGGTTGGGGTCCTGCTGCTGGGGTCCCAGCTGTGTTTCCCGGCTGTGTGTGCCTGTGTGTCCCTGCCTTATCCCCACTCCTCACCTCGGGTCTCTGCAGTGGGCGAGCAATGCCGGGGACCCCCGTGCACCACCGGAGCCCCCCCCAGCCTCCCGGCATCTCCTGCAGCTGCCGGCACACAAACCCGCTCGGTGCTGGCGTCCCTGCCAGGGGCCAGCCGGTCTGATGGCCCTGGCATGTCCCCATCCCGGTTTGGGGGAACGGAGCAGCATCCCCCAGCTCTACCCACCGAACCCCCTCCCCAGGACGTGCCCACCTCTGGGGCCTGGCTAACCCCCCCTCCGCTCTGCTTTACAGGCTCAACCCGCAGCGGCTCCGCCAAACCGAAGGTAAGAGGGTCCCAGGCTGGGGGCTGGCAGGGAGGGACGTGATGGCTGGGGCACGGAGCCTGCCCCTAACCCCGGCACCCCCATCCCTAACCCCGGTGTCACCGTCTTCCCAGGGCACGTGGCCGTCGCGGAAGGCACCGCCGCACCGGGAGCTCCTCGCCATCCCCTTTGTCTCGGCCGCCGCCCGCAAGAGGAAGAAGAGGAGAGAGGCTGAGGGTGTCGGGAGCAGCACCGACGACGATGCGGAGCGCAGGGATGCCCTGGGCCGGGAGCAAGAGGACGAGGGGACCGCGTCCGCCCTGCCGGGACCTGGCAAAGCCCCCTGTGGCACCGGGACTGAGCCGGCGGCCCTCAGCCCGGCTGGGATGGAGCAGGAGAGCTCCCTGGAGCCTGGGGGTGCTGGGTCTGAGCCGGCGCTGGATGCCCGCTCCATCGTGTCGGGCTACTCCACCCTGTCCACCATGGACCGCAGCCTGTGCTCCGAGGTGCAGTCGGTGGCCGGGAGCCGCGGGGAGGAGGCGGATGAYGAGCGCAGCGAGCTCAGCCACATGGAGACGGACACGGAGAGCCGGGAGGGCGCCCGGCCCCGGCTGGGGCAGGCGGACGAGGGGACTGGGGATGAGGACAAGGGGCCCCCCGGCCGCCCCTCCTTCAACTCCCACCGCCTGATCCAGTGTGACACGCTGGCCCGCAGGAAGCTGGGGCGGCCCCGGCTGGCCGGCGAGACCCTGGCACCCACCGGGGAGGACCAGGGCTGGGCCCCCCCGGGACGGCCCTCGCTGCGGGAGCAGCTCCGGCAGCGCCTGCGAGCCTCTGCCGATGACATGGGGGTCCGTCTGCGCCGAGCCCACTCCCCCGAGACCCGCYGCAAGAAGAGCAGCTGGCGCCGGCACACCGTGGTGGTGCCCGGCGGCCTCAAGGACCTCAACTTCAACGAGTGGAAGGAGCCGCGGGGGCTGGAGGTGTCCCCGGGACCCTGCCGTGACAAGGACTCGGGGCTCAGCAGCCTGGAGTCCACCAAAGCCCGGCCCCCGGCACCTGCCCTGGCACAGCCCGGTGCTGCCAGCGAGGTGCCGGGCACCAAGAGTCCCCCGGGCAGCCCGGGCCCGCCGGCCCCCCTGCGCTTCCCCCAGTGTCTCTGACCTCCTGAGATGCCCCCCCACCGTGGCTCTCCCCCCCCCAGCCAGTGTTTAATTTAAGGACTTACCTTCGTTCTTGTATTTAATTGTGCTCTGGACAAGCTGCTGTTATTTAACGAGTCTCCGTGGCCCCCGTGCCGCAGGTGGGCCAAAGTCACCTCGTCCCCCTTGCTTTGGGGACCGGCAGGGTCCCGCGGCAGCCCCGTGCCGCAGCCTGCCCTGGCCCCTGGCCCCCAGGCAGTGCCAGGAGGGTTGGAGGGGGGCTCGTGGGGACCGTCCCCACCCCAGGCGGTGGTGGCCCTGCTCTCCCCGGCCATGGCGGTGCGAAGTGCGGGCACTTCCCTGGGCGCTGCGGCTGCCCTCGCCGGAGACCTTCCCCGTGCCGGGGACCTCGGTGCCATCGCACTGACCTGGGCGTGCTCTGTGCCGCGSGGTCTGGGCTCTGCGCCGGGGTGCAGCTGAGCCGGGGTGGCCCTTGGCACATCAGACAGGGTGCCCTGGGCTGGGTGTTCGCACGGGAGCGGGTGTGACGGGAGGGGCTGGCACAGAGGGGCACCCTGCGGCGGGGGGGGGACGCTGCCGTCCCCTGCACCCCCACAAGCTGCAGCCACGATCCGGCAGCAGCTCGGGACCTGGCATGGCATGGCACGGCACGGCATGGCACAGCCCGCTCCCCAGCCCCRCTCCCCTTCCTACCCCCCCCCCAGGCCAGAAGCACTTTAGGAAGGGGGTGCGGTGCAGCCGCCCGGGGGGGGGCRCAGGGACCCCCAGCCTCGCCGCGCTGGCACACACGTGCCACCGGCTCGGGCGGCCGCTGCCGGGGCCGCGGGGAGGGTGTCAAGTCACGTCACTGTTTCTCCGTGTCGTTCTCATACGTTATGCAAATATTTGCTGTAAAGTTGGTTTTGGTTTTTTTCCTTTTCTTTTTTTTTTTTGTAAATATTGTCTCTGACTGTGTAACATATTACAAAGGATTTATAAGGATTTTTTAAGAAGTTTTGCTCAGCCGAAAGGCCAGCCCCGACGTGCTGGACCGGTGTTGACTTTTTAAACCCTCCTGCATGTGCCCCCCCCGGCGTGTTGTACGAGTCGGCCGCGGAGCCGGTATATGCAAAACTGCAAAAAACCCCCAACCAGACCCCAAGAAAAACACCCCGCTTCGGACGCCGCCCCCACCCCCCCCAGTCCCAGTCCCAGTCTATATATTGGAAATAAACTGGTTATTCGAGGAGGTGGTTTCCTGCCATTATTGCTTGCCCTGCGCGGGGCGGGGGGGGGCTCAGCACATGGACCCCATTTTCCTGTGCTGCAGAGCCCGGTCCTGGAGCACCGGCAGCACCCAGGGAAGGATTTATCCCGGCTTTTCTATGAGCCTGGGGGGAAGGAGCTGGGCCCCCCCCACCCCCCGACCCGTCCCCAGGGGCTGTGGGACCGGGGTGGGCTTGGGGCCAGGGCTCTCCCACCCCATCACCAGCACAGCGACACGAGAGACCAAACCTGGGGGGGGGGGAAAAGTGCCATAGATGCATGGAAAAAAAAAAAAAAAAAAAGGTAATTTTATTAAAGCCAGACACTCTGATAGAAAAGAAAAGTAATAAAGGGAAAAGAAAAATAAAAAGCAACCCTTTGTCATCGGAGTTTGCAAGTTACAATGGTCACGTTGCGCACAGAACTACCCATGGCATCCACAGCGACACAGGGACAGCGCTGGGCACAGGGCGGG
>JAYKAV010003465.1:445429-465574 GCA_035582835.1 Phoebastria nigripes
AAAACAATATAAAATGTTAAGACACTTCACTTAAATGTAAAGAGTTGCTTTTTGCAATCCAAAGAAATTGCATCATGATTTTTTTTTTTTTTTTTGTTTTTTTCTCTTTGTTATTCAAAAAAGGCTCGTTCTTCTGTACAAAAATGATTGATATACAAAAAAAGAGAGGGGGGGAAAAGAAGAAAAATAATAAAAAAAACCAACCCAAGGACGAACTACCTAACGAAAGGAGTGATTCGATCTCGTGTTGCACTGCGGCTGGGCTGCGCTCACGGCAGCGTTGGGTACAGGCGCACGCAGCGCGCACGCACAGGCGTGCACACCCGGCGCACGCCGGCTCGGCTGTGCTGACGGGTGGTGGACACGGGCAGGCATCGCCTGGCCACGCACCCCGGGGACCCCCTGGGTCCCCCAGGCTCGGCAGGGCTGGGGCTGCTCCCCTGGGGAAGGACCGCGGGGTCACTGGCTGCGGCGTGGGGTCCCCATCCGGCACCTCTGCCGGAGCAGGGGGCTCCGGGGACCTGTCCTGCCTGCTTGTCCCCAAGGGCCTTTGGCGCTCGGGAAGGGGACAGAGGTCCGGCAGGGTGTCCCCGTGCGGTCGGACCCCCCCCCCGAGCATCACAGCATCCCTCTGCCCCGGCCACCGCGCCCACCC
Organism: Phoebastria nigripes; assembly: GCA_035582835.1. Taxonomy (NCBI): domain Eukaryota; kingdom Metazoa; phylum Chordata; class Aves; order Procellariiformes; family Diomedeidae; genus Phoebastria; species Phoebastria nigripes. The sequence goes on from JAYKAV010003465.1 coordinate 446,085, forward strand.
AGGCGACCATTTAAAGTGCTACGTTCCGACGAGGGCGACGGGCACCCCGACTCGACCCCTTTCTGCCCCCTCCCCATTTTACATCCTTAACCTTCGGCCCCTCCGGCACGCCCGGGCGCCCCGCGGCGCCTTTCCCGGCTCCCTCCTCCCCAGCCCTCGCACCGCCCCCCGTCCCCGGGGAGAGCCGGGGCTGGCGGCGGGCGAGCGGGCGGCGGCAGCGACACCCCCTCGGGACGGCACCGAGCCCTCGGCCAGCGAAGGACGCAGCCCGGTCGCGGTGCCGCCTGCCACCCACCGCCCAGACCTGGCCGGAGCGCCGAGCACCCTCTCCTCCGGGCGGGTCGGCGTCGCGGATGCCGGGATGCTTGGCGGCGGCGGGGGGCGAGCGGTCGGGTCAGGGGGTGTCGGGGGCGTCTTCGGCAGCCGCTGTTTCCCACCTTTCTGCGGTGGGCCGGGTGCTGCCCGCGCGGGCAGTGGGGTCGGGCGCTGCCCGGCGTCCTCCTTGCTTGAAGCTGGTGAAACTGGTGGAGGGAAGCTCTGAGAGCTCTTAAATAAACAGAAAATGGCAGGGTGGGAGAGGGAGGGAGGGAGAAAAACCAAACCAACAGCAACCCAAATGAACCGAAACGAAAAGGAGGAAAAAGAAAAGAAAAAGGGAGGAGAAAGAGAGAGAGAAACAGAAAGTGGCTGGTTGGCCATTGCGGAGCGAGATGGGAGACAGAAGTCGGGCCGTGGCGGAGCAGAGGCGAGACACAAGTCGGGCCGCGGCGGAGCAGAGGCGAGACACGAGGTCGGCCACATTGGAGCAAGACATTGAAAAAACAAGAAAGAGAGGGACGGGTGGCGATCCCTCCAGGTGCCTCAAGAAGACAAGTCCCAGGGAGGAGCCCAAGGAAGAGAGAAGCCCGGCCCCAGGAGCAGGAGAGCGGTTGGGTGGAGCTGGCAAGGATGCTCAGAATGAGATGGAGGAGTTCCTTGCCCCAAAGGAAGTCAATACAGGGATGGATGTTCTGCCAGATGCGGGTTTTTCTGAGACCGCGGGGGAAGTCTCACTAGCCTCTTTAGATGGTCTAGCGGCCTAGAAAGAAAAGCAAGATTCAAGGAGGAGGAGGAGGAGGAGGAGAAAGGGGAGGAAAGTCAAACAGTTTCTTGAAAAAAAGACAAAAGAAAGGAGGAAAGAAAGGGGGGGGAAAAAAAAAGGAAAGGAAAAAAAGAAAACAACAACCAAGAACCAAACAGGAGTTTGTTCAGAAGCAGCATTGAGTTAGGCCTGAGGTCAAGCAGCTGGAAAAGGTCCACCACAAACAGAGCACGAGATGAGCTGGTCCCACGCGTTACTGGATGGGAAGGGGACGTCCCCGAGAGGAGGAGGAGAGAGACGAGAGAGAGACAGACGGACAGACGGACACGTGGACAGACAGGCACACACAGAGGCGGGTGGGCGGAGGGGAGAAAGGCGGAGAGGGGGGGGGGGACAAGAAGGGCAGTGTTAGACTGGGCGTGCACGCCACACGGCACAGCGCCCAGCTCCGCCGGCCGGCACCGGGGCTGCCGCAGAGGTGCCGTTCAACCGAGCAGGGCAGAGCCTCGGCAGCCCCACGCCAGCCCCGGCTCCTCCGAGAGGTGACGGTGCCCACCCTGGCCCCCTGCGCCCACCGCGCTGGTGTGATCACCACCAGCAGTGACATGACCCAACCCTACTCATGCAAAAGCTGGTCCAAAGGGAGCCGGGGTACCGGGGTGGAAGGATGCTCACAAACCCTCCCGGAATGGGGAGAGGGCTCCTCCAGCCCCCCCCTCGCCCCCGCCGCAGGGGGGTGGGCTGCTGGGTGGGGGCATGGCCAAATCCTGCACAGGAAAGGCAGCGAGGACAAAAGTGCCATGGAAAACTCCTGGTCCGGCCACCCTGGCGAGGGCATGGGTGGGGGTGCCAGGGGCCGGGTGACCGATGCTGCCACGGGATGGGGGCAAGGGGGAGGACGGTGACACTGGACAGCCAGGACCATGCTGGTGTGTGGTCTCCGGGGAAGGGGACTTGGTGGCCTCCCTGGGGTCAGGAGATGCTTCCCGGCCCCTCGTGCTCCCGGCACAGCCCTTTTGGCTGGCATTTCTCTGCTCCCCAGCCTGTGGGGCAGCCCTGGAGGAGGGGGCAGAGGGAAACCCCCCATCTCTCCCTGATGCTGCAGGGGTGTGAAAACCCACGTGCACCCGCGTATGCTGGGGGGGGGCTGGCAGGGAGACCCCGACCTCGAGGACGGACCTGCCCAGGGACGTGCCACCACCAACCCATGGGACCATCTCGGTTGCGGTCACGACAAACAGCACCTGCGCGGCCCCGACCCAGCGCTGGAGCAGCTGAGGGGGGGACAGGGGGGCTGAGCTCTCTTGCCGGAGCAGGGGGAGCGAGGTGCCCATTTTGCTCATGCGACATTTGCCCAAATTGTATGAAATCACCCCCAACCCAGCTACAGTTCCAGGGAGCTGGGAAAAACCTCTGGTTTGTCCGATAGGGTTTATGGATCCAACAGAATGAGCAAAATTGGGTTTATTGGGTGGTTTGTTAATGCCAGGCCCAGGGAAGGGGATTGAGACACAGAGYGGGGAGGACAGGATGGGGTGAACCYGCCCGTGGTGCTGCTGCCCACCGCGGGGGCTGGAGGCGGGAGGGGAGGGCTGGGAGCGGGGAGAGGAGAGGCGAGGTGGGGTAGACGGCAGAGAACTGGCTGTGGTTACCTTGCCTGTGGCCTGAGCAAGCTGGAGAGCCACCGCCAGCACGGGGGTGTCAGCAAGAACAGAGGGGAGCGAGCCCCACCGCCCGCGGCAGGAGCGGTCCCCGGGGATGGGAGAGGGGTGGGTGCTGGGCCGAGGGACACACACCATCCCATCCCAATGCRCTCCTCTTCCAGCTGCTGTGGCCCCCCCACCCTCTCTCCCCATGCTGCCGGGTACCCTGGTACCATCACCCTGCCCGCGACACCCCCCTCCCGGGACGAGCTGCTTCTGCGGACACGGCGTCGTGGTGCATGGAGGGGCCTGGCTCTCTGAAACCTCCCAGGATGGCTTGGGCAGCCCCAGCCCCGGGTAAGGGAAGCCCCTTAGAGCCCCTGTGCCAAACACATGGCTCTGCAGTGCCCATCACCATGGCCAAAATATTCTGCAAGGAGGTCTCAGGGTCCCTCAGGGACCAACGGTGGGGCTCAGCCCTGTCCATCAGGGCAGTGGTGGCACACAGGGCTGGTGGACAAGTGACTCTGGATGCAGCCTCACACCACACTTGTAATGAGTTTGCCACTCTCAGCACAAAGTCATGTCYCCGGCCCCAGCAGCCAGCTATGGAAACCACCACGCCAGGCATGGACAGGGGCGAGAGCCCCTCCTTGCACCCGACAGCCGGGTCCCTGCACCCCCCACCCCACCGGGCTCAGCCAAGGCGAAGGGAGACACCGAGAGAGCCCAGTCCCCAAAAGCAGCACCAGCAGTGTCTCCCCTGCCCACCACCCACACCCTCACCCCCGTACGAGGCACCGAGGGAGATGCCGGGGCCGTGGACAGCCTGCGGCTCACCCTGCTGCCAGGAGAGCCGGCTGGGACGGCGCTAGAGATAGTCTACCTGCTGCTGGCCCTGGATCCGCATGTACTCCATCCGCTGCTTTATGTGCTTGCTTTTGTCAGGGCTGCCCTGCTGGCTCTGCTTCAGGCGGGATGCCGGGTTCACCACCTTCATGGCTGGGATGGAAACGCCACCGCTCTGTCGGGACAGAGAATTTGGGAAAAGGGGTTAAAAGCAGCAGATGAAAGCCCACACCGGCACCTTTGGCAGCTGGGCACTGCCAGTGCTGGGCRTCGGATGCCTGGAGCTGTGCCGAGCCCCTGCAGCACCACCGTGCCGTCCCTGCCCGGACAGCCCATGGCGGCAAACCCAGGCAAGGACGAGGTCACCAGCTCCACGTGCCAAAGGAGCCCTCACCGGGCAGCACTTTGGCGAGCTCAGAAACCAGCCAGGACTTACTGACAGCCACCGCTGCAACGCAAACAGGGAGTTAGGGGCAGACACGGCAAACACCGGGAGACCAAGGGCAGGGGGAGAGCATCCCTGCCGGGGCAGGGGGGCACGACCAAGAGAAAGGCAGAGAGGCGACGGCAGGTAGAAGCAGATTCCAGGTAGAAACGGCGGCAGTGGGAATACAGAGGTTTTTATTAACTAGCTGTGCACAGATGGAGATACAGACTTGCAAGAGTGGCAGCGAGGGAAGCRGTACCTGTACGCGCGTCCCCTGGCACTGCAGGTCCCTAAAGCGGTGCCCGCACCGGGCAATGCCACATGCCGCAGGCTCGCCACGCATCCCCCCACTGCCTGGGGCACCCCAGGTCCTCTCCCTGCCGTCACTGCTGCCTCCTGCCTACCCCATGCACCCGCTGCTGCAGGCAGCAAAACCGGCAGCGCCGATACTGCCCCAGAGACGTGCAATTGCTGCCCAGATTGCACCTCCGACGGGAGAGGGCCAACAGGTTATCGCAGCGAGGCCAGGTTAATAAATCAGTGCAGGCACGGCTCTCTGCGCTGCCTGTCCTGCCTGCCCTGCTCTGGGGTCCTCAGTGGTCCCATGGATGGGACACGGGGACTCCTGTACCCCACAGCACAAGGAAATCCAGTTCCTGCCTGCACTGCACCTTCCCCAGTGCCCCAGCATCCCGGGCACAAGCAGGCACTGGATCTCAGCCTTCACAACCAACTGGCAGCATCCTTGAAAGGTGGCACAAGACCTGGCCTCTCCCGCTCCGCTTTTGGGACCAACTGAGCCGGCCCCGGCCGCACAGCCTCTCCTGCCGAACCCTGAGCTGAGCTTTGCTTTACGCGTACCCGCGCATGTGCCAGCCGCAGCCATAAATCCATCCCGCAGCTCCGCTTCTAGTTTGCCAGGCTCCGGCGGTGCAGCGGGACCTGACAACGGGAGAAATTGCAGCTACACCCACTTGACGGCCCATTCACCCAGCGAGAGCACCGCATCGGGGCCGCGGTGTCGCTGAGAACCGGGGCTGAGATAATTGCTGCAAATGAAAAAGGAGATTTATTCCCCAGCGCTGACTGTTAATAAAGGAGCAGGCTGACGTTGGAGCGGCTGAGGGAGTTTTCCCCCTCTTTTCCCAGCTATTCAGCCAGCCGGGCGGCTGCTGCGGATTTCAGCAGAAACCAATTTGGATGGCTTCAGGGAGCCCGCGCTGTGATTTAATTAGGAGAAACAGCTGCCACGTTCAAACTGCAGTTCGTTAGAAAAGTGCTTATGCAAAACGAGGGACGCTGCTTCGTCACCCAGTGCACCCAGCCCTCGCCGGCCCCGCGGGATGCTCATCACCAGCCCCGTGCTCATCACCAGCAGCGTGCTCAGCCCCAAAACCTGCCAGGGCAGAAGATACCAGATAACCCGGGTCTAATTCAGTGCTATGCACAGCAAGGGATGGGCAGCCGGTGGCACCGGCACCAGCGAGAGGCAGACGGCAGCACCGCCTGGCACCGCCTGCCTTTACTCTGCCGACTCTGCTGCCTGCAGTCTCGCTCCTGCTCGCCTGCACTTCCCAAACCCGTTCAGGTRACAGGGAGAAAAGATTTGTTTTCCACCTTGGCTCTGCCCGGAGGTAGAGTCACAGAGAAGGAGCAGGTAGAGGTGGAGGAAGAGAGACATCAGAGTGAGTCCGGGGCAGAGCACAGCAAGAGGGATAACAGAAAATAAACCTGCGGAGTGTCGAGGGGGAGCTGCGGCTTGGGTAGCAGAGGTGGCTTGGTCCTGCTTGGAGATGGACTCTCGGGAGCATCGTCTTTGGCCTGACTGAGGTCCAGGGCAGTCCCATTGTCACAGCTACTGTGTTTGAGATCCCCCAGACCTTCCTTGGTCTCCTCGCTGGCATCCTTAGATCCTGCTTGTCCTAGCAGTTCTTTAGGGAATACAAATTCAACGGAGGGATGGCTGCTGATCTCACTGATGGTTATTTCCAGCTCACGGATAGTCTCTTCCAGGCTATCGAGTCTCTGGTACGTGCCTTCACAGATCTCCTTGCTGTGCGGAGTCATGGAGTGGCGAGGGGACAACTGCCCTTTGCAGAGCCCCTCCGCCACCTTCCCCCCTGCCCCGGTGTCCTCTGTGCCGCCTTCTCCCCCGGCAGCCGGAGCCTCGCCGCCCCGGCCCGGCGATGCCGCGCAATGGCTTGGCCTTGAGAAAGCAGCGACCTGCTCCTGGGGATGCTCAGCCTGGGACTGTCCGTTTCCCYGCGGGGCTGGATCCCTGCCCGGGAAAGACCCAGGATTTGGCACTGGGCAGGCTGGGGCTGGCGAGCTGTCCTCCCTCCAGGCTGGTTTGCAAGCCCCAGCAGAATCTTCAGGAGGGAGCGATGCCTCCCACAAGGCTCCTCCTCGGGTGTCCCCATCACCGGGAAGCCGGGGGACGGTGCCGGGCCCTCTGCTGCCTGCGCCGGTGGAGGGGAGCGCTGCCTCGCCAGCTCCGGGACCTGCAGCTTCTCCCCGGGGACGAGGAGGCTGTGCAGCCAAGGGACCTCGGTGTGAAGTCTTGCTGCTGCCTTCTTGCCTGCCATCAGCGTTCAGAGCAGCGTCCCCTCCTTCTCCCCCCGCAGGACAGCTCGTTTTATGCTTTGAGAGAGACGGGACCTTGCTGGCTGCTAGAGGGAACCTCCAAGTCTCTGCTGCTGCATGGGCACGGCCCCAAGATGGGCTGCTTGGGGGCTGCGGGGCTGAGGCTGGAGGGTACCCAGGTGCAGACGGAGACTTTTCGGAGCTGCCAGGAGACACATGGCATTTCCTTCCCCCCTCGGGTGCAAGCTCCCCTCCTGCTCCTCCGCTGCCGGCCAGGTCCCTGTGCTCCGAGCAGCCCGTTTCCACCCACACCTCCGGTTCGGCTTCAGGGGACGGTGGTTCAGAGACCCACTCGGTGAGCACAATCTGTGGGAGGAAGAAAGCCCTGCTCCCCGGGGCTGCCAGGGCCAACGGCTCCTAGGTAGAGAATTCAGACAGATTAAGAGCCGGGGGAGAGCGGTGGGAGGAAAGGGGGAGCTGCCGGGGAGCACTACGTCTCCGCATACACTACTTGGGTCCCCCATTGCTGGTGCCTGTGGGCATCGCAATGCTGCAGCGAGGTGTTCAGCCAGGAAGGGAGATGCTCGGCTCCCTCCTGCCCAGCCTTGACACCCCATCGGTACCCACTGGCATGGACAGGGATGGGTTTTCTACTGTGCTTAAGGCAACCTGGGTCTGTGAGATTTTGGCAATAACTTGCCTGGAGTTTTTAGCAAAAATAAGTCGTTGTTGCGGCACCTCCCGAATGCTTTTGGAAACCTGACTGCCACAGTCCGGCTCGGATTTCTCCCATGCTGGTATAAACTAGCACGGCACTGGTGCAAGAGCAGAGCCCAGCCCTCACGGGCTGCTCGGCCCCACAGGACACCGCTGCTCCCAGGAGAGCTGAAGGCAGGGGACGAGCCATCGCAAACGAGCTGCCAAGGGGCACCAGACCTTTAAAATCCTGAGCAGCAAGAAGTCACTGTCCTTCCTCCCCCACCTCTCTGTTCCTGTCCCAGGGGAGATGCAACAAGCCCTGCAATGCCCGGGGGAGTAGAGCCAGCCGTGCCCTCCGCGGAGACGAGGGGAGGCACGCCGGAGAGATGCTCTGGCAGAAGAGGTGTCCCCTGCAGCTGCAGCCACAGAGCCTCTGCCCCGCGCCCGAGCCCTGCCCTGGCCAGGGGGGCTGCCGCCTCCACAGGGACTCCGCGTGCTGCCGGCACCGGCACCGTGGCCTCACGGCAGAGCAGGGCGATATGGTGGTTATGCCGCACTGCCAGGTAGCACAGGATGGGCGGCGGGGACGCGTGCCCTGGCATGGCGTGTCTCACTTGTGTCCTGGCCCTGGGGGTCTGAGTAGCACCCGGAGCAGAGAGGGAAAGAGACACGAGTGCTGGGATGGCTACAGAGCTCTGGGTCCGGAGCTGGAGCCGTCCGAGCTCTGGGGAGAGGGGTCCTTGCCCACAGGGATAGGAGATGCTGCTCTGGGGCAGGCACATTCAATTCAGCCCTGGTGCTGGGTCTCCCAGGAGAGGGGGGGGACCCAGCGGGACCCCTGCAACATACCCAGACCCCCACCAGCAGCTGAGCTGCCCTGGATGAGGTAGATGCTTTCTGGCGAGGGACTCAGCAGCACCCTCTGTCCTGCTCTCTGCCCCTTTGCTCCCCCACCCCAGGCATCCCCTGCTCCATCTCATCCACTCTCCGGGCACCTTCCTTTCCTCCTGCTCCCTCCACCCCGGAGCCCAGGGCAGGAGGGCTGCGAGGGAGCCAGCCTGCGCCTGCCCCAGCAGCCCAGCAGCCAGGAGGGGTGATGGGGCCAAGCCCAAGCAGGTCCCAGCAGCCGCTGGCCTCTGGCCCAGCCCTTCCCCTTCTGCTTGCATCATGCACGCGGAGCAGGGTCTCCCTGCACAGGGCATGACATGCATCGCCCACCACGGCCCCCTTCCAGTGACACCCTCCCCGGGCACCCAGTGCAGCGTGAGAGCAGCGAGCCCTCCCTGTGCCCTGCCCGGTGCGGTGCTGGGGGGGCCCCCTTCTTTCCTCCCATCTATGTGGCTGCAGGATCTGACCCTCACGGGAGCTGCAGCAGCCCCGTGCTGCTGTTGCATGGGTTAGTGCTTGGTCCTGTGCCGTGTCAGTGCCGTACACGCAGTGGCGGTGAGCGAGGGAGCGGAGAGAAGCCGTTAGTTTGTTAAATCAGAGAAAGAAGCAGAAGTGAGTTAAAAAGAGGTGGGAGAGGAGGTGGTTAAAGTGCAGCCCGTCAGCAGGAGAAGGGATCGTTGCTCGGAGCGAGCTGTTACCTTCCATCCTTTGGCTGCAACGGAGGCTCCGTTGGGCCACATGTCTGCGTGCCCAGGGGAGACGGCAGCCGTGAGCGGATCGTAACGGAGCTTGGGAAGGAAAGGGGAGGCAGAGCTTCTCTGAAACACCTGGGGAGTCAAACACGGGGGGTTGGAGGAGGGAGGCTTGGGGGTAACGATGACGCAGCCTGTGCCTGCAGGGATGCTTGCCATGGTCACACCAGCACCGGGGCTTGGCAGCCGTCGGCAGCGAGCGAAACATCGGCTGTTCTCATCAGCCGCGGAGGCATTCCCGTCCCTCTGCTGCCAGCAGCATCGCTGGTCCCCCTGCCTCCTGGGGGAAAACCAGTGGGAAAAACCATCCATGACCCACTTGGGCACCTTGACGGCAGCAAACAGGGGAGGACATGGGGCACAGCCAGCTTGGGGGGGGTTCAGAGCCTCAGGACGGCGTCTCGGGTGGGTTCTCCGCAGGGTGCCCTGTGCACAAAACCCAACAAACCTCCAGCTGAAGCTACATAGCGTTAAAAAACAAATGAGTTTGGCTTAAAGCCCAAGACGGGGTGGAAGTGCTGAAGAGAGAYGGTGAACCAGGCACGCAGCACCTGGACCCGGCAAGGGGTCCGGCAAGGTGCAACTGCTCCGTGCTGCCCATCCCCACAGCACCATGCTCCTGCTGGGAGACAGGCAAGGAGGGGGAAGCCCACTGCTGTGCTGATGCGTGGGATGTTGTTCCGCAGCCCCGATCCCAAGGTGTTCCCTGCAGGTGCCAGGAGCTGGGTGCAGCCACGCTTGAGCAGACAGGGCAGGGTGGGCATTGCCTCCCGTGCGGGTAAGCTGGGGCATCCCKCAGCCCCTCCCACGCTCACCTCCAGCTCCGCAATGATGCGATCCTCGTCGTCGTCGTCTTTGATGGCAGAGGCGATGATGGGAGGGGTGGATGCCGGCCTGACCACCTCCGACACCGTCCGTCTCAGCTTCACCTGGGGCTTCTGGGTCTCCAGCTCCTCCGACTCRGCCTTCTGCAAGGGGGGAGCAGGGCGGTGAGGGGTGGGGGGGCACTGGGAGCCAGGGCTGGTCTTGCTGACGGTGACCCACTCAGTCCAGCCCAGCAGCCATCCCATGGCCCTGCTCCCTACCTTCATAAAACCGGGCTCCTTCTTGCTGGTGACGATGACTTCGCCGCTGCGGGTTGTGGTCAGCCCGTGGGACGAGGGGAAGCTCCGGCGCGGAGGAGGAGGTGGCGGCGATTTGGAGGGTTTCTCGGTCCGGTACCGCGGCACCGTCAGTTCGTCTGGGCACAAACGATGCTGTGAGGGCACGAGACCTTTCCCTGCCCCTCTAATACAACACCCGAGGCTCTCTCGCTGCCTCCCGGGGCAAAACCTCCCTTCAGGGCAGCATTGCTCAGCCCAGGGAGACCCACTGGTGACGGCACGGCCAGGGCACACACCGGATCAGGCACCCCCAGCCCCAGGATCCAGAGGTGGACCCCTGCCCTCCCCACGCCGTACCTGAGCCCCTGCGGCCATTGGGGTCCCCCTTGCCCCCCGACTTCGGTGCATGCTGCGGCTTGGAGGGCTTGTGCTCAGGCGTGGAGGCAGCGCTGCCGCTGCCCGTGCCTTGCTTGTGCTTGGCAGCGAACTCCAGGTCGGGGATGGCCTTCATCAGCTCGGCTTGCGTCTCCTCCAGGAGGCGGTTGATGTCCTTGGCACTGTACTGGGTCAGCGCTGCCCGCTTCTCCTCCCAGTCCCGCTCGGCAGCCTGCGGACGGCAGGCAGAGCCCGCTGCAGCCCCCATCCACGCTGCAGCTTCTCCTGCCCTTGCAGGCAGGACATGACCCACGGCCCTGCTGCTGCCCCCCAACCTGCTGCCGAGCCTGGGAGGAGTGGGGGGGGCCAGCGCTGCCCCCCCCAATGTGCAATTGGGGGTGCTCCCAAGGCTGCCAGCATCACCTGGGGCTCCCCACCCTCCGGACACCCCATCAGCTACAAACCCAGCATGGAGGAGGACGGACCCAGTTCCTGCCCCCAGTCTCAGCTGGCAGACATAGGGATAGACCCTCTAGAAGAGCCCCCCCAGCTGAGGAACCCATCCCAGGTTCTCACCTCCACAGATACAGCTTTGTCTGCACTCTTCTTGCTGGGGGTCTCCGGGCCCGTCTGGGTCTTGGCGGGTACCATCTCCGGAGCTCGGGAAGGGTTATTGCTCTTGGAGGGGTGGGTCTGGGTTTGGGGGGGGCTGTGCCCGAAGCTGGGCATGCCCAGGGTCTCGGTGACAGCCGTCAGGTGGTGGAGGCTCACTGGGGGGCTGGTGGGCATCTCCAGATCCAGCCCTTTGCTGAAGTCTGTCTCAGGGGCCACCTTCTTGGGGGACTGGCTGAGGTTGCTGGGGGAGGTCCACACGCCCTCGTCCACTTGCCTGCCAGGGACAGAGCGAAGGTGCTGGGTGGCTGCATGGCACGCGGGGTTACTGCACCCTCTCCAAGCCACGCCACAAAAAACTTGCTCTCCTGCAACTGTGCATCATATGGCTGAGGGTTTAGGTTCTCTGATTTCTAGGAAGGGGTTGGGAGTTGATGCTACAGCCTCTCTTGGGGGAGCACATGAACGAGTACGCGAACGAGCTCCTCTACCTGGCTGTCCATTTTCATGAACCTTGTAGGAAATTGGATCTCTCCGAATCCTGCCCCTCTGTCAGATCTGGCTGAAATTGCCCTTTGGATTCAGGAGTTATTGTGACTGGGGAATGACAGGTAGGCAGATTCAGACACTGCGTGATCATACAAGCTCATTTCCGTAGAAAACCAGGCTAGCAATGAGCCCAAGGSGAGCCCGGTGCCGGTGCTCCTCCTGCAGCGTGGCCGAGCTGTAAGCCATCCTGAAAGGTCTCGTAATGGGAAGAGGCAGGTGGGCTCAGCCACGCTGCACGGCCCAGCCTGCCACTATCATTAGATCTGGAATATGATTTTTCTCCAGCAGAACGTTTTTCTGCTCCTCAGGAAAGAGATTTCTGATCACACCAAGGGTTGTCTTTCTATCTGGATATACGACCATGCTTTTTTCAAGGTGATAAGCAAGTCAGTTTAGAAAGAGGGGTTCCCACACACACGCTGGAGAGGACCAAGGTAATTTTTAAATTCCTTAGCAGAATAACGAGCCTTTTTTTCAACAGCCCTTGGGATTTGCATCCGTAACACAGAGAGGACACGGGCACGCATGCGGGGGGCACAGGGACAACTGAAGGGACCGGCTGTGTCCTCCAAGGTGCTCAAGGGGCCGGGGTCAGGGCTCGGTGCTCACCTGCGGATCTGGGCGAGGGTGTCYGTCACCGTCTTGCAGCGCTTGAGCAGACCGTCAAGGCGGTTCGGCTCCTCCTTGAGGAACTTGACGGCTTCCACCTCCACCCGCAGCACCACCCGCATCTTGCTCTGCAGGCTGGGGAACTGGGCTGGGGTGGGAGAGTGGGGGGGTCACCAGGGCCCTGCCATGCCGGGGAGCCCCTCCTGGTGCCTGGCTGGCAATGCCAGGGCACCCCATGCCCACCAGAACCACCATGGCCATCATACTCATGGCAAGGGCACCCTGCCAGACAGAACAGGATGAATCCTGGGGAGTCTGGGCTGGTGTCTCTCCTGCTCCCCATGCCCATCATCCCTCCTCCGTCCACCCACAGGCACCAATCTCAGCCCCTGATGGTGCGCCCTCCACATCCATGAGCACCAAACACTGCCCTGGAGCTGGGGGCTTGGTAGCCAGGACCCTGGGGACTCGGTGGCAGGGGCTGACATGGAGCAGGTTGCTCTGACTTTACGGAAAGGCTGCAGGAAAGCGGAGCTGCTCCTACCTCTGCCCTGTGCCCCCCGGCCTTCCCCATGGCCCCCCTTCTCGCAATCTCAGCGACTGCTGCCAAATCATCGTTTATTGTCTGCCTTGGCTCTGGCAGGGAGGAGCTCTGCCACTTTGAATCGAGGTGCAGGGCATCTGTTTGCGACAGGCAGGATGGGGACAGCCTGGGGACGGGAGGCTGCAGGAGCAGCAAAATGAAGGCAGCGTGCACGGGGGTGGGCAAGTGCAAGGTCCTGCGGGACAGGGGCAGGCAGCAGCTCCAAGCAACCGTGAGCTGTCAGGGGGACTCGGGCAGAGTCCGCAGGACTGACTTGGACAGCTAGCAGAGCTAACAGGGAGAGGCAGCGGGAGTGTGGGGTGCAGCCCTCACCCCCGCAGCAGCCCAAAGCCTGCAGGACACGCACAACGCAGACAGGCACCGGGGGAACCTGCCCTGGGGACGCAGGCGAACACACCGGCAGCTGCAAACATGCAAACCCAGAGGCAACGGGCAACCTGGAGCATCTCGTGCATGAGGATGGGGCGGGGAGATGCAGGCAGGCTCCGCTTGCCACCCAGCCCCGGACACGGCCACCTCCTCACCCTTGAGGTCTGTCAGCGTCTCCCCCAGCTGCTTGAGCACCACCGCCTTCTCCTCCAGCTCCTGCACAGGGATGAGCCGGTGGTTGTGGGCCAAATCCTTCTGGATCTTCTCCACCGACTTCTCCAGGTCACTGTGAGCACAGAGGCAGGGCAGGGGTGTCACTGCTGCTCCGGGATGCTGGAGAGCCCCAGGGGTGGCCAGCCTGGCAGGTCCCCACGTGGCAGAGGGGAGAGGACAACTGGGCTGGGGACCCCTCCCCATGCTAGACATGCGGTCAAGGATGCGACCTGGCACCGTGCAGAGCTGCTGATTTACTCCCATGGAGGATCTGGCCCATCGAGGTCAGCACGCAAGGACCCCCTCCCCACTCGCCTGCCTAGCCCTGCGGCCAGCCCCGGCTCACTTGAGCTGCTGGGTGATCAGCTCCTCCTCGTTGAGGTAGCGGAGCCGCTCCTCTTCCACCAAGCTGCGCTGGCGCTGCAGGGGGTCCTCGTGCTTGCGCATGGTGTCCGTCACCCGCACGCTGATCTCCGTCTCTGTCCGTCGCAGCATCGTCTTCACCATCTCCTGGTTCTGCAGCTGCGGGGATGAGGAGGGGGGCATTCAGGCTGGGCAAGATCCCCCCGATGAGGACTGGTATGGGTGCAGGGCTGGCCACTTGCAGGGACAGCTCTGAGCTCAGCGTGGAGAGGCATCCCCTGGCTCTCCCACACCCAGCCCCATACAAAGTCACCAGGAAAGGGGGATTTTCCTGCTCCGGGTCTGGAGCCACCCCAGTAAGAGCTGGGCAGGGTTGGGGTCCCCCCCAGGTACCCACCTGCAGTTTCTTGAGCTGCTGCAGCTGGTTGCGGAGGTCGCTGGTGTTCTGCTGCAGGTCGTGGAGGTGCAGCTGCATGTGCAAGCGGGTGATGGCAGTGGGCTGCCCGGCCGGCGTGCTGGTGGCGGAGGGCGGCGGGGGCGCAGGCACCGGTGTCCCCATGCCGCTGCGGCTGGTCGCTGCGGGGAAGGCAAGCAGAGGCTGCTGAGGGAAGATACCCCACCCCGGAGGAGGCTGCAGACTCCGCTCCTCTGCTTTCCTGGGAAAGACCTCTCTTTCCCCACCCCGTGCTTTGGTCCAGCAGTTCTGGGGGGTCTACCCACTACCCCCACGCTGGCTCCAGAGAGAAGCCACCTCGGAGCTGCCCCTTAGTGGGATGGGGGGTCCCGCTGGTTGCCAGCATGTGGTGGGGGCTGCAGAGCCCCGGCTCCTGCACCCACCCTGGGACTCCCAGCAGCCGTGGGCAGCGGGAGGGGGTGCTGCAGGGTGAGGGGCTGGCTCTCCAGTCACTTACATGCTGATGGGGGGGTCCCGCCGTTGGTGGCTTCTGTCTTCTCGCTGCAATGAAAGAGAGGAGGGGAGCGAGTGTGGACCAGGGACCTCTGACCTCACCGGCTCGGTGGGCCGCAGGGGCACGGTGGGGGCTGGCATCCCCCGGGAGGGGGGCAGGAGCCCCCAGCCCCAGCAGCAAACAGCCCAGCTGGAGGCATCCCCCTCCCTGCAGCAGACCCCAGGGTCCCACGCCTGCCCTCCCACTCCTTACCTGGGGGTCTCAGCCTCGGAGCCACGGAGCAGCGCGCTCTGCACCAGTCCTGTCAGGCTGGCAATCTGCTTCTCCATCGCCTCCATCCGCTCCCTGCCATGGGGAAGGGAGAGGGGCCGGGTGAGGAGCTGGCTCCAGCACCGCAGACACCCTCAGGCTTGTCCTGGCCTCACCTGCACCCACCCACCCGGTCCCTGCAAGTCCCAGGAGGGACGTCGGAGAGGTGCCAGCGCTGCTGTCACCAGCTACATCCACCCCCTTCATTCCCTCTCTCTTCTTGCCTCCAGCTACCCCCAATTGCTCCCTTCAGCCCTGCACAATTTGGTGCTTCACTACCCATCCTGGCACCTCTGCCGCGGTGGTGACAGGGCAAAGCCTTCATCCGCTCTTCCTCTACCTCCCCAGCTGCACCGATGGACGACCACCCGAGGAGCAAAGCTCATATCTGCAGGGGGGGGTTCCCTTCTCACCTTGTTTCCGCATCCTTGGCTGGTCCAGGGGAGCCGAACCCCGAGAGCGGGCGATCGCCGGGGCCGGGAAACAGCTCCGGAGGGCCGGAGGAGCTGGGGTTGCGTGGCTTGTTGACAGGGCTCTCCATGAAGACGGAGGAGCAGGAGTCCTTGCGGAAGGACTGACGGACAGGCGAGGAGCGGCTGGGGGGTCCCGAGTAGGGGCTGTGCGGGCTCTGCCCCGGCTGCACGTCCACCAGCCGGCCATCAGCCATCTTCTGTGGGGAGGAGGGGGGCATGCGGAAAGCCAAGCCAGGTCCGTACGTGTCGCTGTAAATGGGTGCGTTGGGCTTGTACAGGCTGTCCTCCAGCTCCGTCTGCAAGGCGGCCGCCGAGTAGGTGCTGAGGGAGCGAACGGAGCCCCGCTTGTACAGCCCCCCTGAGTAGCCGAAAGGGTCTCCCATGCCAGCCAGGGACTGGGTGGAGGTGATGCTGAGCCGGCCCTCGTGCACCATGCCGTAGGGATCGGCATACAGCCCCTCGTTCTTCACCAGCACCACGTTCTTCCCGGCCAGGTCCTCATCCGGCTTCACGTCCCGGCGCTCCAGGATGGCGCTGGGGCTGGGCGAGACGCCCTGGGCAGGCGGCAGGTTGGAGAGACGCTCGCTGTGATGGACGGGGCTGCCGGCGTAGGAGGGCGGGCGGCCCCCACTGTAGGACATGCGGGAGCGGGACGGGGAGGAGGACTGGAGCACCGGCGGCGGGGAGCCGGAGGTGAGGTGGGAAGCCGGGGACATGTTGTTCAGCCGGCGGGTGGGAGATGACTCCCTGGAGGTGTACACCATCTCCCTCTGCAGAAAGGGGCAGGGGGGGTCAGCACCGCACCCCTGCGGGCTGGCCCCCTGCCCTTGCTCTGCCTGGCTGGGACCCTGCCTCGCTGCACCCCTGCAAGGACCAGCAGCTCCTGCGTCTTCACCTAGCCTTGGCAAACGGCAGCTCCCTCATTCCCATCCAGGAGCGGGATGATTTATTCTGATGAATCCCCTAATTATCATGTTTATTACCCTGCTGTCAGGCCCCAAACATCCATTCTCTTAAAGTAACACTTAACAACATTGGAACTCAGCAAGATGAATCGCGGTCATTACTCCTTCCACAAACACACGCAATTACAAGTCCCTGTCTCCATCGCTTTCTCTCTTTACTGGTCCCAGCCTGCTGGGTGCACCCACACCGCAGGCTCTCCCTGTGACACCCCGTCCCCCCTTACCCTCAGGTCGCCGTTGGTGATGTGCGAGGCTGGGAACGAGGCATAGAGCGGCTCTTTCCGGTAGATTTTAATAATACTTCTGTCCTGGATGTCACTGAAAGGAGAGGCAGAGCCATGAGCATCCCGGACAGGCAGCCGCTGAGCCCCCAGCAAGTCCCAGCCACAGGACTGTACCCACACCCACCCTTCTGCTTTCATCCCACTAATTTCCTTGCTTGTGATGCCCCTAAAGAAAGGAAAATCAATCTGTGGTGGATTTCTGAGCCCCCCACCCTCACCGGACATCCTCCAGCTCGTAGAAGACATTGCGTGACTCGTCCTTGATGAGGATGGCAGTGTTGGGAGACTTCAGCATCCCCATGGTGAGCTTCTGGGGGAACATGTGGACAATGAGGGCGTGCAGGGTGTCCATGCTGCTGATCTCGTGGGTGATGTGGACGCGCCTCGTCTCATCCCCAAACTGCAGGAAAAGGACCCCTGGAAGCAGAGGGAGCAGAAAGCGGTGAGGTGTGCCCACACCCCTTCTCCACGCAACGCCAAAGACATGCTGAGCCCAGCGATGCAGGTTTGCCCACCTGCTTGGAGGTCTCTGTGCACACCCCAACCAAAGGCTTGGAGACCTCTGTGCCACCCAACCTCACCCTGGAGCAGCGAGGCCGAAGGCAGCTCATCCCCCTCGGCCACCCCACACAGCGTGCAGTGACCCCCGCTTCTCCTGTGGTTATTTGGGCAGACACAAACCAATCCCACGCCCGGCACATGCCGGCATCTGCCCGCAGAAGCAGGCAGAGATGTTTGGTGGTGGCCAGGCAGGTACGTGCTGCCCGTCCCGGGGGATGCCGAGCCCGGGGGGTACCTGGAGATCGCAGCTTTGTCTGGCTGGTGGACCGGGACAAGGGCAAGCTCTGCCGGAACCGGTTCATCCTGTTGAACCCCAGGGGCAGCTCCGCTTCCGACATGGTTTCCAGGGATTCGGCCGAGGCGAAGGAGAGTTTGGCTTGATCGGCCAAGCCAGGCTGGGAGCCCTGGGAGTGCCGGGAGCTCCTCGTCTGGAAGGGGAGAGGGGAGAGGTCAGAGGAGAGCTGTGCTGGGTACCCCAGCCCCGGTCTGCTCCCCTGGACGCAGCCGTGTGCTGCTCCTGTGTTTCCTCCGGAGCCTGGTGCCGGGATGGAGAGGCTCAGGTGAGGCTGAGCCACGTCCAGGGATGCTCAGTCCTGGATCCCCAGCTAAGTCAGCACGCCGACGTGGTCCCGACGCGGTGCCAGCTCGAGGTCTCCTCCATCTGCTGCTCTAAGCATGTACAACCATTTACTGTCCCCTTGTCTCCTGCAATTGTTCACTCACATTTTCTGCTTCAGGCTCGCAGCACTCTGCATTTCAAAGCCTGCCGGTGCCATCCCAGGCGCCTTTGAGTTCCCCCACCCACAACCCACTCGAAATAAAACCAGCACTAGCTAGCTGGTGACAGAGCCAGGGCTCGCATGCAAGCACTGGAATAACCTTAGCAATTACAGGAGGTTACACATCCATTACGCCAATGAACCAGCTCCCGGGAAACATAAATGCCCGGCTTATTCTGGAAGCAAAGCAGCAGCAAGGTTTATGGCTGCCTGAGCCAGGGGAAAGTAATGGGTTTGGGTTTATAGCAGTAAAAATTTAATATGCCAGGAGTCCAATTTCACATGGCCAAGCGTATATCCACTGCATAAAAGTTCAGGCTACAGACATGGGCTTTCTGCACAAACACCTCCAAACACGCAGCCGGGTCCCCTTGCCACAGGTAGCTGCCCGGCAGCGGAGCGAACGCTGCCTGTCAATACCCCAAAATACAGGGCTTGATTTTCCAGACACATGTTTAACGTTGGCAAATCAAACAGAGAGAACAAACAGCTCCTGGGGTGTGGAAAAGGCAGCATGGAAGGGACAACAGCTCTATTTTAAGACCAAAAAGAAAAATCAATATGAAATTATAACAGCCATCATCATCATTTAAATTAGACATTAATTGGAAGATTTAATTAATCCTGCAGGGCGGGGTTTTCTAGGACTTGAAATGTTCTCGCTGTAGCTAATTGCTGGAAAATTGACTGCTTAGTTTTGTTGTTGTTGTTTTAGCACAAAGCATGCTGGCAGCACAGATGCTTAAAATCTTACATCAAGAAAGGGAAGCGGGGCTGGACCAAACCTGGGCCAGCGCATCCACCAGCACCGTCCACGGGGGGCCGTGGGGGGCTTTGCAGCAGGTAAGGAAGCTGCAGTGAGCAGGAGGCGATGGAGAGACCCACTCTGCTCTCCCCCATGTTCACGGCGTGCAGGTCTTTGGGGTGTAGCAGCTGGTTTTTGGAGCTCCCCACCCTTGTACAGCCCTGGAAAACCTTGAGGGCTTCTGGCCCCCCATCGCCAGCTGTCTTGCTCCGGGTTTGCAGTGCTGTCCCCCAGCTCCCGATCCAGGATGGATCCTTGGCCACAGGGAAGGGGCAGGCAGCACGTGGCCAGGATGCGACCCACGCTGCCAGGGCTGCACCTTAGCCTGGTTTTGCCCTCCTGGCAGCCCCTTCCTCGCTGCTCCTTCCCCTGCTCCGTGCCAGCGGGGTCTCACCCTGCCCCGTCTCCATCCAGCCCTCTCTGCTCCCCCCACCCAAACACCCCCCAACCAGAGCCCACATCTGGGCTGGACTTTAAAAGCTGTAGAGCTCTCACACCAGATGACAAAAGGCCGTTGGCTCACACCCCCCCTCCCCAGGACATGTTTTGCCTGGAGAAACTAATCATAAGAAAAAACTGATTTCGCCGAGGGGGGGATGGYTGCCGCCCCCTCCCCGTGGCACGACAGGACGGCTGAGACCGCGTTGCCACGTAGCATCCTTGTTGCTAAGGGCTGTTGCGGTGTGC
>JAYKAV010003465.1:466552-486885 GCA_035582835.1 Phoebastria nigripes
AAAAAAGGGAAAAAAGGGCAGGATGGAAATTAATGGATTTTTAGCCTGGAAGGGACCGTTCTGGCCTGATGCTCAGCACAATGTGCTCAGGGAACGGCTCTCCCGGCCCGAGCAGGGACCCAGCAGCTCCGCAAAGCCCTCGCTGGCACCAGGGCAAGAGCCACCCCCCCCGGCCCCCCTCGCTGCGGGGCACCTCCGCGGGCAYGGGCCCCTCCGCTGCTGGGCACCAGGCACCCGCGTACCCCGGGCCAACGCAGGATGCTGGCCAGCTGGAAAGGACAGACCCTGCGGTGCGAGGGGGGGACTCCGAGTGCTATGGTGGGGGGGGTCTCTGCCATTTCTTGCCTGCGGCCATTTCGGCCACACCGGCTTTGCCGGGGAGTGCAGCCGCGGGACCCGGGTGCCCACGGAGCCTTGCAGCCGCAGCGGGGAACCGAGATGCCCAGCAAGGGGGGAGCGCAGCGGCTGCTCCGTCCTTGGCCTCCAGCAGACCATTAATGAGCCGACTCTGAGGGAATTGTTTTTTATTGCTCTGCCTCACTAATGACTTATCCTGCTATACGATAATACGTTAACTGACAACTCAGCCCCCACACATCCTGCCTCCCGCCCCTGCCACTGGCTGCTGCCGACGTGGCACGGCAGCCCCCGGGGCGGCTCTGCTTCCCCCCGAGCCCCATTCACAGCACTCACAGCCCTCCTGGCGTAGGTGGGACCTGATCACAGTCACCGAGGCCATGGCTCACCYCGAGCGTGTCGGGACCCGACACTTTCGTGCAGCTTCATCCATCACCGTGGCGTCTAAAATGGGTGCCCAGATCCCTGCTTCGCTGGAGATGCTTTGGGGGGTCCAATCCTGCCTTGCTGGGTGCCACCCTGGGATGAGCAGTGCCTGGACCTGTCTGTGCCAGTGTCTACATCGAAAGGATGGATGTCCCCTGCTGTCACGGGGGAACATGTCACCCCGCTGAGCGCTGCCCCGCTGTCCATCCGGAGGAGGGGGAGATGTGGGGCTGTGGGAGCTGCCCCGGTCCTGGGGGCACGCAAGGCTCCGGCTCCCCGGGCGCCATGCTCGGGGTGCGTGGGCTGAGCTTTCAATCCAATGCAGGATGAAAATAAACATCAAACCCTCACCACCGTCTCCAGAAGGGAAGGGGTATTCTCCGTCTGGCCCAGACCGTATCACACACCACCGCCACGGAGGAGACATCAAAGGCTGCAACAGCCACGTACTGAGCCCACAGTAATGACCCTAATATCCTCCTGCTTCGGGAGCACCTTCCATCCCAAAGGCCTCACCTTCCCGCCTGCCCGCTGTGCATCAAAGCCCCACGGCCAGACCGTGGCGAGGATCAATGCTGGCAGCCACGCACCCAGCCAGGGCACTGCTCTGCACGCTGCTGGCTGCGGCCACGCAGGATCCCACCCCACGCAGCTCCCAGCTGGGGAAGGCTCTAGGGCTGCAGGATAAATCCCAGCTGCTGCAGCAGCACTTTGCAGGGAGGTGACCAAAACCCATTCCTGGACCCCCAGCCTGGGAGCAAAGGCGTTTTGCCCCCTGCTTCTCAGTTATGCCTCCCTCAGGGGCAGTTTTGCCCGAGCCCAGACCCGCACACAAAGGGCTCTGTCTCCTGCAGCTTCAAAAGAGCCCAACGTCCCCCATGGGCACCGAGATCTTTCCTCGTGGCGTCTGAAACCCACCCGCAGTGGCAGCGAGGGGCTGGAGGGGAGGGGATGCAGCTCTCCCGCTTGCTGTCCCTGCGCCACAGCAATGTCACGCTGGGAGATGACCCATTTCTTGCTGAACCAGCATCGCAGCACAGGGTTAATACGGCACCGGGCTGATTTCTGCCACRGCAGCGTGTGCTGGGAGCTGTCGGGGCAGGGCTGGCTCAGCCCCCAGCTCAGGGGCAGCAGCAGCATCTCCCCCGAGCCCGGGGTCCCGGTGCCTGCCCCGCACCACGGCTCGGAGCGTGGGAAGCAGCGGGTTCATGGGCAGAGCGCGAAGGGAAGGCAAAGGAGTGCAGCTGCCCAAAAGCAAAACAAAAGCCGCCCAAGGCCGCGGGGCAGTGGTGCGGGAGCTCCGGCCCCAGCTGGCACCGTGGGTGGGAAAGGTGTCGAGCAGCTCGCTCTTGGGAGGGCAGAGATGGGGCGATGGGCACCAAGGTCAGGGCGACTGCAGCCTGCCCTGGGGAAGAAACCTGCTTGCTATCTACCAGGGAGCGGTTTAAAGCCCCTGGGAGCCTCCCGTGCGCCAGAGCAGAGGAAATCGTGCTGGTGCAGAAGCATCAGCAAAGCCTTTCCACCCTGGGAGTGCACCATGGCTGCTATTTCAGTGATTTTCCCAGTGAAAACCCACTCGCAAAGCAGCGGGCTCCCCCCAGGCTCCTCCTGGGGAAGGCAGCAGAGCTGGGCTGTGAAAGGCACTGGGAGCAGCCCCCCATACCGGCAGGGACAGGAGCATCCCCAGCCCCTCCACACCTCCCTGGGAGTCTTATATAAAAGAGGTGGGACGGGGAACAGAGGGAGACGTGGGGGCTTTTGTCTTTTATCTCCCCAGAGCCAAAAAAAGATACAATTAAGCGATTCTTTTAGCTCCYAAAACTCCCAACAACCCCTTTACTGTCAGTGCAGAAGCAGCTTCATTATATCTGCCTGGCTAGATAAGGATGCTTCTCTCCTCCTTCTCCCCCCTCCCTTCCTCCACACCCCTCTCCAATATTACCCTCCCCAGCTTTTCRGGCTGAATGCTCAGGGCTGGAGGGAGGGAGGGAAGGAGCCGAGGTGCCAGCGGTGTTTGGGGAACCCGGGTGAGGAGCAGGGCTGTCCCTCTGGACCCGGCGGTGATGGGCACTGCAGTTATCCTGCTGGAGTAGGGGCCAGCAGCGGAGCTGCTGGGTCTCGATGGAGAGCCGAGATGGCTGCAGGGAAGAGGGGGAGAGTTTAGGAGAGGAGGGAAGGGACCAGGGGCGCAGAGGAGGGTGGCAGAAGGAGTTTGGAGGGAGCGGAGCTGGCAGAGCTGGGGCAGAGCAGCTCTGGACCTCCCGCAGGGCACTTAAAAGAAGATAGGAGAAAAAAAAAAMCAAGGAAAAAAAAGTGTGGAGAAAGGAAAACAGGGCACTCTGCAGCTGTTCCCATGCAAAACTCAAAGCCACCGGAGCTGGTTGCGCTCATTAATATTTCCACTCATTTCCTAAGACAGGCAGCAAGCCTGACCTGCAAAGGGACCCTCGGAGAYGGAGCAGAGGGTTTGTCACAGCGGAGGCAGTCGAGCCTCCGCCAGCACCTCGCTCCTACCCATGCCGGGCTCCGAGGGCGGTGTCGGACTCGACCTGAGAAGAAAGCAGCCATTTCAGGCCCGTTTCTGCCTGACCCCTCTGTATATCACACACACCAGCACTCAGCAACCTGCAGCGCTCGGGGGTGTTTCAGCCATGGTAAGAATATTATTTGCAACAAGGAGAGCGGGCAGTAGAAGGGGGGTCCCTGAGCACCCTGCTGAGACGTGCGCAGGGCTCCTCTTCCCTCGACCTAGCGCCCAGCCCAGCTCAGCCCGAGCTCTGCAGCCTGTCCTGGCAGAGAGGCCAGCCCCTCTCCCCACCAAAAACCAGCCGGGACAGCCAGAACACAGCCCACAAGCACCGATACAGACCTGTACTTGCAGCTGCGATGGATAAGCCCTCGCTGTGCTAATGTCACAGGCAGCGCCGGACCCCGAGCTCAGCCTCTGCCCAGGACCCCACCGTCACCAGGCGAAGCAGCCCGGGCTGCGCTGGGCAGCTGCTGCGGGGCTGGGTCCGGCGGCAGCCCCCGGACCCCCCCCAGCTCACGCTCCATCCTGCCCCATTGGCAGGGACGATGCACTGGAGCGCATTCGGGCCGGTGGGGCATCGCCCTTGCACGGGTGGACGGAGCCCTGCAAAGGTTCTGGGCAGCCGTGCTGCTCTGCCACGCTGCCACCTTCCCAGCTCCCGTCTGTTTGCAGCTCCTCTGCCACGCCACGTGATGGGGATAAAGGCGAGGGACCCCTAAAATCCACTCCGGCCAGCTTGGGAAACAGCTGGCACAGAGCTGGCAAGCCCAGCCCTGGGCAAAGCAACACAACCGGTTATTTATCGAGTACATAAACCCCCGGCTCCAGCCCCTGGTTGGACACTGATCTGGATTAATTCCTCATAATACCCCTCTCATCATTTAATCCAGCATCTGACTACAGGTCCCATCTGGTGGTGTGCTGAGCCCTAGGGATGGGCACTGGAGCTCAGCACCCCGATGGTCCGGGCTGTGCTGGGGATGAGGAGACCCCACCAGCCTCCAGCTGCAATGCTGGGAGCGGGGAAGGATGCTTCGGCATCACTGCTGTGCGGATGCTCGAGCCATCGCTGAGCTGTGCTGGGAGTCACCCCGGGCTCTTGCTCTGGGACCAGGGTGAGCCGCTGCACCTTTCTGTGCCATCTCCTGGCACAGCATCCCTCGGAGCCGGCTTTGGGAAGAGCCATGGGAGAGGGTAACGGGACCCCTCATGTGGGGCTCCTGCCTGATGCTTCTTGGACCCTTGCTCTCCATCAGTCTTCTCCATCCCTGCCTGTCTCCCTATCTATAAAAAAAATTACAAAAATAAAAATATCTATTAAAAAATAATAAAAATATCTATTTCTTTCAGGCATTACCTGCTTCGCTACCCCTGCCGATGCGCACATCCCCTCGCACTGGTGCTCAAGACCTCCTGTCCTGAATTCCCAGACTTTGGCTCACTGGAGCTAGAGGGGACCATCCCTCCAGGCAGCGTGGGGACCGTGACACCGCAGGGCAGGGCCAGCGTGCCAGCAGCTGGACGGGACAGTCAATATTTACAAGCTAGAGCTGAAGGGGAGCATCTCTGAAAGCCTGGCCCAGCCCACTGCTCCCAGCCCACACCATTCCCTGGGTAAATGGATCTCAGAAACAAAGGGATGGGGGAAAAAACAGCGGACACGGTCCCTTCGCCCTCCCCACACCTGGAAAAGCCTTTCCATGGACCTTGCAGGTGTAACCCCCATCCCCAAACACACAGGCTCAGTGCTGCTTCACCGGGCTGCTCCGGGACAGAGCCGAGCCTCCTCCATCCTATCCTTTAGAAAAATGTGTCTGTGCTAAGGGAGCTCGACGGGGAAAGCCTCTCCCTGCGGAGTGGGGAGATGCTCTCAATGCCCAGAGGAGGGGGCTGGGGACCCCGGCCCCGCTGGGACCCCCCCTGGGCGAGCAGTCCCTTAGGGTGTGCAGGGAAGCGGGGCCAGAGCCTTGGCCACTCGTCCCTGCGCTGCCAGCGAGGGTCAGCAGCGAATAAAGCTGTTAGCAAAGCTGGGAGAAAAACAACATCTGTCCCTCCTGCAGCTCTGCTTCTGTCAACATTTCCAAGGAAAATTTTAATTGAAATTTGAAACTTTTTTTTTGAAGCAGCTCTGAGAGCTGTTAAAGAAACAGAGGCAGGGGAGGGAGGGAGGGATTTCCAGATACCTGTCCTGCAATGTTCCCCCCCTCCATTTCTCTGCCTGCCTGACCCCATCACAACATCACTGGGGGGGTTTCAGCCAGGCCAGCCTGGTCCCACCTGTCTGCTTGGGGGTAATTCAGCCCAGGTCTCAGCAAAGTGGTCCCTGCCCTTCCCTCCCTCCGAGATGCTGGGATGAGAGCTCAGCACCTCGGGCCCCGGTGAGGGGGGGGCTGTGCCGTTAGTGCCCTGGGGTGTGGGACAGCGGAGCTTCGCAAAAATGAACTCCAGTTGGTGCGTGGAGAACTCCTTTGAGATTCCCCAGCCTGCCCAGCTCTCACCGTCAGGAGCCTGGTTACCACCCGACGCGGCGCTGACCCCTCTGCAAACAAACCGATGCCATCACAAACTGCCCCATTCATTCAGTCAGTCCTAACGAACTCCGCTCATCCTTAATTATTGATGCTCCCAGAGAGTGAGTCAGCGAAGAGCTGCCGGCTGTTTTGTAAGAGGAGCAGAGCCCAGGTAACGGGACACTTCCCCAGCAGACACCTCCTCACCTCGATTCTGGCTGCAAATCCCTCCTGGGGAGCATCCCCCACCAGAACGCAGCATCCCCAGCACCTGGGCATCACCTTGCCACCACCCCCCCAGCCCAGGCATCAGTTCTTGAGTTTCAAACCAGTTTCAGACAGGGCAGCCCAGCTGTCCCAGTACTGCATGCACAGGGCTGTGATGCCACCCTCCTCCCGCACGTCCCAGCTCAGGTGCTTGAGCCCAGCGAGCAGGGGCCGAGCGGATGCAACTGAACCCCTCTGCATCCTTGTGCAGCGTTTCACACCAGCTCCACCAGCCAGGAGCACTGAACTTCAGCAAAGCCTCCAGCTCCAGCAGCCCAGCTCCTGCCTCCCGAGACGGAGGAGCCAGGAGATGCCCAGCTGGGAAGAAAAGGAGGAAAAACTGGAGGTAACTGGGGCTGCAGCAGCAAAGGTGGAAGAAATGAGAGGCCCAGGATGCTCTGAGCATCATACGAAGGGATATACTACAAGTGTCCCCCATCCAAGGGGGTTGTGGCCTCTCCATCCCCCTCCACTGGCCCCTACCCCTCTCACCCGCCTGGGTCTCGCCACCAAATTAAAAGCATACCGCTCACGTCACCAATAATTCATCCAACGTCTAATGCTCAACATTTTGTCAGGATTATCCCGATTAACCCAGAATTAATCCTGATCTCAATGTTAACAGGATTAGCGTTAAAATCGGATTAGTTTTTTAAACCGGACCCCTTGACTAAAGAAAGGGACCTTCCCCACCAGATGTGCACAGCCTGCTACCGGCAGCCAGATGTGAGCGGGAGCCGGGCAGGAGCTCGCTACCCTGCAACAAGCCCCACGCACAGGTGAAACGGGGTACCCCTACAGCAAGCATCTCCGTGACACCAGCATCCGTCGCACCGGCCCTGCAAAGCACACGAGCTGCCCGGCCCTCTGAAGGTGATGAGCAGGAGCCCGACACTCGGATGTCGTGTTTCCAAGCAGAAAACACCCTTTTGCCCTCGGACATGGCCCGGCCGGCTCCACAGGGGACACGGGTGGCTGCTTGCCCCCTCTCTGCATTTTTTCCCCTTCCTGCTGGCACCACCAGCCTCCCGCCTTCGCCTGCCTGATGAATATTTAAAAGCCTGGATCCTGTGCAGCCTCATGAATATTGACGGCTGCTGGTTGCCCACCACGCTGGYGGCGGTCCCTCTCGGTCCCTCTCCGGGCAGCCGGGCAGAGGGATGCCTGCACGGGAGAAGGCAGCTCCAAGGGCTGTCCCCACCRCACCGTACCACGAGCCCAGCCATGCTGAGAAGTCTGCTGCATTCAGCCCCCAAAACACCCGCTTTCTTCCCAAAAGCGCAGGGGTGGAGCCGTCTCGCCGTTAGCAGTGGGGCAGCAGAAGGTCCTGGTGCCCGGGGCAGGGCTGGCAGGAGGCTGGAGCTGGGACCAGCCCCGGGTGAGGGGACACACCATGCCCACTCATCCTCATCTCCTGACGCTGGGTACAACCTTGGCTCCCGCGGGGAGGGTAATCATTAACCTCCCAGCAAAGGCAGCTGTGCTTTTGTTCCTGGAGTTGTTTTCCCCGTGCCTCAAACAGGCATGTCCAGCCGGGCATCCGGGGGGAGAGGAGCATCCCTGCCATGAGACCCTGGACAAATGGGCGGGAGGGGGGGTGTCCAGAAATAGGCCTGATCCAGCACCTCCCCTGAGGCTGAGGCAGTCCCAGGAGATGGATTACGGAGGGGTATGTGGCAGGAGACACTTTTGGGGGGTGCGGGTACCAGTCCTGCCTCCGTCCCTGCTACCTCGACCCTGCGTGGACGTTCACCCCAGCCATCCCCTTCCTTGCCGGGGCTGAGCGGCAGCCGCGTTCAATCCCTGCTCTCTGGCGACGCTGCCTTGTGTGACAGCATCTTCCAAAAATAAGCAAATTACTGCATCCTTCAGGGAGGCCGGCGGATGGGAAGCAAAGCCCAGTGTGAGAAAGAGCAGAAAGGGGATGGCGGGGGGGGAAGGGACAAGCCTTTGCTGGGGATCACAGGGCTGCGGCCACCGAGGGAGGGGAGCCGGTACAGGCTGCAAACCAGCGGGGACACTCGGGTTAGCAGCATTAGTGACAGGGACTTCACAGTGACAGGTGACAAGGCTCAGCTCTTTGGCATCTGAGGCATGATTTGCTTTAACAGCTGTATACAGGGGGCCGGGCTCTGGTTAACATGTGCGGGTGCCTCTTGGGGAAAAGGCTCGGAGGGGCTGGTTTGAAGTGGGGGAAAAAAAAAAACCAAACCCAACCCAAAACCAATTTCAGCAGCAACATCTGTAGGTAAACAGAGCCCCAAATCTGGGACGCCGGCCCAGACACTGCTGCAGGTCATGCTGATGCATCTCCCCCGGGTACTGTCAGGCAAGTCAGCTCGTCCCACCGCGCCTCAGTTTCCCCATTCCTACACTAAGGACGCTACTCTCATCCCTGCTGCAATAATAAATAGTGACAACACCCTGGATCAACCGATAACTGAGCACTGGAGAGCAGCTCCCGTGGACAGGTCAGAAAACCAGCAAGCGCCCCAAAAGCAGAGAGCGAGGAGGAGCTGGGAGCAGGCGTTTAGCAGCTGCTCTCCCCTCCTGGGTACACCCCAATGCCCTCCTCCTGCAAGCAATAAAATATTACGCAGTAAATGCCGGTCCCCGAGGAGCGCGGCGGACACCAAGGCCACCGGGAGGGCGCGGGGAGGAGGGCTGGTGCAGGAGCGGCAGGATTACAGGAGCTAAGCCTGCCTGGTATTTGCTYATCTCCTACAAGTAAATACCGCTGCCTGCTATAATATCGGCTCGGCAAACACCTCGAGTCCCCGGACTGCTGGTGAGAGGGAAATGGCTTCCCGCTAACGAGACGAAGCCCCGTGCCCTGGCCGTGCCAGAGGAAGCGGAGCCACAGCCCGAAGCATGGACCAAGCCACCGACTGCTGCTGGAGCAGGAGCCGTGCAGTTACAGCACAAAGCGGGTGACACAGCCCCAGACACTTGTTTTTAAGACAAAATTGTCCTGTCCCCCCACCCTTTCTCCCTTCCACATCCTAGTCATTTTTTCCCCYGCGAGCTTTTGCTTTCGTCCCTTTGATGTTCTTTTAAAGTCCTGGCACCAAAGGAGCTCAGGCGAGGCTCTGCCTTCGGTTCTTCCCATTCCTCCTCCAGCCCACAAGTGCCAGCGAGGAGCCAGCCCACCCCCCTGCGTTGGCACAGTGGGAGCCCCCAGCCCTCGGTACCGCCTCGCCGCTCTCCGTGGCAGAGCCCCGCCGTGTCCCTGGGGAGGGATTTGTCCTCCAGCCAGATCCASGGCTGGGTCTCTGGAGCCCCCCAAGCCTGGCAAATCATGGGGCTGAGATGCTCCTGCCCCGGAGAGGCTGACACCCAGAACATGGTTTTGAGTAACCCCAAACGGGCAGGGATGGTGGCTGTGAGCTGGGATGTGGTTTAGGTGATGGAAAGGCAGGCGGGTACCAGGCTGCCCYGGCCAAGGGACTCGGGCATCTGCCTGGGGACTTGGGGACCAGCAGCAGCGTGACAATGGCCACAGAGCGGCTGGATCAATGGCTCCGTGTGAGCACACAGCCCGACCCAGCTGGTGGGAAGGGACATTCGTGAGCTGAGCAGGGCTGGCTCAATCTAGAAGCGAGTGCAGAAATCCCAGGGATGGGCTGGGGCAGGGGGACGGAGGACGGAGCAGGGCAGAGGGCAGCGGCAGGACCTGCAGACACGAGGGGATGCAGAGGATGAAACGGCTGGGGACAGCGCAATCTCCTGGACCCCTCTCCACAATGATGGCACCGCCACTGACATACAAGAGCATCTGCTCATCTCCAGCACCGAGACCAACAAACACAGCAATGCAGGGCCCCCCTTCCCCCAAAGCCCATGCCTGGAGAGCCCCAAATCACAGCCAGCGCCTGCCACTGCCTGTCCCCAGGCAGATGGGGATGCCAGGGCAGGAAAAGAGCAGGTCCTGTCCTGGGTGCCCRTCAGCAGCAGCAGCACGCTGCATCCCTGGGTGTCCCTGGGAATTTAGCACAGCCCTTCCCACCATCCGATCCCCTCCATCCCCCATCAGCTGGGGCTCTGGCCGCAGCCCCCCCTCTTTGGTCGAAGGATGGAGAAGGGCTGGCTCTGCACCCCCAGCAGCGGAGGGTGGCAGCTGGACACAGACAGGGAACCTCAAGGGTCATGAAAGTTTTATTTTGGGGAGAGAGCGGGGCGGGGRGGAGGCAGCTTTCCCAGCTGAAGGCCAAGCCTGCAGCTACAGAAGACCCCAGGGGACGCAGGTGGCTGCGGTGGCCTCGAGGAAGCCCCCAGCACCTGCTTGGCAGGATCAGCCTCCCCGCAGGGCTTTGCCCGTGACGAGCCATCCCCAGCTGCCGCTGGCTCATACCCCACTTGGTAGTGGGGTCAGGCAGCTGGGGGCCTCCCTCGGCCGGGAAGCGGAGGGTGATTTAACCCGTAACGCATTTCCACAGCAGATACAGGCGGGGAAGATGCTCTGCTTGCAATGCAAAGTACTTCCAGGTTTGGGTGGAAAATTATGTAGTTATAGAAAATGCACCCTCTGTGGCTGCAAACCCCCAGCCACTGCTGAGGACCCCTCTGGGGTGGGTGGACCCCTAAAGTTTGTCCCCATTTTGTTTCTTACTCACAAAAAATGGGGGGGGGGGAAAGGCTTTTGTGCCTTCCCCCCCCAGTCCCAGGAATGTCCCCGAGAGCACGTGGCTGAAACCGGCCGGTGAGAACGCAGACAGCTGAATATTCGGAGAGCTGCTGTTCACACGCATTTTACGCTGCAAGTACTTCAAGAATGAAAACTCGGAACAAGTGCACATATTATGCATTTTACGACTCCTCCGCTCTTCGCTGCCAACCAAGGAAAGCGCCTGTTTTTTCCACAGGAAGAGCAAACCCACCGGGGACAACACGCCAAGGTCATCCAGCAACACGCCTGACCTTGAAGTGTTGCCACCGCATCCCTGGGCGAGGAGGAGGGAGGAAGGGGAGTTGCGGTGACATGCGTACTTCACCCTGCCAGACAATAGGGCAACTGTTTGCAAGGTGCTGGCAGGAATCACCAGGCAGGCACAGACCCTCGGCGCTGCCAGGAGGCTCCCGTAAGGGTCCCCTCTGCGTAGCCTGGAAGAGGTGGGTTTAGGCATAAAGATCCCGGTGCAATAAAGCAAACACTAACGCTTTCTCCTGCAGCAGCCTCCTGACGAACAGGCTGGTACCGTAACGCCCAAGCGACAGAGCGGAGGATGGAGACAGAGATGCGATGGCCAACGCAGGACAGAGCTGCCCCTTCCCCTCCCGCAGGGCTCAACACCACCAGCCCAACAAATAACTTTGCTGTCTGGTCTAGAGGTCCCTCGACAGGCCAAACACAACCAGTCTCTGGGGTCCGGCRTGGCATTTGTGTTGGAAAGCCCCTTCCTCCTCCCTCTCTGCCAACCCCACCTCCTGCAAGGTGCAGGCAAAGCCCAGCTTTAGGGAGCAGCACGCCAGCACCCCCCACCCCGAGACCCCCGAGTCTCCTGCGTGGGATCAGCCTGGGCTCGCCGGGGAACGAGGGGCTCGGGAGAGGGAGATGAGGAGCCCGAAGGGGGAAGCGGTGCTGGGCAAACGGTCAAGTGCAGATAAGTGACCGACACATCGTGCGATGGGAAGCATGGCAGGTCCCAGTGCTCGGCAGGGCCACCGACAGGAGGGACAGGCTCTGCTCGGCAGCTCTCCTCCTCCTCCTCTTCCAACAAGAAGGCTGGAAATCAGAGCAACCTTTGCATCTCTGCCTGGGAGCGGGCACCTGGATGGAGCTCCGCAAGTGGATTTGCGAGCCCATCCAGAACAGGCTCTTTTCTGTCTTTTTCCCTGAATTAAGGTCTCTGCTGCAATGAAGTAACTCTGAAGCAGCAGGATTTGACCGTGGGGTGATAGTGGTCTAAATGAGGGCAGGACACAGATTCATCCCTCTCAGAGAACGGGTTTGTCTCTGCACAACAACTCAACCCAAAAGCATAAGATCCTTCTCACGAGCTTAAACTGCTGCTGAGCTGAGAACAAACTACTCTGGCACAGRAATCCTCAACAAAAAACCCGAGCTCCCACCCCCTGACACAGACACAGAGATGAGGCAAGGGTGGAAAAGTGCATGCATTTCAAACAGAAGCATGAAAAATCAGAAATACTGACCTTAAAGCTCCAGTAGTTGGGTTGCTAACAAAAAATAAAACAACAAAACAAAAGAAAACAAAAAATACCATTAAGATTCTGGTTTGACTTTTGTTTTCCTTTTGAGAATTGTTGACTTTAAACTGCGACATTAAACCTGCTCTCATTTCTGCTTGAAGTCCCCTCCCAACGGGTTGCTTAAGTTTCATGCTGCTAAGGGCCGGCAAAGGGGAAGCAGGATCATGCAAGCAGGCAGGGACGGCAATGGGTATTGAACGCAGAGCGGGGTGCAAGGTAACTGAAGCAGAGCAAAGCGGGGAGCAGGACGGCAGCCCAGCATCACTACTGGAGTCACCGGTACGCCCACACCGTCCCGGCACGTGCTGGTCAGGCTGTGCCCTGGGAGTCGGTGCTGGAAGCCAGAATAATTTTCATTTTTAAAGGGATCTTCCAATCCCCCTTCTTTGCCGCTGCTACCTCCCTCTGTTGCTTCTTTGCAGCGTTTCCACCGGTGTCAAGCCAATGTGCTACAGCGAATGACAGGAGCTGGCATCGCTTACAGCCCAGCAAGCTGGAGAGCTTGGGAGCTTTCTTCTCCCAAGCCACCCACTGATAATCACCAGTGGGAGATTGCACCGAAAGTCCCGAGGATGCTCGGAGCTGCGGCTCACTGCAATACCCACCGTTGGGCAGCGGCGYGCGGGTTAGAGCCTCGGGCCCCCCTCCCAGGGCAGCGCCGGGCTCGCACAGCCAGGACGGGGCTGCAGGAGCCCAGCAAATCCTCAGAGGACAACGCGGGGATGGAGAACACACCAGGGCCGAGCACCCCCAGCACACCGCGCTGCCGGACGGGGACGGGCGAGCTCCCCGCTGCTGCGGGCAAAGCGAAGCACTTCAGAGCAGGGCATGCGCTTGGCACAGCAGCATCGCAAGCAGCTTCATCCTGCCCCGGGGCTGGTCCCCTAACGCCCGCGCAGCCCAGCCCGGGCAGCAGCACCCCGGCTCCAGCGGCACCCTGAGACCGCGTTTGAGGAGGCAGCGTACCCAGCAGGAGGGAAGTTAGATCTGGTGACAAGAAGTGTGATCCACCTTGCTGGAAGGGGAAGCATTTTGATACCACCGAGACGTGCGGCTGATGGGTGGGGTGGGAGAAATGGGTGCAGAGCAGCTTTCCTCCCAACGGTCTTTTTATTGGGATCAAAGTTCTTGACTGCTCTTTTCTCCCCTTTCACACCCACCTATCGCCTTGCTTTATTTCCCCACCACAGTCACCGTGGCTGCAAACCTAGTTTGTTACTTAGAGTATGATTTTATTATTATTATTATTATCATCATCATTATTTTAAATAGAAAGCAAGCTCCCGCGCCAAGCTCCCAGTCCCCATCAGTCCCTGCAATGCCCAGTGGCTGCCAAGGAGTCTCCTATTGCAGTGCTCTGGGAGCAGAGAAAGAAGTGGTAATAATGTTAGACCATCACAGAGTATTTATCCAAGGACTTTAGCAATCCACTAGCAGATTTGTTGCTG
This sequence comes from Phoebastria nigripes, assembly GCA_035582835.1. Classification (NCBI taxonomy): domain Eukaryota; kingdom Metazoa; phylum Chordata; class Aves; order Procellariiformes; family Diomedeidae; genus Phoebastria; species Phoebastria nigripes. Next base: position 480,301 of record JAYKAV010003465.1, read on the forward strand.
GGGTATTAACCCTTTTGCTGACAAAGTAAATAGAGGTCTAGTCTATGTGTATAAACATAAATTCACTTGTTAGACTCATCTCAAGCATCAGCAGGATGCTCTTATTCCAATTCAAGGTGCAGTTCACATTAATATTCCGTAAGACATCAGTAGACCCAAACCAAGTTCTGCCTCAACCAAACCAAAACTGTTTTAAAAGTGATTTAAGTCAAACGAGTGCAGTGTTTTCATGCAGACAAGCCTCAAGGCACAAAGGTCTTTTCCAAGGGCAGACCRTGACTCAGAAGCAGAATCAGAAATAGAAGTCCAGAGCCGTGATTACCAGGCACTATTAGGTAACAACCAGCAGGATCCAAGCCTATCCTGGGCACATAAAGCTTTACCAAAACACCAGGAGCTTGAAAGCAAGAAACTGCCTCAGAATGCCTTTCAGTACTAAACGAAGCCATCCATCGTATCTAGCAATTAACACGCCAGCTGCACCAGCAGCTCTTTGCAGCCTGAGCTGCCGGCGCAAGATGCCGGGCGCAAGATGCCGGGCGCAAGGCAAGGCTGGCAGCACCGGTACCTGCCCGGCCGTGCACGGGGACAAAGCCCAAACTGCAGCGTTGCCATGTGTCAAGGCAAAGCATCCGACCCTGGGTAGAAGCTCAGGCTGCTGCAGCCGCGTGCCCGGCAGYGTGCTCCTCCTTGGCTAGAGGAGCCGCGGGAAACAACAGCCCATCTCGCTGTCTCCGAGAGGTGAGCGGGATTGCATCAGCTCCTGAAGGGTTTGACATGCCGTGCCTTGATTTGGAAACGCCTCGAGTTAAGCTGAGCAGGGCAGCAGTTTTATAACTGTGCTTCTGCTTGGCAGCCCTCATCCAAACTCCCCAAGGCCAGACTCGGATGAAAAGGAAGGCTGGAAAGGCTGCGCGAGGGACCCTTAATAAATCACAGCCGATTTCAGATGGACAGGAGTAAATCCTTCATCCCCTTCCCTTGCCAGACTCGCCCCCTCTAGCAGCCGGTTCTCCCCACCAGTACACCCAGGCGAGGAAGGGGGAGAAGAGACCCCCCCACACCCGGGGAGGGCAGCCCCAGAGATGCCTGGTCCCTGGAGGCATGGATAATGCTGCCTTCACACCCAGGGGATGCTCACCCCCTCTTAACTCCTTTGTGCTTTGAATGGCTGCAATGGGATTGGATATTTTGGTCAAATACTCCAAGCACTGCAGGGAAGAGTTGTGGACAAACCAGTCTGTCCCAGTCCCCGAAGGGCCCTGACCCAGTCTGTGGTAGGAGATGATGCTCCTGACTTTTTCCTTCTGTGACTTTTTTTTTTTTCCTCCATGCTCTTTATTTTGCTGTTGAGGAGTCTCAGTAATTTTCCTCAGACCCTGATATTACTGATCCTATCTCGTGCCAGCCCTTGGTATGTATTTTATTTATTATTTTAGGATGACTGGACAGGCTTATCACAAAGTCCATAAATTACATCCCCACCGCACACAACCATTCCACATCTATCCGGTGATGAGCTTGTCTGAACCCCAAGTGCCGTGGGAGGGAATCAAGAATATTCTGGAAGAGATTTGGGCTGGTTAGCGTGACCCAGAGGACGYGCCAGGACGGCACAGCATGGCACCCACCCTCTCCCAGGTCCCTGGGTCCGGCCCCAGAAAAGCCCCTTTGCTGGCAGCCCCAGGAACGGAGCGGGACCCCCAAGCAGAGCTCTGCCTGCAGCGGGGCTGCTGCCGCCGGCYGGGCTACGGGCTGGATGGGGGCTAGGGGATGCGCTGCCTGCCCTGCCTGTACCCTGCCGAGAGGCAGGACTGTCCAGGGCCGACAATCTGGTGCTGTCTGCCAGGGCCAAGTGGGCAATGGACACCACCATGCAGACCTTTCGGGGGCTCCATCTGTCCTTGCAGGCACTGTTGCTGCACCGGGCTTGGCAGGAGCAGGGCTCAGCATCGGCGCTTTGCCCAGCCCGTCCTGCCGTTTGCTCATCCTCCACCCACCCCAAATCTCCCAAAGCAAAAAGGACGTGTTCCCATGGCACAGGTATCCTGCTCCGGGCACAAGTTGCACCCGAGGAGCTGGCAGTGACAGGGGACCAGGGTAGCACAAACARCCACAGCCTTAAATGCAGCCACCTCCCACCAGCTCCCCCAAAACCGGGGGACGGAGCAGGGACAGCCCGAGCGCTGCGCCCAGCTCCCCTGCAAGCACCACGGCAGCCGGCCAGGCTGGCAAGGGTGGATTTGTACAAAGAGAAGGGAAGAGGAGAGGGCCAAGGTAGAATTAACATATCGCTGGCTCTTCAAAAGCATCAAAGAGAGATAATGGTCTGAGAGAGGATTTGAAGCGACAGCCTTGTTACAACCGATAAAACAGGCAGCTCACTTGCAGCAGAGCTGTGCAGAAGGTATGAAGAATTACAAAGGCTGAGATTACAATTACAATGAAAGTCATGTCCCTGATGCTGCAAAATGATGGACTAACTAGGACTGGGGGCCCCTCCAAAGCGCAGACATCTGCACACATGTGTGCGCTTAGGAGCTGGAGCACGCGTGCAAGCGCAAAATGGGGGTTGAGATGCTCCTGTGAGCCCACAGCCATGAGGGAACCCATGCACACACGAATGCTCAGAGAGATGCACCCGCATACACACACACGCACGCTGCAGAAGAGAGGAAAACCAGAGCTGGGGGAATGTAGGAAAGAACATTTTGTAGTTAAGTTAAAAAATAGTCTTTGTGATTGTCCCAGGAGAAGACCAGGAGGTAAATGAAATCCGAGTGAGTCACTGCCTTGACCAAGGCAGACTTCCCCTGGTTAGCAATTATAACACAAATCTGTTAGTGATTAACAAGGCAGGACCGAATGCGTCCCTCTAAAATGGACAGCAGCAGCATCCCCAGCACGCTCCACCGAAGGGAGGGACAGAGGCACTTTCATTGGCTTTTTAATTAACTCATTTTCAGGAGCTCCAGTTTCTGATAGAGTCCCCCCCTCAGGCACAACGTCTTGACAAACAAAAATCTCCTTGAAAAATAACAGTAAAGTGAATTTAATCTGTTTCTCCTTATTAAAGTTTTTTAATGCTTTTCAGCACAAGAGAAACTGAATTAAAGCGAAATAGCAAAATGACAAGATAGAGAGTCGAATGCAAACAGTAACCAGATAGAGTGAAGAGCGACACCGACACTGTGCATTGCAGATATCGTCATCCGAGGTCTCGCAATTATTGGAAAAGGACCCCTCAAACCTGAGCATCTCAGCACGCAGGAGAGAGGCCAGCGCCAGACAAGACGGGATGCAGGAGCGCTGGGTCTACTTCCCCATCAGTCCTGGGCTCCTAAGGGGCCTCGGCGAGTCATCCAACCCAGACCCCACCATGAAAAGGGCACCAAGGCACTTGCTTTGCCGCTTCTCTTTCAGGCACAGGCATCTTTAGGCAGGGGCTTGGCTTTTACTACACCTCTCTCCAATCCCCAGCCCAAAGAGGCTCTGATGGCCGTCAAGAGATGTCATCAGAGATGCCATAGCAGGTTGTCACAGCGACCTGATGGCAGGCGTCCCCGACAGGCCTCTGGCCCGGCTGCACTGCTCAAAGTTTGCCTGCAGGACCGCACCATCCTTCCATCTGCCCACGCACCAGCCTTCTCTCCAAGAGAGGTTCATCAGCTCTCCAGCAGCAATTGTAGCCTTGATCTACAAGGCAGCATCTCTGAGGCAGCCCAGGTGATATTAGAGCACAAATGCCCTTGGACATCAGTGGATTTGCACTCCTGACCCTTACTCAAGCCCCCTCCTTTCCTGATGCCAATACAAAGCACATCAGCAACAACATCTGTTTATAGCAACGCACCCCGGAGTAGTGATGCATCAGGACAAATGCTCTGCTAAGGATCAGCCATGCAACTGCCTGCTTGGGCTTTAAAATCTCCCTTCTGTGGTCTCCACGTCCAAGGTCAGGGACCCCTTTTGTTGCTGCGAGTTCCCTGGAGTTTGGGCTTGGTGCTCAGCACATCCTCAGCCTGCTCATGACAGGGAGGGGGGTCTCTGCCCCATCACTGCCTGGCCCCCCATGCCGGAGCAGGCAGCGGCCATGCACCCCAGCACAGGGGCCAAGGTCTCCTCCACCCTCCATCCTGCTCCCGGGCTGTGGGGAGGGCAGCCATGGAGCAGGGCCAAAGGTTTTGGGGGGAAGGCAGGGAAACCAGGCAGAAGTTGGGCAGATCAGATTGCAGAGTAGCTATGGCAACGGCACGGCGTAGGTGGACCAACACAATAGGGACGTGCAAGGTAAACCCGGCAGCAAGCAGGCAGCAAGCAGGCAGCAAGCAGGCAGCAAGCAGGCAGCAAGCAGGCAGCAAGCATCCATCCGCTCCCCGCTGCACACTGCCAGGGACAGGACCAGGGTTCGACCCCCAAGAGCTTTGGGGTGACCTCCACCCTCCAGCCTCCAAACCCAGGGAAGTTCATCCCTGCAGGCAAATCCCTGGGAAACCCCACGCCAAGGGCGAGTAGCACCGGATCCTCCGCTGGGTCCCCTGGACCTCTAGGACCTGCAGATCTGTCAGCACTGCAACCATCTCCCCATGGGGCTACAGCAGCCGCATCCCCTCGTGACGGGAGCCCTGCCTCCCACTGCAGGGTCCCTGGGGGGGTACCAGCACCCTGGGGTGCAGCGGAGGGTGCTGCCCCCACCCTGCCCAGCCAGCAGCAAAGCTGGGGGGGGGGGGCAGAGGGCACAGACACACAGCCGCTGATGGAGACCAACCTGTTCTTCACTCCCTGCCTAACGCTGCCAGCGCCGCCGGAGCCAGGTCTGCATTAGCAGTGGGGACGACGAGCTGCCTTTCCAGCTGCTGCAGCTTTTTGGCGTTCTCTCTCCTGCTAACCCCRCTCAGCGCCAGCCCAGCGCCGTGACACCGGGGGAAGCAGCAGCCCGAGGCCGCCTCGCAAGGACCCCCGAGGCCGCCGGCAGAAGGAGCCGAATTTGCGTTAGGAACAGCAGGAAACTTTGGGCAGTGGGGCAGGGATGGATGCACGCGTTCACGTCGTTGCATCCGTGTGTGCCGGAGAGGCAGGAACAYGCATGCCCCTTCCAGGCTGGCAGCCCCGACGGCAGCGCCGGCACCGTGCTCCCCTGAACCGCGGTGAGGAATGGGGGAGCACTGGGAGCCCAGGCGTGCCAAGGGGAGCGCGCCAGGCGCATCCCACCTGCCGCTGGGATGGAGTCGGATGCAATTCCTGGGTGTCTCCCTGCTGGACTATACCATGGGCTCRTTAATGCCCTCCCCAGGGCTGCCATCGCTGTCACCAACGCGGCCGTATTTATTACCCACTTCTCAGGGACTTCAAGACCTGCTTCCTCCCTGCTCTGTGCATAAAGCCCAAGGAGAAGTGGGGTGACCCACAGACCTTTGCATGACTCCCAGATCCCAGGGACCTGATTCCCAGCCAAACCGTGGGCCAGGTCTCTTTTAATCAGCCAGGAATTGCTCCCAGTAAGGGAAAAATAAGAGAATCAATAGAGACAGCTCTGGCTGCAGTCATAAGGACACACACACACTCGTTCATGTTACTCCTGACAGCCACGCACGCTCCCCTCCACCGTGACAGCAGTTTGCAACGGTTCACAACACACTCCACCTCTGGAGATCAAGATCAGACCCTGGGAAGAGCAACGAAGGGCCCCGCTTCTCGCTCCCACTGCCCCAGCGAGCTCCTGCCAACCGGTTCACTTTGGGCAGCGTTCGCAACCCACCATCGCCACTGGTTTTGCAAAAGCAGAGTGTCCAGGTACCCCATGCCCTGCCTGTGCGGGGGCACCCCCAGCCTGGCCAAGCACCCCGCAAGGACAAGACGATGYCAACCTCACGCCAAGGCCACGGGCACCTCTCCCTGTGCCCAGCTCCATCGCCTCTCGGGGGGCTGCAGCGAGGTGCTGTCAAGCTGCTCCTCCCGTTGCTGAGGTCTGGGCTGGGCACGCACCCGGGGGGTCCTCGCGGTGCCAGCAGGTCCCCCGCGGGAAGGATGCTCGGCCAAGCGAGCTGGAGGCGAGACGAGCCCCCGCATGGCGCAGGGATGCTGCACGCCCAGGCCACCATCTGCCCCTCTCCGGCTGCCCGCACCGCAGCCCGAGAAGGGGAGAGGGGAGCAGTGTCCCCTGCAGAGGGACAGGGACGTGGGTGACAACGCGGGGCTGCCCTGGGAAGATGGGGGCTGCAGAGTGGGGCTGGCAGGGGCACGGCCGGGGGTTTTGCACGGCCCCATGTGCACCGGGGGGAGCAGGGTGAGCCCCCCCGCTGCTGCGCCAAAGGGCAACGCAGGGACAATGGCACCCACAAACAGCCACCCCCTCCCCACCACGAGCCTGCGAGTGGGGGGGATCCCCAAGAAAGGGGAAGGTAGGGGGGGCTGGAGGGAAAGGGGGGGGCTGCCCCCGCCATGGGGCTGAGCCCCACGGCCAGGGGAAGGGCACGATCGGGGGCATCGGTTGGTGATGGGGGTGGGAGAGGAGGACCGGGACGTTTGGGGAGAGGGATGCTGAGGGACTGCAGCAGGGGGAGGCGGACACCGGGGTACAAGAGG